>OZ026613.1:115091671-115114171 GCA_964020975.1 Hermodice carunculata
GATAGGAAGAAACCATTTCTATTATATTATGATGAAGGTTTTCTAAAATCAGGTACTGGGGACCAGGTTAACTGCTGGTACTGGGGTCCAGGTTAACTGCTGGTACTGGGGCCCAGGTTAACTGCTGGTACTGGGGTCCAGGTTAGCTGCAATGTGGTTGCGGATCCGGTGCAGTTAGCCAACCAGGGAGGTCATGCTCAGTGACAGAGGCTAATTGCGTTATTTAACTAGGAATTACAGGCAAATGTATACTGTAAGCATATTGAGATTCTCAATGACACCTTTATCCAAACTAAACAACTGTATTACCACTGTAATCTGAAAGAGTACAAATAGAATGAAACAAATCTAGTATGAAAGGTCAAATCCTTTTATTTACTTAAATATGACTAAAGGGAATTCAAATGCGAATAACGTAGGTGAAAAATGATAATATTGAACACTATTCTTGATCACAATGTTTTGGTATTACAGTTTCTTCAACTGACACCATGTGCTCGTGTCTCACGCTTTCGCTCATACTAATGTAAAGGATGGCATAGAAAATGTAACTGATCGTCAACATCTCGCGTGTAAACAAGTTCATAAAGCAGATAACTTAAAGGTATCGATATATGTATTATATCACCAAATCCTAATGAAATGAAAGGCACGAACACATGGAGATACGCAGTGGAAAGTTAAACTTCCTGTAAAACTGTCTACATGTGAAAAGTAACATGTAAACGTGATATTTCTCACAAGGTGCACTTTTTTTCTGTTCTCGGAATGCATGACTAGTGTCTATACACATACCACTGGTGTACTTTTCTTAGTACGTGTCTTGCACTTTAGACAACCTAAACAGAAACTCGTAAATGTTTCAGGAAGTATCATGTACCATGTTCACATAAAAATAAATCGGTATCAAGAATAAACTTGCATTTTAAAGTTATTCTGCGTCACCTATCAGAACTAAAAGGTTGCAGCATTCCAGAATCCCGTCGTGTGGCAGCAACAGCCTCTGTGGCTGATTATGTACTGTCTTCGGCAGGTTTGGAGCCGAAACCGACCGATTCTCAACATTATGGGACACTGACAATGCTGCCACATTACTGTGACGTGAGGGTACAATTTGGTTGTTTTGAAAACAAACTATTCCATGACTTTCTGTTTAGGTTGTCTGAAGTGCCAGATACATACTAAGAAAACATGCACCAGTGGTTTGTGTATGGACACTAGTCATGCATTCCGTGAACAGAAAAAAGTGTACCTTGTGAGAAATATCACGTCCACATGTTAATTTTCACATGTAGACAGTTTGTAGACATTTTCACATGTAAGATACTCATTCATTTATAATGTTCTATTTTGGCAAATTCTTCTTTCATAGCTGATATCTTTATCTTTTTTATGTTTCAACTCTGCCAGATCCAGTAGTGTGGATTTACCGTCCTCCTGTCTACATCCCGGCATACTCATACGCGTATTACTAGACGCTTTTGCGTGGCTAGCCGTGTTGATCGTTAATATGACTTTAATATCATCTGACCGATTTTCGGTAGCTGCACTGAATCTGTCGCTGTTATAGTTTGCTGCTGCGCCCTGCTTGGAGATGCTGAACTTTAAGCGACATGGTTGGGAACACTTGTTACCTCGGCACACATTTCCTGTGATTTGCTTTCATTGTACAAGATTAAATGTATTTAAGAAATACTCAGACTAAGTTGTGTACCGTTTGCTACAGTTCCTACAACGTACTTCAATTTGTATTTATGGCTTTGTCATGAAAATTATGACTTAAAATTTGGAATATGTTGCTTATAAAAGGCATTCTATATTTTTCATATTCATGTTTTTTTATTAAAATGTGAAAAATCATAAACTTTAGATGAACTGCGCGAAATGCCAAACAGTGTGACATCATACTTCCGTCCACATTAATGTTTTCGACTTGCTACATATCACAACATGTAAAGTAATATATCAGAGGTCAATAGAACTCTGTGTACTACATTCATACAAATAGGCTATTAAATGTATTTGAACAGTAAGTTACTTCGAACATGGGAAGACAGTTGTGTCTGCTAGTAAAAACCACATTGCAAACAACCTGTACTTTTTATTGACTGTCACTTTTCCTCCCAATGGAATATTATTTTGATTTAGTACGTTGGTTCATGCCTTAAATGACAACTTCAATGAGAGACCATCTGCCTTGAGAGACCACCTTTAGAAGCTACTTTAGGTGTACTTTTCTTATATATATCTTAATAGTCTTATGAAAGACCACCTGCCGTGAGATACCGCCATTTGGTCCTCGCCAGAGGCAGTCTTGTAAGACAGGTTTGAGTGTACTCTCTTGTAGAGAACACTTACGTAAATGTCTAAAATATTATCTCGTCAGACACTTTTCATTGATAGTAGTTAAACCAGGAAAAAAGTTAATATGGTGGCATATAGACAATTACCTTATCTGCAGACGAGACATGATCAACAGCATAATCTGTATCGCAATCAAATTCGTTGCTTAAACTTTGGATCTGTTGCGGGATCTGAGAATTTACATTGTCGGAAATTTCCCTAACGTTTCCACCTGAAGTTCATCCTCCCATTTTTCTAGTTTCTTTTTGTTGGTGTGCAACTTCCTTTTTTGTTTTCATTTTGATGTCTTTGCATACATCCTTCATTTACTTTGTTTCCCTGATCATCACCCCCATGTCGCGAATTATAGTGATCCGTGATCGTTTTCCATCCCTCTTCTTTTTTTTTACTTTGGATCATGCGCACGATTTCTCTCCCCCCCTCTCCCCCATTGTTTGATATTATTGTTATTTAATACGTTACAAGTCCGCGGTATGTTTCCTTTTGTAATGTGGTAAAATTTACATTTCCCGCCATCATGAGATCAGCGTGCTCGCCTTTGATCTGTGCAGGCTGAGTGAGGCTGTCTCACCTGATGTGCAATGTTTCCGGTCCAATTCAATACAAAACTGTTAGCGGACATACAACAATGAAAAGTGCACTAAAAATTAAGGCAAATGTATAAGTTTGATGACATGAAGACCTTTTTTAGGGTTTTGAAGTGGGCGTCGCCCGCTTCAAAACGATGAACGACTTTCTTCTTGCTATCAAACTTATTTAGATGATGATGATGATGATGATGATGATGATGATGATGATGATGATGATGATGATGATGATGATGATGATGATGATGATGATGATGATGATGATGATGATGATGATGATGATGATGATGATGATGATGATGATGATGATGATGATGATGATGATTATTTAATATATTTATTCTGGGAATCCCATTCAGCAGAAATGCTGTTTTTCAATCGGGCCCAGTGAAAATCATATACAGAAATATACATAGTATGAAAAGTTGTATATAAAAGAAACATGATCAGATCCACGACATACGTAAAATTAAGACACATAAAACCATAACCTATAATGTGAAAAATGAATGTTAAACTACGAAAGCCCATTAAAAGTTAATACTATACATGGTCCAAACGTCAAGATTGTTCTCTGGTCCTCGTGAAATAAAACTGTTTGTATCTGAGCTTAAAAGACAATATGTCGTCTACACGTCTAATAGCGCCCGGTAAGCTGTCCCACACAGTAGCACCATAATAAGAAAAGGAACGTTTAAAATTTGCCTTGTTCACTGCAGGAACAACAACATCTAATGAACAGGAACGTCTAGTATTGTATGAGGCAACATCAGATACAAGCGTCACCTGGTCAGACAAATAATCAGGTGCAAGACCATTGACACATTTGAACATGAGGCAAGCTGTGTGAAATTTACGTCGGTCTTCTAAAACTTACCAGTAGAGTTGTCTGACCAGGTCTACGCCTCTGTTATAAAGTCAAAATTACCAAAAATAATGCGGGGCGGCATAATTTTGAAGTCGTTGTAATGATTTGTCGCCACTAGTACTACAGGAGGCCCAGACGGTATCAGCATAACCCAAGTTAGGCTCAATGTAAGATTTAAACATTCGAATTAAAACGCTGCGAGGTAAGAAAGAACTAATTAAGTCTGCGAAGGATGGCCAGTTTACTAATGACTTGCTTTTGTAAGTGAAGTAAATGATATTGCCAATTTGATTCATCGTCAATAACCACACCAAGATACTTGAAAGAATTAACTCGGGCGACAGGCTCACTATATATATTGATAAGAAGGTCAGAGTGACCACGTGTACCTGAACCAATCAACAATGCAAGTGCTTGCCAGGGTTTGCACACAATTTGTTTCCCTCAAACCATTGTTCAACGCTAGAAACGTCATTCTGGAGTCGAGACTGAACTTCACTCATACTGTTAGCCGAGGTGTAAAGGAGGGTGTCGTCGGCAAACAGATTACAACCCGGGGGGGGGGGCACTCCCTACTTTTTTAGGTGGGGGGTGTGCAGCTCAAGTTTTTCAGAATGACCCTTCATTAGGGCTCCCATCCTACCAAATAACGGATCTTCATTAGGGCTGCCAACACCGCCACCTCTCGATACGCACACCAGGTGGCCAAGGGCCATAAGAGAATAAACAGCGCGCCAATCACTTTCACGGCATGCGCCCTATTCACGGGGCTGGCGCGTAAATCGTCTGGTCTTGATTAGGGCCCTTTGATTTTATCAGTGACCTTGGTTAGGGGGTCTCAGAAAAAATTATCGACCTTCGTTAGGGAAATCTTGGGAAAATTGGGAAAATTGATACCTTTGTTAGGGAAAGTACCGGTGAAAAGGCACCCTTCACTTCAATTTTCAAAGGCCCAAATGATTTTACCTTTAGGGGGCCCCTATAAATTACAAAAATGTACAGTATTACAATATCTGCAATTTACGCCCAACATGGAGCAAATAAGATGAAAATTGACCAAGTTGTGGCGAGATGTAAAATTCAAAGGACCAAATGACCTTGGTCTTTGACTTTTAGAGGTCACATGTAAATTCCACAAATCTGCAGTGTTGCAATACCTACAAGTTGACTCGGACATGTAAATAAAAAAATATACATTGTTACAATATCTATAATTTAAGCCCAACATAAACCATATCAGATGAAAATTGACCGAGTTATGGCTACACGAAACGTTCAAAGGTCCAAATGATCTTGACCTTTGACTTTGAGAGGTTACATGTAAATTACAAAAATCTGCAGTGTTGCAATACCTACAACTTGGGTCCAAAATGGTCAAAATTGGATAAAAATTTACAGAGTTGTGGATGGATAAAAAGTTCAAAGGTCCAAATGACCTTGATCTTTGACCTTTAGATGTGAAATGTAAATGACAAAAATATGCAGTGTTACAAACCTAGTAGCAGTAGTAGTAGTGGTAGTAGTGGTAGTAGTAGTAGTAGTAGTAGTAGTAGTAGTAGTAGTAGTAGTAGTAGTAGTAGTAGTAGTAGTAGTAGTAGTAGTAGTAGTAGTAGTAGTAGTAGTAGTAGTAGTAGTAGTAGTAGTAGTAGTAGTAAACCATGTTTATTGAGGGTTAAACCTGGTAAGCTGACGCTTATCTCCCCCAGGGTCCTCTTGCACAAGCAACTCAATCAATCATTTATACATATGTGTGTTCGGGGACCTGTCATGAGTGCATATAATATAGCGGCCACTACTGAGTCAGGGGACTTACAGCCTCCGTCATCGCCGCTGACATAATCAAGCACAGGTAACCCAAACATGCCTCGCCAAGCTTTTGAACAGTTAAGTGGTCACTGAATCCCTTTGGGTCGGCCGGGAGTTAAACGCCTGTGAATAGGAGAGGTTACAATCACCAATTATCTGCATATTAAGCTGAATACACAATCCAATACACAGAACTCTTCAGGGATAGAGATGTACATTCCCATCGAATAGGAGGTATGCATATTAACTGGGACTCTGTGCTACCACCTGCATTGTAGCAAGGAACTTGACAGGAAGGAGGGCACATTCACGTGTTAAGCAGAGCAAAATGAGCTTTTGTGATAAAAGGAGCAACTTGAGAAAGGAAGAAAGGAAAAAGCTTAAGAAAAATCATTCATCAAGTTTAAAACATACAAGATGCCTAAATATTTAGTTTTTTTGTTTTTTTTAGAAAAAGCGTTATTTTCAGGATGGTTAATTAAGATATCTTGTAAAAGTGTCCTGATCATGGCGGAGGCATAGCTCTGTTGCCTAGCAACTGAGGGGACCAGGTAGGTCTGCAGTTAATATAGTAAAATGTGAACACTCCTATTGTATGTTAAATTAATTTCAAATTAAAGACTACTTTTAAAGCTGCAAGAAAAAAATTATGTGAACATTTCAGCTATATACATAATTTCACAACACAAATTTTGCTGTTTCTGCAACAAGTAGTTTTAAAGTGATTAAGCTGTAAATTACCATGAGAAGTAATAGGAATACACAACTCTAACCCTGAACGACTGAAATGCCTTCTACAGAAGAACAGTAGAAACTTCTGTTCTTGCTCTCCCATATTGATTTTGGATTGGTTACCTGCACCAATAATAGTTTTGGAGATATTCAAGATTTACATTTTCTATGGCCTTAATTTTCACAACCATTGAACATCTTTACAAAAACTCAAGAATTCACGTATAGAAGTATAACCATGCTAAGTTTGGAGTTTGTACATATTATAGTTTTCAAATAAAATATGGGATTTGTACATATTATAGTTTTCAAATAAAATATGGGATAAATTTGCCGGTAAAGAAATGGAGAAAGAAATAGGGGAGGGGAGGGAGGAAAGAAAGAAAGAAAGAATTCCTAGAAAAACAGTATGTCTTTGTTGGCACACAGACATAATGATGCCACGTTGATAGTGTCCAGTTTTTGCATTGAGTGTCAGTTTTCATGATAAATGTGCCTGTTACTACATTTATCAAGCTGTTATCATTCACACTATTGCATGTATATCATATATTTAAGAGAAATATCATTTGACAAATAAATATGCACTGGTATAATATACTATTATATTCTACACATGTTGATCATTTGTTGATAAAGCACAGCTAATAAATTATGAATGTGCCAATCATGCTCTTCTCTCATTGGTTAATCATAATTGCTCATCGCTTATGTAGCCCGATCAGGCACTTTGTCGTGTCGTCACACAGTGCGCGAGAGAATTGAAACAAAACGCCTTTTAATCAAGCATACACCTGTACAATGCGCACCTAAAAGACAGGAAAAAAAGTCGCACGATTATGTAAAAATATAACCAGGTGATTCTGCTGGGCACGTTTTACATTTCCACTTTGAAAACTATCAGGGGGAAGTTGAAACACCGTTAATTAGCACAGAGACCAGCAACAACATGTACTTGCCTGTTGACCTCACACAACTGGTAGTCAATGAGTACCACTCAGACAACTTGCACCTCAAAACTTATTTTTTCTAATTGTACACATGTTTGTGTTTGCCAGTTCCTCAAGACCTTCACACCTGTCACAAAATGGCAGAAAAGTTAAGCTGGAAGGGTGAAGTTATTTTATTTCGGAGACATCTATATTGATTGGAGTAGGAAACGCCAAAAACTTCACAAATTCTTGCACCAAACAAAAATGTCATTTTTTAAAATCAGATGTACAAAAAATGTTTATGTGTATAGGGATTTTGTGTTGGTTCATTCGGTGGAAAATGAAATGGCGGCGTGTTGTTTCCTGGATAGACAGTGACTGTATTGCATTTACTTGTCATTTAATGTCATCACAAATTATATCATTTCATTTTTGTTTTGTTTTGCAGGATACAACGTAGAAGTGTATTTAGACGGTTTGCATTGACACCTGGCTTTCCTGTGCAAAATAGCAAGAAGGCGAGTCTCAAGTCATGACCCTAAATTAGTCTTCAGTTACAAGCGTGATCTGAAGACCTCTCATGATGGACGGTCTTCATGACTTGGAAAGAACAAAATGCTTGATCATGACTGGCTAAAACATTGCATATTGACTACAATATAACCCAATAGGGGGCAGAAGGCAAGGTATTTGATAAGGTATGGTGTATTGTGTAAAGGTATGGTGTATTGTGGTTCCAACTCGAGGTTGTTTCAATCTAGGATGCCAGATGGGTTTCACAAACCTGGGACAGGCAATCAAATCCTCGATTTCAACCCGAGTTTGAGACAGCCATGTGCACCTGGCCATGAAAGGTGGAATCGTTCTAATGATTCAGAAAAGTGTCACAATAAATTACATATTTTAACTTCCTCTTATAACCCATCCATGTATATATCATATGACCATATTTATGTAATGTCTACTGTGGACTCTTTTAGTCTGAAATAAAACTTATCTTATCCTATCTTATCTTATCTTATCTTATCTTATCTTATCTCATCTCATCTTATTTCATCTCATTTCATCTCATCTTATCTGATCTTTTCTCATCTCTTATTGTGATTAACACTGGAAGGGTTGATGAATGATGACGAAGACGAAGACGCAAAGTACAACTCCAGTGCCGGTGGTCGTTGTTACTGGCGGTGAGCATCTTGTGCTGTGAACTGCCGTGTGCTTCACGCCGTTGCTGCTGTTTTCTTTGAGCTCAGAGCGAAACGAACTACATTTGTTTATGCACAGGTTATTTATTTCACTGCAGGCGATGCAACATTTAAATAACCAATAACCTCTGGAGAATTCCAGCAATCTGCCTATTTCATCGTCCAATGATATCAGTCTACAGCACAATATCGGCTTCTGTTTCTTCCCCTGATAGTTGTTTATAATAGAAAAAACAAACTGCGGGGCCCGCAATTACAAGAAAGCATTGCTCCAGCGGCCAGATATTGCGAGTGCCGTAGCTGTCTAACGCATTGCCTGCATGTTGCTGTGTCATGTAAACTTCACAAACTCGTCCGTATCAACACAAGCGCCAGTGGTTTTATTTGAAGCAACATGAATGAGATGCACAGTACAAGAATGTCGGTTAAGGTCCTTGTAGTTGCAATTTCTAGGGATAGTTCCAGACATTTGACATTGAGATGTCCTTTTTCTTGTGGCATGCGTCCTGTTATCACACAAGAATGTGAGAATTGTGCTTCCTACAAAATCTTACAGCTTCCAACATTTTCCTTCTTTTTTTCTGTCCCAGTACTTTCTGCTTTACCAGTTTCCGTCAATGGTCGTTAGTGTTCCTCAGAGTGGAAATCTTGAAATAATCGAGTTAATGTCACCTTACGGGTAAAATATTTTCGGAATGTTTTCAAAATTATCAAAATAAATGCATTCGAGATTTTACATATTTCCCATGATAATCCTAAAATCAAAATTATAACCTGATACATAAACAAAATGTTAACCCATAGTGATGGGTAGAATGACGTAGAACCTGACTCATTCAAGAAGCAAATAGCTGCCCATCAGCAACAGGAATATAATGGTGTATTCCGGTCACACACCATGGTTTTTTCAGCCAATCAGATGAGTGTGATTCAGTCAGTCAGTTGGATATGCTTTTACAAATTCAATCCACCACAGTATCATATATCCTGCTGGTGTCATAGTTACAGTCCTTTGAGGAGGTTTGGACAGAGCTTATTGGACACACAACAGTTACCGACAAAAAAATAGATATTTTTAAATAAAATTTGAAAAGCCCATAATTAGAAATGATCAACATTCATTAGATGAACAATGTTAAATAACATATAAGCATGTTAAATTGGCTTTTCAGTTCATCATCAGTTTGAACACATCCACAATTTAAAATTCAAACTTCCTCAATAAGCCTAACCTAAAATACAGCGTGTGTTGTTAAATATACTTTATGAGCAACGGTAACTGACATATGTTAAATTGTAGTGCGATATCTATTCAAGTTTTGAATATGTTTATGAATGATTACATTTCTCCCTGTTATAGTACTGAGCACATTAAGACTTACAATTTGGAATGCATTGAATTAATATATTCCGAAATGCTATAAAATTCTAGGATTCAGTATTCTTGTGATGTAAAGTCCGTAATAACATACAGATTAGAGTTTAAAGATATCTCTGTCTGCATGTTTAGCTTTGGAGATTTTCACCATATAAAATTTCAAATGCCTATGATTAGCTTTTTTGACATTCCATCATCCGGAATATTAAACGTTTTGGTCAAACTATCAAAGTTTAAGCTTTCGATTTCTTGCGTTTTGTTCGGTCAATGCACAGGCTCCGGTGAAAAGTCAAATTTTAATTTGTTATCCCTCAACCAGGACTTTCCAGGCATATCTCACACGTGTTGGTCATCTATCAAGGTTTTATTTTGATTTGATATTTTCCAGTTAGAATTGAATTTCCTTGTTAGGTGTCAGGCTGAGTATTGCGCTTCAAAATACACTTTGATGTAGGCTTATCAAAACACCAGGTGTCACCAGTGCAACATTTAGTGTTTCACTTCTTTTAATTGCACTGTCAATTTTGTTCTTTCAAAACAATGTTTCTACCCTTAATGTGTGCGACGCGTTTGCATGCTCTGAGTTAAAAGTATAAAGCACAAAACCTGATAATAATGATAATGATGTTTATTTACTTACACACATAGCAACCAAAATTTTGAAATTGTACATCGTCATATTGAAATTAAATAACAAAATAAAAACTTATCTAAAATATAACCGAGATAGAAAAAAGGAATAAAAAGCAAGACAATGCTCCTCTATCAATTTATGTGAATGACAAGCAGCCCTGCAAAGTCACAGTAGTTTCACATAAAAATTTGATAATTGGATATTCGAGGAAGCATGATAATTTATGAGTATATTCTTGAATATCTTGGTACGAATTTTGTCATATAGTACTTAGGTGTTTTTCTGAGTCCATAGTTGATTCTGCGTGTAGAAGGTAGGAGGTCATGCACCGGGTGGGAAGGGCATTTTATTTCATAAATGGATTTAATACAGAGAGTATCTGCGAATTTGAGGAGGTTGGAGAGTAAGAGTTCAGGGCTTCACTGTAACTAAGGAAAATCATTATCGGGGCAGGGTGCTGAATGCGTTCTATGTCCTCATGCAGATATTTGGGTACAATCCTGCAGATGAGTCTTATAATGGCACTTTGATCCCCCAAAACATTGTTTTGAATGGATGTTCAACAGATATTATGTGCATGACTGCTTTCTAGATTTTTTGCTCGGAGGAAAGTTGTATTTGCGCTGATGACTTCAGGGGGAGGGGGTGACTGGTGGTGATAAGTACATGCTTTTCGCCTTGTTGTTGTGTTTATGGATGCGCTACAAAGATTTCATATTGCGAAATTTCATACTTTTGATTGTTTATCGAATGTTTCGGTCTGGTTCCCTTCGTCAGATTGGACGGAAACGGAAAGTCTGACTTGACAAAGAGGTTTTGGTATTGAGGCAATGGAAGCACTGCTGTGTATTGAGGCAATGGAAGCACTGCAGTGTATTGAGGCAATGGCAGCACTGCAGTGTATTGAGGCAGTGGCAGCACTGCAGTGTATTGAGGCAATGGAAGCACTGCAGTGTATTGAGGCAATGGCAGCACTGCAGTGTATTGAGGCAGTGGCAGCACTGCAGTGTATCGAGGCAATGGCAGCACTGCAGTGTATTGGACTTTGTAGGATAAATGCCATGTACGGACTTACTTTAAAACCATAATGGCTTGTAGATGATCCGTATGTGGCACACGCACAATTTTATAATGGTTTTTCGCATGAGGTACACGTGTTTTTTTTTTTTACAAACAATATACCATTGTTTACTCTATTAAATTTTATAGGACAGTACAGAACACATGTTTTCTCTCATAGATTTACATTACTTCTTAAAACTACTCATAGATTTACATTACTTCTTAAAACTACTTGATCAGTAATTTTAAAATTCAAACATTACGAAGGCATTTTCACCATCTAGAGAAATGTGGGGTGTCATTGTCACAAAAAAAAAAAAGAAAAAGAGAAATGACCATGCAAATAAAATCGCTTTTCAGTCTTTTTAGTTTTTGAAGGAAAACACATTTTCAAATGCAATGCTTTTTCTCCTTTTCTTATCAGAATTCAAGAATAGCAAGAACATGTTCTTTAGACCTAAGATAAACGAATTGAACTTTTACACAAAACGATTCTATTTATAGCGGTTTTCATGTCTTGAAGATAAGTACAAGTGCACTTTGTGTGATGATATTGTATATAATTTTGCCGATTAAGACGATGAGAAAAATCCTCATCTGTTTGGTTCCTGTGCAAGATGGTCAGGGTACCTTGCTGCAGCAGTGCGCGGTACCAGAATACTGAAAACCAAGCACTTCAGTAAATCTCAGAATGACGAGTATAAGGAATAACACAGGCGCATCTTAATTTGATGGCCAGTTGAAACAGCTTTTAAGTGGTTTCCCAACATTGGTAGTTCGGCATAATTTGTGGAATTCTTGGCTCATAATGCCATAGTTGGCATTGGAATAGACGACCCAAGCGCTGGCGCCTTCCATTGCAGAAGAACTGATGTGGACATGTAACGGTAACGACAGAAAAAGTGCTAAGTGTCAAACAAACTTTATTCGTCGTTTCTGTCAGTCTTGTTCTGCGTGTGGTAAGCTGTTCAGTGGCCAATATACAACACAGTGGGTCAAGGAATGCGCATAAACACGACTTCTTTTGATATGTCAAACGAAGCTTTTAACTTAGAAACAAGGCTTCTTTGGACATGTCATATGAAGCCAGTAAGTTATAAACATGGTTTCTTTTGGTTTGTCAATTCCACTCATTAACCAGGGATCGTGCAGAGTGTTATATGCTGAATAAATACAACAGTGCATGATGATTCCTCCCCTTTATATTCTTATTGAGCAATCTGGATCCCAGAAGCCAAAATATATGTATAAAGTTGACCTGCGATTCTTTATACTTAATAGGTAAGAAAGAATATGTTATGGTTGGCATTCATCAAACTACGACGAAGTGGTTTTAGTATGAAGGGAGATGGCAGGCAGGGCACTGGCTAACCCTGAAATGGTGGGAAGGTGTTGTCCGTAAGTCTCAGCAAAAAAGAAAACATGTTCAATAGACATGAAAAAAATTCGAGGCAGTGGACAATGATTTGGATGCTTTTGGGTGAAACAAGTGGGGAAAAAATTAAATGGCTTCTTTTAGGTAAATCAAGTATATTTTGTTATGTCTTGTCAATTACCAAAAACCTAAGGTTTCAAAAGAAAAAAAAAAAAGTAAACAAACAAACAAATAACAACATAAAAAAACTGTCAAATGCTATAAAGAATTGTATGTCGGTATATTTGCGTAAGATTTTGTTGTAATCCAGAAAGCAAGTTGATCCAGCAAGCAACTTTTGCAACCTTGGTTGACTGGTTGTGCCTCAAGAAAAGGACCTAGGTCTGGCAGTGGCAGGCTCACAACAACAAAGGCTCTCCATGTCTATCTAGAACAGAGTAAGGAGTGAACACTGTCAACTATCTGCCCCACATGTTTGGCCCGTCAGTGTTGATTTATTGATGTTTCTAGCAACACAATACAATGATGACAAATACAAAACGGTTCATTAAACTGGTGGTAAAGGCAGTTAAATTAAGCTGCAAAAAGTACTACAAGCACTGTTGCCCCAGAGTCCAACTTGGTATATTAACTCAGGCAGGTCAATGCAGATGTTTGCTTTAAAACCTTGATACATCGGCTGTGTAGAATTGCTGACCTCAAGAGTCAGGATGAGGCAACTGCCAAAACTGATGAGATGTCACTGATATCACCGGATGCTTCTGTTTTTATGAAAAGTCATATATATATATATATATATATATATATATATATATATATATATATATATATATATATATATATATATATATAACTACCTTCAATGAACCATTCTTTTTAAGAATGGGGATTTGGTGGATTATGTGCGTTTCCCATTTCAGCGAGGCGACTGGTGCCAAAAGTTGCAACTTCGAGTCTCGCTGGTTCCGAACATGAAATATATTTTCGGCATTTCCTTAATGTCGATTCTGGAAATAAATTCCCACTCAGTATATGTATTGCATAGCCGTGTTGATATGTACTCACATCCACATTGTACATGTGTTCTATCTCCTATAAATTGCATCGGTTAAGACAATATATCAGGTTATTTCAAGACTGAATTCGAAAAGTTAGATGTTAGGTTTTTTTTTTAAATATAGTCTAAGGGTGAACTCTAAAGCATGCAATATTGCTGTTTTGAGTGATTTCGGAGCCATTCCATATTCTCTGAAAATACTAAAGACTATGTCTAAAAACTGGTACCGAATCATAAACTCTGACCATGACAAATTGTCGTATGATGCCTATAAATATAACTCCGAAATTCTGTCATTCACTAACTCTAACTGGCTAAACACTATGAAGAACATCCTAAAATTAATCGAATGTGAAGATATTTGGAACAATGGCTTCGATGAATTTGGAGATTTTTCGGCAAATATTATACAAAAATTATTACAGGAGAAATTTCTCATTCAATGGCACACTGTCTTTTCTAGACAATCTTTTCCAGATAAAAAATTTGGCACATATTCAAAATCCAAATGAATGTTCCATTTGGAAAATTACTTACTTGTATTGAATAATACAGATTAAAGAAGAAACTTAACCCGATTAAGAATCAGTGCACATAATTTAAATATTGAAAAAGGGAGACACAACAAGCCAGTTAAAGTGCAAGTAGATGACAGAATATATGACTTGTGTTCTGAATTAGAAGACGGATTTCATTACATTTTAATTTGTTAACAGTTCTGTGAAGCCCGGACACAACTAATTCATAAAGTGTCAGAATTACTAGTAGATTTTGAATATTTAACTTCGGAATATAAATTTATTAAGTTAATGAAATGTGATAACGGGGAAATAATTTGGAATTTGGGAAAATTTATAACAGAAACTGTAAAAATCAGAGAAAAGTTGTGATGGAAAGGTTTCTTATTCTTTTGGTACAACTCGGTACACATATGTATATATGATTATTTTTTATACAATTCTTATTGTCATCTTTATGTGTGTTTGTAAGTATTGTTTATGCTCCCAACAGGTTTGCTGATGGGGGATCTTTATGATAAAGACTGTGTTTGTACTGTTTTTGTTTTAGATCCATCAACAAAATACCGTGGATATTTATGAAATGGTGCAGTTGCAATAAAGGTCATTCATTCACATAACTACCTCCAATGTACCATTCCTCTTAAGAATGAGGATTTGGTCGAGTGGATATGTGTGTTTCCCATTTCAGCTGGAAGTTCGAGTCTCCTCGTTTATAACAAGATATATATATATATATATATATATCTGTGTGGGTGGGTGGGTGCTTGTGTGTGGGTGTGGGTGTGTGTTTGGCTCTGATGGCATTTCGATTCTTCATGCGTCCTGCCAAATTTTTCCAGTCAATATTACGGCAGATGTTTTTATCGGATTTCCATCTAACCTATGTAAATTATGATGCCAACGTTCAATTCTTATTATCGCGCCGTTTTTCAATTAATAAAGCTTCCTTCTTATTGTGGTACTTGATGTTTTGTAAGTAACTTAGAATAACTCTCATATAGTAGTCACTTTTCAAACTTATCATATTTTACTGTTACCGGTTGCATTCCATACTTGTCTGAACTTATGATTGTATTAATGACTATTTTTGGCTTTTGGCATCCTGCCAAATTGAGTATTAAACACATGCTGCTTGCCTGTCATTATGGATCTTTTAGGCTGGTTGCCTTTATGTTGACCTTTCCTGTACAAATGCGCCTGGTGAACATGGAGGCTGCATTTCATGTATTTATATTTTTAAAGTGGCATGACCATGTGGTAGTGAATTATGGCCACAAGAATTTGCAAGTATTCAAATCTGGTAGATGATGAAAATGTATGTAATTTTGCAATGTTTGAGAATGTGTGAGGAATATAAAATTAAATATCGTCCAGCACAAAATGAAATACTTTCATAACCTATACGCGATGAGTCAATTAGCGAAATTAATTACCCATAAAAACGTTAAAGGACACAGAACAAACTTACATTCCTGCAAAGAAGATCCCCTCTCAGTGGTAGATTCTTTATTGCATGCCACAAAAAGGATGCAAGAGACCTGATTATTTCCCAGCTTTTTTCTCATCAAGTGTGTGCGTGCTGAATCGAACGTCTGGTATCACCTTGCAATTTCATTGTTTAAAAATGACAAAAGTATTCCCATATGTGTTGCTAAGCCGTGTTCGTAGAATTAGCTTCGTTGGATTTTTCATGGAAATAAAATGAGAGAATTATTTTTAATATATGTTCCTCGTTTCGCGTCGGTAACATTAGATGCACAGAATATTTCTCATTCGCGACAGCCGTAATTCCAATGTGCTCCACTCTGTCCTGTGCCCATGTGTTGGAAGTTTAAATTTGTTCACTCATCTTGAGCAAAGTGCACATATATTCCCACATATGTTGCTCCAGTCGTGTCCATGCACTAGATTTTTAATTCAAGTACTAGTATAGACCTTGTTTAGGTCGATCTGACTTACTTTGTGTGCATATTTCAAAATAAACCATTATGTGAAAATAAGTACAACCAACTCCATTAATTCCATACCCATATTAAATTGTGGACGCTTGGTGATGCATTATTACATAAATTAACCAATACAGATGTTTAGAAATACTATTTACGAATTCATTGGACGACTCTATTAAAACTTGCCTATGACCCAAAGGTCAACAGATGAAGGGCTATACCAGCGAAGTACACTGGCTCTCTATGAACGCATAAACAGGGTACTTTTGGCAATAAGTTATGGACAATGTACAGTTGTCGTCATTGCCTCCTGGATGTGGGGTTGGGCGAAGTAATGCACGTGGAAGGGCAACTCTGATCAAATCAATACAGCATTCAGTAACACGGCCAATCCAAAGCACAATAGTCTCGCCTTCAATTACAGTGACGCTGGCAGATTCAGACTAGTAGCCTAGGGATATGTTTGTGGACAGATAGAGAGTCAAATATTACCATCGTTTATTCTCTGATCTCGGACACTCGTCTTTGTAAAAAAAAAACTTTCATACAATTACAAGCTAACTGCAGAAATCAGAAGGCCAGTGCTTGGCCATACATGGAAGAAATTAATAAAACACTGACTAATGGGAGTCTTGACCGTGTAGTCGTAGGGTTAAAAGAAGACTTTGTCTTCAGTGTACAATAGGTTAAGTTAAAGGCGTATTTAATTAAAGCCTTTTAAGTGACATTAACAATCTGAAATCTCTGCAGACTAAAATTTAAAGCCAGAACAAACAGTTAAGATCTTGAGACTGATGTGGTAAGTTTAAATATCTATCTCCAGGAAGGACTAATGTCACCTTGGGTGAAAATGGAAGTGAGAGTTTAGAACATTTCTTTGTACGTCCAAAACTAGGTAGTGTATATATTAAGAACTTGGCATTATTAGGATCAAAATTTGCCGGAAGTCATCATCTTCATTATTCATTATAATATGTGAACACTAATATGCAAATGACGCATGTTATGTTTGTAAATACTGCAATGCAAATGATGGATTCTATTTTGATTCATTGTACATGAAACGTGTGATGTACCTGTCCTTACGCTTTCTAGAAATTTGTACGATGGGTGGTTTATCTGTAGTTTTATGTCGGGGGACATGAAACTTAAAAAATTTGAATACTGTATCTTGACATTTTTAACCTGACATACTTAAAACGGTAAGCGGAAAGTACCATTTGGGAGTGATTTATTTACAGCTCTAAGCTAAGTGTAGTTTCAGCCACTCACTTTTTACTGCATGAACAGCTGACTGCCACTTAACATTATGCTGGCTGACATCACTGTAAACATCATGGACACCCCACGGAGTTAACCGCGCTCCATCTGTGCGACCCTTGTAAAGGGGTAGATTTGTTAAGAAACTCTTATTGTCACCCTTCACAATATGTCAGACATGTATCCACATAACCAAACTGAAAAAAAATCATTAATATTAAACGAAGTACGTCAGTGGAAATTAAATTAATGCTTTGACCAAGTTGGACAATTGAAAATATGGTAAGTGTAAGTGGACGAATTCATTTTGAAGTGTTTCAGCTTGCAAGATTCATGTTTATCACTAGAAATATGTTGTCGGAGTGGTAATAGTAGTGGTGGTGGTGGCAGTATTGGTAGTGATAGTAATGATGATAATAATAATGATAATATAATGATAATGATGATGATGATGATGATGATAATAATAATGATAATGATAATAATAATAATAATAATAATAATAATAATAATAATAATAATAATAATAATAATAATAATAATAATAATAATAATAATAATAATAATAATAATAATAATAATAATAATAATAATAATAATAATAATAATAATATATTGGAAAACTACCAGTTTACATCTTGGGCACTATTGGGGCTGGTTTAACCTGTAGTGCGTCCAGATAAAATGATCAGTAAAAACATAAATTGAAAAGAGAGTTATTATATAAATACAGATACATATATACACACACATATATATACATACATACATATATATATACATATACATATATATATATATATCTCTGTGTGTGTGTGTGTGTGTGTGTGTGTGTGTGTGTGTGTGTGTGTGTGTGTGTGTGTGTGTGTGTGTATTCTTATCAAAATACTTCGAGAGCGATGAATGTTACAGTATCTAATGCGACGGCGCGGCGTCATTGCTTTCACAGTTTACACTGGAGGTATCAAACTCTTTTCAAGATATTCTGGTCAAAAATAGTTTACTTTCTTCCTGCTTAAAATCATATCACATAACAGCCACCCGAGTTCTCTATAAGCAAATGACATATGATGGACATATAGTGCACTGGTTTGATCGTACAATGATGACATTTTGCTTCCTATTACGCAGCCAAACAGGACACACGTTCAACAAAGACTTCGAGGTCATATAACAGTTTTCTACCGAGTTATAGTCTGTTAACGTTAACATTATCGTGAGCTGCCAGAATACAACAATAGTATGAAGCCAAAAAGTCGTGAAACGTTCCCTTTAATTAAATATTTATTTATGTAGTTTTTATCATTGAGAGATTTACAAAGCAATCGGACAACAAGGTATCAGCAAAAGGTCATATAGTATGCCATGATTGGTTCTGTTGTCCATTGTCATTATTGTACAATTACACTTCAACCCCACTTAGAGGCACGCTCATAAGCAGAACTAACCGATCTTTGGCTCTCAGCCTGTAAAACAGTTTCATCTTTATATACATGTAGTCGTGACGGTTCCAACGTATCTTTATAGTTAGTATCAAGACGGTTATTTCCCAAGGAAATACATGCTGGCCTATTTATCCATGGATAAATAGGCCAGCAAAAAATTGATGTTCTACGGGTGTTTCAAAAATATTACACACTTCATGAAGTCTTATCTTATACAACATTGTGAATTTTGCAAGTTGAAATCTTGTGTCATGGTGGTTTGTGGTTGTGATTTGGTCTTGCAGATTAGTTTTGTTGGAGCCATGTAAATGGATTTAGGCCTTTTCTGGTTGTGCTGTTTATTTGTTTCTTTCTTTTTTGTCCTTCGGGGTTTTTTTTGTTTTTTTGTTTTTTTTGTTTTGTTTTTTTGTTTGTTTTGTTTTTGTATATAATGTCGCTTATGGTCAGAAATGTGCAGAATTCTGCTGATCTTGCCTTCTATCAGGTTTGATGTGGCCTCTGATGAGTAGATAAGGAATGTGATGACGATTTGTTTTGAATGCATACCCTCAAGAAATAAGTTCTTCGGAGTTTTTTTTTAATAACCCCCGGGTTCTTTGGGGAACGGGGGGGGGGCACGACACACAGTTGCAACCCCCCTCCCCCGTTCCACAAAGAATATGGGGGGGGCGGGGGTCAGATTCAATAAAGGTTTCTCACGTGAGAAAGGTTTTTGGCCAAATATTTATTTGTAACACATATAAACTCAAACACGAGTTAATAGATATACATTTTAATATATACATGTAAAAAATATAGGATCAAGATCATGTAAATATACTGAGGTCAATTTTACAAAATTTGGAGCAACAAAACTTCTTTTAAATTATAAAAATCATGTTTGTAATTTACATTGTGAATATTACCTCACTAATCCAAAACTGCAAAAAATCTTCAATAGATAACATAATATCGTAAGCAGATATTATGATTGAAATCCATTATACGTTTGCCTTATGGCTAAACACCATTCCGGGGCAATACTACAAACCATGTTAAATTGTTCCAAGATAGCAATTATGTGTTCCTGGTCACTGACAGCCTTTCCTGACATTTTCATGAATGTTCCCCGGTAGAACTGAAACTTAAGAACCCTAAAAAGATTCTCTGAAAAACTGGTAGGGTTCTCCAAAGAATGCAAGATAGCAATTATGTGTTCCTGGTCGCTGACAGCCTTTCCTGACATTTTCATGAATGTTCCCTGGTAGAACTGAAACTTAAGAACCCAAAAAAAGGTTCTCTGAAAAACTGGTAGGGTTCTCCAAAGAACCCATGGTAAAGGTTTTTCGGAAGAAACATACAGTAGGTTTCTTCTAGAAACCAAAACATGAACCGTAGTTGTGATAAACTGAAAAACCCTAGTAGGTACCCGGAAAGAACCTTTAATTCTAAGGGTGTTCATACACAAATCGGATGCCAAGAATTTTACACGTTCGATTTGCGATTCCACCAAAATTGTTTCTGAGCTCAGCTCATTATCTTTAGCTCCTCACCTTGTCCGAAATCCGGCCCAGTTAGAAATGTCATGAAGTGGATACTTTATCCAGAAATATAGGGTCTACATCTAGCAGTTAGAATGCATGTTATGTGTTATTTTTAGAAAACAAACTCCAGTGACTTCAGTGAGTACAGCACACGGTGTGAACTGTGCTGGATGCCTGTGTGATGGCATTACTGGAATAACATATAAAGAGGTATACATGGCGAGGGAATGTGTTCTACACACCGTTAGTGTCAATAGATGAGGTGCAAACAGGTACAATTTGTAGCATGTAATCACAGTGGACCGATGGCGATGATGATTATGACTTCCACACAGGCCCGTCAGAGGCGCTTTCTACCAAAATGAAGCCAAATCGTAATTTGATGCTGCCAAAGGCGCTATGTGTCATTGCGCGCACACACACACACACACACACACACACACACACACATACACACACACACATATATACACATACATACATGCATATATGTATATGTATGTATATATATATATATATATATATATATATATATATATATATATATATATATATATATTTAATATATGAATAAAAAGTTATCAAACATGGCAAGTCAACCTGAATCTACAGATACAAAATTATGTTTGCATCCACTAGTCAGAATACCTTAATAAGAAATGCTACCAATGGGCAATTAATGCAATTACAGGAAATGAAATGAAATTGATTTGGCTGTATTGCAGAAATACATTATTGCACAAGATACAATACCTCCTTTGGACCATCAACACACACAGCCATGACAGTGATACACACACAGAGACACCACAGACACACACACAGACACACAGACACACACACACACACACAGACACACACAGACACAGACACACACATATATATATATATATATATACATGTATATATATATATTATTGCTGTGCAGCCAGATCAGTTCACGTTTGTGGGAACTACCGTCAGGTTGAAACCTATTTCGTCATTACATCTTGAGAAAGATGCTCAGTTCAATAATGCTGCTACGATAATCAGACAAACTCAACTGACAAGGAATCTCCTAATATAGTCTGTCAGTAAATGATGACCTATGTGTGCAAGCTGCACCTGCCTGAAATGCCCTGTACGTTCAAAATACAAAAAAAATAACGTTTATCAGTTGCTAGCCTTTACGGTTTGTATGTTTCAATTAATAAACAGGAACAAAGAAACGTGCGTTTCTCTCTCTCTCTCTCTCTCTCTCTCTCTCTCTCTCTCTCTCTCTCTCTCTCTCTCTCTCTCTCTCTCTGTCTCTCTCTCTCTCTCCTTGAGGAAAGTGATTTTAACTGCATGTAACTGCTGGAATGCTGGAAACAGAGCAACCTGTGACCGCGCAACCCTCAATGTGAAGATGTTACATGTTACCGTAGTTTGCCAGCCATGAAGCTCTACGCAGCAGGCATTTCAATTGCACAAGCCCCGGTTTGGCGCAACTTCACTGCGGCCACACCACCAAACCCTTCAAAAATAAAGGTCTTCATTTATCTAAAAAAAATCTGTAGTCATGGCCATCTGTTCATAAGTATTTAGACAGAAGACAACCTGCAAGGGGATGAGCCGTACATGACAGCTGTACACGGTGCATGTCAGCGGCTAGATTCCATCTTTTGTGCACATGTTCATATATACAACTCTGTAACAGTTTCTTTTTCAGGAGGAAGTGCTCAGGTTGTGTGGTCGTGGGGCGGGGGAGGAGGGGGAGGAGGGAGTTCTGCGCTGCCTGCCTGGTCAACTCAGTGGACTGTTGAATTCTGCTCGACAACGAG
>OZ026613.1:115119171-115441671 GCA_964020975.1 Hermodice carunculata
GGTGACTGACTTACTAGTGAAATTGTGCATATCGTTTTGAATAGTCCTGCTGTTTCTAGTTATACAATCATGCAAAATAGTGGGAATTGAAATTTTGAAAGTTCCATGCCTTCCAAACTATTGCAGATAGACACAAAAATTTTAATGTGCATATATAGGTTTGTGATACCTGCCAATATAATGGGCAGTAAATGAAACCTGTAGAATTTTAAATTATGCTAATTAGGGCCAATGTAAAAAAAATTCAAGTGGAAGATCCCCAAACCTATTATAGATAGGGATGCCATTCCAACTTCTATTTATAGGTGTGTGGCAAAGCCGCATCTGCTAAACCATGATCCAAAGTTGTAGGGTTTTAATTTATGCGAATAGGTTAATATGCAAAATTTAAGTCATGAATAGCTTCAAAACTGTTATAGATAGAGGTGCCATTCCAACTTTAATTCATGGGTGTGTGAATAGCCGCATCCAACTAACCATGATTCAAAGTTGTAGGATTTTAATTCATGCAAATCAGTTAATATACAAAATTGAGATATTGGTGCCATTCCAACTTCAATTCGTGGGTTTGTGACATAGCTGCATCCAATTAACCGTGATCCAAAATTGTAATGTTGTAATTTTGGCAAATTAGGAGAATTACCATAATTTGAACCTTTCAATAACTTCAAAACTAATATAGATAGATGTGCCGTTCAATCTTTAATTTATAAGTTTCTGACACAGTTGCATCCAATGAACCATGAACAATTGTACAATTTTAATTTATGCAAAAAGAATGAATACACAAAATTTAAATCTTGAATAGCGAGAATAATTTCAAATTCTTTAAACATGGAAATGCTATTCCAACTTCAATTTGTATGTATGTATTTTAGGTTCGCAACGAGCGGGACTCGTTTGGATGTGACATAGCCGCATCCAATGAACCATAAACGAATGTTGTAGGCTTTTAACTTATGCAAATTGGGGCAATCCACAAAATTAAAATGTTGAATACCTTCAAAACAATTATAGACAGTAGTGTCATTTAAACTTCAGTTTGTAAGTTTGTGACATAGCCACATTCAATGACCCAAGAACCAAAGTTTTAGCATTTTAAATTATGCAAATTAGCCTAATACACAAAAACTCAGACTATGTTGAACAATGGCAAAGTGTAGCATTTCAATCTGTACTCATTTTGAAGGCACACAGATTTGCTGTGAAGCAAATCTTCTTTTCTAGTTTTGTTTTGGTTTTGGTGCTGGTTTCGGGTTTTAGTTTTGGTTTTGGTTTTTCGCTTTCCTTTTTAATTTTTTTTTTATTATTATTGTTTGGGAGGCTTTTTGTTTTGTTTTGTTTTGTTTTGTTTTGCTTTGGTTGGTTTTTTGTTTTTTTTTGGGGGGGGTGTTTGTTTGTTTGTTTTTGTTTTTTGTTTTTTGTTTACATGTAGGTAGGAAGTATACGCCACGATCTGTGCCATGGAGAGTGATTAATATAGGCTTTGCCTGCTTCGCAATCCATGTAAAAGATATGGGTCTGTACTTTTTTTTGTTTTTTGTTTTGTTTTGTTTTGTTTTGTTTTGTTTTGTTTTGTTTTGTTTTTGTTTTTGTTTTTGTTTTTGTTTTTGTTATTTTCTTTTTGTTTTTTTTGTTTTTGTTTTTATGTTTTTTTTGGGGGGAGGTGCTTTTTACATCATTCCCATACATTATGAAGTTACACTCCAAATGCCACACTTTTCCCGCGGATGTCCACCTTTTGCCGTCTGAAATACGATACTGGTAGTTTAAATCAATTCATATGTTCAAATTGTTGTGAAAATACGAACAATGACAAAGAGTTGGGAGAAAGAGGTTCATACCAGCAGGTTATATTCTGTGCATCCTTGGCTTATTGGAACTTAAGAGTTTCAAATATTCCTTCCTTGTAAAATTTATATTTATATTGCAGTGATTCTACATATCATCTGATAACATTTGTTGGTCTTGTTCACTTGCATCACTGCGGTGATTAAGGTGTGATCTAAAGATGGACACAGTTCAGTCGCAGTGTGGTGTAAGGCCGTGGACTAAACGTGCCCAATTCTTCCGCCCAGCCGCAAACTCTCAGTCAGCAGTTCGAGTAGCTGGCCTGACAGTTCAGTCGACAACTGAAATAGTATTTCGAAAAATAAAAATGGCACAAGTTCGACTCAACCTCATGTTCTACTTTCATATAACGTCGGTTTGCAAAAATTGACAAAATACAAAACAAAAGAAACAAACAAAAACAAAAAACAAAACAAAACAAAAACAAGACAAAAGCAGCATCTCAGAGCTATTATCATCCACTGAAATACATAAACTTCAGACTCATTTCAAGGTCGCCATCATTACTACTGCTAACATGAACATATACCCTTGCCGATTTTTCTTAATTTTGTTAGAAATCAGAAAATGACAGCAGAACCATGTAGCCAATATACTTGGTAGAGACCAAGTCCAGGTACATTCCATATAAGTGTGAAGAGGGTCCAGCTTAAGGTTTGGGAGAAAAAGTAAGGAAACGTAAAAACGCACAAAAATTCTTCAAAAAGCGAAAAATAATTGCGGTGCCATCTTTTGAACAAATTAAGGTCAAGAGGTCCCCAAAAGTGTCCCTACGCAATTTCAAAGCAATCGGCTGAGCGGTTTCTTCGAAGATGATTTTAAATAATTGTTCTGAAAAATGAACCAGAAAATTCGTACAAATCTTGAAATCAGTGGAGCGTGATCGTTCGAATTGACACGTGCGCCAAAATCCGAGATGCAGAGCCACCTGTTGCACAAACTAGGTCTATGGGTTCGATATACAGTTTCAAAGCAGTTGTCCAAGCGATTACGGAGAAGAATTTTTGAGGTTTTGTCAAAATTGAACACAAAATTCATAAAATGTACAATGTACAAAAATTTAAGGAAGCGTGACCATTTAAACAACTTGATATAAGCCCGCCTAAGGTGCACCCTCACTAAATTTGAAGTGGATCTGGGTGACGGTTTTTGAGAAGTCGACAATATGAAATGTGAATGAAAGGACGATCGACAATCCTATATGCTCAGCTGACTGGCAAGTCAGCTGAGCTAAAATTATACAGAAAAAGAACAAAACAACCCCCCCCAAAAAACAACTTTGAATAACAATAAATATATAGACAATAAACACATGGACATACAATACATAAAAGCTCAGAAATCGAATTACAACCAATTAGGAGCTCCTTTGCTTGTGGACAGAGATTACATTTGCATGTCGGTCCTTTCCACTTATTTCTTTCTTTCATTTTTTCTTTTTTTCCTTTTTTTTTTTGTTTGACAGGTGTATCATTTCCATTCCTTTGGACTATTGGGGAGGTGGTTTCATACTTAGGCACTCATATAGACATAGATATGTATTGGCTCCTTCAATTGCATGTTTTTTTCACACATACGTAGTTTCATACTCAAGTCAACACTTCTAAGAGAAGTGTTGACTTTTCTAAGTCTGAGTTTGCTCTCCAGTTACAGAGAACCTGTTGCCTAGCAATCGTCCCATGCCCTGAACTTCACTTTTCAGCCATCAGATGTCACTAGCTACGAGAGCAGACCAGTGTGATGGCCTGCAAGCATGCTGCACCCTGAAATGAACTTTTTTGCCACCAGATGTCCCCAGCTACCAGGCCCATTTTTGTTGGTTGTGAAGATTCAAAAATGACCCTAATTTGCATAATTTTCAAAGTGTTCACCCCTCTTTGTAAAAAGACTCGACTTCATCTTAACACCTCTGCTGATGAAACTATGCATCTTATTTGGAATAGCCAAGACGTCAAGAATGTTATAAACTATATGCAAATGATTTTTATGATCTCTGCTACCTTCAAAATTGTAATAGAATAACAGAAAATTCCAACACTTACAAATTTTAAGAGTTATTCCTGGCAAACACACAGACAAATTTTCTGTGACACAAATCCTCTTTTCCATTTGGCATCGGTACTGGTACGATGTTGCCTCCGAAGCAGACCCAAGCTCCGTGTTTATGTCTACTCTGCAAGTGTAGAGATAGTACGGAACTTGATCTGCTTTGGAGGGAAGGTACAGTGGCATTCTGCTCGTTTGCATCATTCGGCGAAACCTTGGCTAAGTATTGCTGTGTGCTCATCCGTGGCAGCTGGACAAGAGACAAGTGTGCCTTTTTGTCAGATGATTATGATTGTGATTCACCGACTTCAATGGAGACAGGGAAAGCAGGACGCGGTCAACACATAGCAATGTTTGGCTGGCTGTTGGTGCTGTGTATGCAGGTGGCCTCTGGGTTTTTTTGTTTGTTTTTGTTTAACTTTCCTGTTCAATCTTCGCACCAAATTCATTTTTCAGCGAAACTTGTGCGTTAATCAACACCAGCTCGAGTTCAACACCAGCTCGAGTTTAATGGTCGCTGACGAAATTCCCTGAGTTGTGAGGACCTAGTTCTCAAAACATGATAGCCACTGTAATGCAAGTACATCCAGGTTACAATATTGTTAACCCTTAAAGTGCTAATCACTGCTATAGTTGTTTTCTCATAAGCGTACAAATATCATGGTTAAAAGATTCAAATTCCTCATGAAGATGCCTTTCATTTAAATTCCAGCAAGCCTGGTCTAAAGCAAAAAGTAGTCTTAGTCAACAGCTCCCGAGGAAAGCGGTTGACTCAGTCTTAAATCAGCGCTTTAAGGGTTAAGAGTGCAGCAAAATCGAAAGCACTAGTGTTCAAGTACAGGGGCACAGCGAGTGTAATAAATTTGTATCAGGAAATAAGCAACTGGATCACATTCAAGAATTTTAGTGTTTGGATATTGCCCTGACAAGGAATGGGAACGTGAAGCAAGGGGAAATATGCGTAAGAATGTATCCAGGGCACTAGAAAATTTAAGGTTTTATTGAAAAAATTGGACATGAATTCCAAGCTTGCTGTGGAACTGGAGATCACTTGGAGATCTCGCAGTTAATCAGGCCCGTATGCTGGCATAGGTCACAGATCTGGGGCTAATTTTCAAATGTTTCAAAAAATACAAACTGTGGGATTTTTTTTTTTTTTGTAACACAGCTTCCAAAACCAGTGAAAAAAATGAATGTAGGCTCTGAAAACGTATCGTGGGAGTCAACAAACAGCTATAAGTATGGCAGCACTTGAGGAGTTGGAACATTTCTCTATCGGAGTACATATGATCCACATGATCATGTCTGTGAGAAACTAATAAAAGCACTTTGCAAAAAAATGGTAGATTATAATTCAAATTCTAAAAAGGTATGGAAAGTTTTAAGTGTGAATCAGTCATTAAGGTCAGGAGATACTTTATGGGCTGATGCTAAGATCACAATAGTTAAATGTAATGATTGTTTTGTTAGTTTGGCACTTTAGACAAGAAAATGCCATCACCATATCTTAGAGGTACCTATCGTGATTCCTTTTGCTCAGATCCAGTTTCCGAGGACCAACTAAAGAGAGTCATCAGAGGCCTTGAATTTCCAAGCTAGACATGGGACAGTATCAGTGCTGAATTATTAAATGTGTTCTTGAAAACATATCTCATTTATTTCCACAGGTTTGTAATTTATCATTTTCTGCTAGTGATGTTCAACACAACTGAAATTGTCTCCCATCATTCCTATCTTCAAATTTAAAGATGACCTTAATTCTTCCTTTTCTAATATAGACCTATCTCAGTCCTTCCAGTGCAATAGAAAATTATTGAAAAACTAAAGTAGGCTCATCCGATGAAATATCTGAATAAATGTGAAGTTCTTTATAAATATGAATTTGGTTTTCGTGAATACCATTCCATCTCTTTTGTCATTACTTACTTGTGAATGTATTCTCTTCAGCTTGGAAAGAATTTGATAGTGTAAATCATTCAATGCTATTTCAAAAATTACAAATTCATTGTTTAAACGTTATTTAGTAGACAGACCTCAGTTCGTCCATTGTGGTGGGTCAATTTCAGCAGAAGGAAATATTTATTTGGTAAATGCAAGGGTTATTACTGGGACCATTTAGATTTCTTTATTTTGATGATCAATTTACCAGACCCCCTCCCCCCACCTTCTTCAATTTGTACTTTTCCTGATGATACTAATGTATTTCTGTGAGATTAGTATTGTGATAATTTATTTGAAATTTGGAAATAGAATTGACTAAAATATCTCAATGGCTCAGAGCCACTAAATTGCCTTAATTTAACAAAAACGAACTTTGTATTGTTTCATTCAAGAAGCAAAACTATGTCCATACACCATTCTTCATCAACAGATGGAAACGAGATAAGGCAGGCTGAAAAGAAATTAAATTGAGCTTGAGTTATCTCACTCTTGTTTGTACAAGTTGTACTGCTTATTTTGTTTTATCGTGCACTTATTGTTATATACTGATCTCCTTTGTCGAAATTGCCATATTGGATTAACACGGATAGGAGTTAATATAAACTTTAAGCTTGTTCTCCGATCCCTTTTCTGTTGAAATAAAATATGTTTAAATCAAATCAAGAAATCTAAACTGGGGGATTCATCATTGATTAAAAAAAATCTGGATTAGAAGGAGCATGTGCCATACACTTGCAACAATTTAGCTAAATCTGTTGGTGTCATTTGTAATTTTAAATTCAACCTGTATATTGTTTCATCTCTGCTATGCTTTTTCTCGCACCTATATTTATATAGAAATGAATTGGCCAGTAGTTATTCTACATCTCTTGTCCAAATTAGTGACACACAGACACTTTGTCAGATATTGCATTACTTTCTTGGGGAAAATGGCTCCATCTCTGTTCCTCTGTCAGCAGTTACAAGTTTTCAATCTTCAGCGTAGATGCTCCTTCAAGACAGGTATATATGTACAAAGACTGCCGTGGGATGCTCACCCCAAATATTTATTGAATTATTTTATACAACCGAGATGTCCACTTGTACTATACCGGGCAGCTCAACTTCTTCTAGTTTCCCCTTGCAATCTCATGTAAACAAAGTTTCAAATATGTTGGACTTGAAAATGGATTAATATCTCCAGTGTATTCAGCGACTTATGTTCATTCTGTAAAGAAACAATACAAACAATCTTTATTAAATTTATGGATTACTTTTATTTTTTCTATATGCTGCAATAGTTTTTCTATAGATGTGTTTTGTTTGCAGCGCAATTTAACTTGAATGTTTATATGTTGATTAACATGCAGTACCAAGTGAATGTGCACACTATAGTGTTAGCCTGTGTACACTCTAGTGTTAGCATGTGTACACTCTAGTGTTAGCATGTGTACACTCTAGTGTTAGCATGTGGCACTGCACTTTAATTATATTGTTAATTTAGATTGGCGACCTCAAAAGTAAATCTTATGCTTCTCTGTCCCGTTTGGGGTTTTGCCGTCTTCAGTACCTTTTGTACTCATTTGTAAATACTTGATTTGCAGTAAAGAACAAAGAACAAAGAAAGAAAGAGTTGAAAGAAAGAAAGAGAGAGAAAGAAAGAAAGAATTGAAAGAAAGAAAGAAAGAAAGAAAGAAAGAAAGAAAGAAAGAAAGAAGAAAGACAGAAAGGAAGGGAGAAAGAAATAATAGAAAGAAAGAAAGAATTGCAAGAAAGAAAGAAAGAAATTGAAAGAAAGAAAGAAAAAGAGAGAAAGAAAGAAAGAAAGAAAGAAATGAAGAAAGAAAGAAAGAAAGAATTGAAAGAAAGAAAGAAAGAAAGATTGAAAGAAAGAAAGAAAGAAAGGGAGAAAGAAAGAAAGAAAGAAAGAAAGAAAGAAAGAAAGAAAGAAAGAAAGAAAGAAAGAAAGAAAGAAAGAAAGAAAGCAAGAAAGAAAGAAAATTTCAAACTTATAGTTTAACAAATACTATTCATGAAGATCATTTCAGAAAAAAAAAATAAGACCACTGAGCTAATATTACCATCGCCTGCGTTACGATGTGCCGGAATCTAGTTTTTGTATGCAAGTGCTTGATGATTTACTGAATGTCCATATCGCAGTTTCTAAAGTTGCCTGGTCATATTGCTCTGAGATTCAAAATATACTGCAAAAAACGCTGGGCTTTACCGAGCATTCACCAGCCCAAATAAAACCTGGCTCCAACCGTATATGAAATTCAGTCTTCAAGGCCACAAAAATCTCTTTCTGCCAAGATATAGACTGCACTTCCTTGAATTGGTACCGCTGTTTGAAATTCCCTTCATTTGGCGAAACATGTCTTTTCAATGTGCACGAATTTTATGCGTCAAAGTTAAAATTAAGGCACGAATCGGATGCCTGGGTATTAATGAAGATTTTGAAAGATGGAAAATATGTAAACCATGGATGCATCACGGACGTGTCCCGATCCATGGTGCCCACGTGTGAAAGGGATAGTAATCTGAAATCAATTTTAAATTCAAGTTATCGAACAAAGTCAGTGCAACAGAAGTATTTAACTCTGAATCCCAAATTATGTTTCAGTTTTGCTGCAGTTTTGGCAGCCTTTTCACACAAACTCGTTTTTTGCAAGACTGGAAGATTCATTTGAATTTACTTGGATTCCAAGATAACATTAACTATTCGCCACCTCTAAAATTTCATTTCCGAATACATTTTTTGCCTCCTTGTTAGCTTTGTGGTGATTATCGGTTTTCACAATTATACTGTAGAGCATGTTCTCAACTTCTATAACAATATTGTTCATGTTAGCCCATTTATCACGAGCGCTAGTATTTCTTTGGTGAATATTTGGTCTCTCAGAGGGCGTAACTGTATCAATGAAGTCTTCGCATCATTGCTGGCTGCCTTCTGTGGCCCATGGCAAAAAATTAGTTAGGCTGGTCCCCACCAGGAATGCAATCGGAGGATTGACAGAGCACCAATCAAAATCCTGCACCAGCCATCATTGGACGTGGATTTGACAGCATTCAAATTGTTATGTCATCGAACACCTTGCCTGCTTCCCAAATAATGCAAGTAGTAGGTGTTATTATTATTATCATCATCATCATCATCATCATCATTACTATGCTGATCAATGATGGTCTTTCTGTGGCGATTGTAGTTGGGAAAATATGAAGTTGTTAAGATCAGTCACAAATATTTTGAATCTCCGTAAAACGAAGAATGATTACACTGTTTAAGGAAAAAAAGCACTACACCTAATTTATTATATAAAATATCATTTTGCAAATTTCCAAGCTCCTTTTGGCTATTGTCAACAATTAAGTGCTCCTTTTATAAAATTCAAATAAGAGGCATTGACCAAAATGTCACTTATACTTTTAAAAATCAGGGGACAAAAGTTATTTCAGATCAGAGTGAACTACACATATGCGCAAAATATTACGTATAGCTTCATGGGCAGTGATATTAAATGAAGTTACATGAAACAGGTATATAAGTCTGCATATAAGTTTACCTTTTTCGGCATAAAAAAGAGTCGCCTTTCACAAGACATATCTGGCAATATGAAAAGGCGAATTTTGATGAATTTAGAAATCGCCTTCATCAAATAAATTGGGATGATTGCTTCAAATTTGATAATATCGATAATTGCTGTAAAAATTGGACTGAGTCATTTCTGTAAACCTACTATTCCTAATAAACCAATAAAAGTTCGTCCATCTGATCTCCCCTGGTACAGTTCTGGGCTCCGCTGTGAGAAGCGGAAAGTCATTCGAGCATATGATACAGCAAAAGAAAAGAAACATGACGCACGGGCCTGGAGTACTTACAATAGAATTCACAATCAGTACCAGGAACAATTAAACATTGCTGAAGAAAACTATAATGGCAAGCTTAGTACTTCTCTCAAAAGTGCCAAACATAAGAACAAAGCTTGGTCGCAAACCGCAAAACATTTCATGAATCGCAATCAATATCCGGCTATCCCTACCCTACTACATGGACATCGCCATGTTACTGAAAGTCTACCCAAAGCTGAAATATTTAATCAATTTTTCCTGAGCCAGAGTAAACTTGACACTTCCAGGGCCCCCATGCTCCCTGATATAGATCTGCCAACTAATATTGTTGAGTCCATTCAAACCATGGAGGTAGAAAGGGAAAGTTAAGGATATTTTGAAAAGATTAGATGTCACAAAGGCCACCGGTCCGGACAAAATCAGCGCTCGTCTCTTAAAAGAAGGAGCGCCATCTATTTGCGTACCACTAACTAAATTATTCAATCATTCGTTACAGCTTCAAGCTATTCCCAGCTTATGGAAGCAAGCACATGTCACCCCTTTATACAAAAAGGGCGACCCTACTTTATGTAACAATTATCGTCCTTTCTCTCTTTTAAGTTGTGTCGGTAAAGTATACTTGAGAAAGTCATTTTTAAGCATGTCTTTAATGTCTTCAGGGATAATTTAATTTTGTCTGCTAACCAGTCCGGTTTTATACCTGGCGACTCGACAGTCAACCAACTTCTTTCCGTGTATCATGAGGTCCACCTTGCAATTGATCTGCAGAAAGAAGTACCAATTGTTTTCCTTGATATAAGCAAAGTATTCGATTGTATTTAAGGGTTTATTACACAAATTGAAACGTAATAACATATCCGGTTCTTTGCTCAATTGGTTTCAAAATTATTTGTTTAATCGCCAACAGCGCATCGTACTGTATGGCCAGGCATCTGATTGGGGCACCATAAACACTGGTGTCCCACAGGGCTCTGTACTAGGTCCTCTTTTATTTTTGATTTTCATAAATGATATTGTGGATATTGTCCATATGTAAAATTGTTTGCAGGTGACACTTCCTAGTTTCTCACTGTTGACAATCCAAATTTAACGGCAGCCGTGATAAACAATGATCTTTCTTCTATTTCATCTTGGTATTGTGATTGGTTGGTAACTTTTAATGCTCTGAAAACATATGCTATATTGCTATCTCGAAAAAAAGAACCCAGTAAATCACACCACCACCACCACCACCACCACCCTGTAGTATTTCAAAACCACAAGCTGGAAAATATTGACCAGTACAAACATTTAGGGCTTGTATTCCGGTCCGACCTTAGGTGGAACGGACACATCAATACTATATTCATCACAGCTACTAAACAACTGAATATTTTGAAAACACTACAACATACCCTTGACAGAAAAACGCTAGAAATCGTGTATACATCATTTATGCGACCATTAACGGAATACGGTTCTGTTATCTGGGATGGCTGTTCTCATGCTCATGCATTAAAGTTGGAAGGTGTTCAGTTGGAAGCTGCCCGTGTCATTTCTGATGCCATGCGCACCACACCCAATGCTAAACTGTACCCCAGATCTACCACACTTTAGAGAGAGAACAGAACTATTTGATGACCCATTCTTCCCTGTAACTACTACACTTTGGAACCAATTGCCCTCCGAAGTACGGAACTCAAACTCTTTGTCTCAGTTCAAAAATAATATTGATAATTAATGTTCCTCAACCAGTCAAACACATGGAATTACATTATGTGGGCAAAAGATTTTCATCAGTTATCCATGCAAGATTACGCATGGATTGCAACTAACTGAATGCACATCTATTTGAGATAGGTGTTTCGGATAGCCCTGTGTGTCGATGTGGGCAAGGTGCTGGAAACTTTTGGTATTACTTTTTTGTTTGTCCCTTTCATGTTATTCTCAGAGATGATCTCCACAGAATTGTAACAACTTATGCCCCCTTCAGTCTTGAAATAATTTTATATGGTGCTTCAGGCTGCGGTTTTGAGAACAAAAAGAAAATATTTTTGGCTGTCCGCGACTAAATTACAAAAAATTGTAAGTGTTTTCAGTCCGGTGCCATCACATGATTTGAATATTTTATATTTAACTTTGTAATCATGAATTCATATGATTTGCTTATCACACAGTGTATTATATACTATACTGTAAAAGCCCCGCTGACTGTCCCGCTTCGTGTGCTATGTCCTTCTTCAATCTGTTAGCTTAGTGCAATGCTCTATTTATCATTCATACTTCACTATTTATAACTCACGAACACCATTTAATGAGAACATTACACCAGGCCTAGTGATGCTCCGTCTGCCCTGTGCCATTGTCTTTCTTCTGTAAGAGGGGTTAACATAGGGCCTGGCACTTCTCCCCATTTGTTTTCCTTTATGGAATAAAATGTGTTTAAAACAAGTCTACTATATATTGAAATAAATGAACTTAATAAAATATAAAAATATCAGTTAAATTGCGTGACGGATATACACCAGAGTTTCAAAGCCGCATTGGCTTAAAATAAGAATGTCCCTTTAGCCCTTTATTCTTCAATATTTTTATCAATGGCTTTGAACAATACCTGGATCTTTTTGGCACGGATACAGGTGTCCGAGTCGGTACTGCTTTTATCTGATGGCTCATGTTTGCAGATGACGTCGCCATTATTGCAAACTCACCTGACCAGTTAGAACAACGTCTTACAAGACTTGCTGAGCACTGCAAGTGTTAGGCTTTATCCGTTAATATAGAGAAAACAAAAGTGATGATTGCCGAAAGAAAGGGGTACGGTCATGCACATAGAAATTCTATATTTAAAAAACAATGGTCAAGACCCTGAAACTGTAAATAAATACATGTACTGTTACTTGAGATCTTACTGACTGACTCCTCCTTTCTATTACTTCACAAAATTTAGCCAAAAAGGCTCAAAAAGTATGTTATATGCTGAACCGTAAATTAACGGGGGATAATGATGTTAACTTTCCTCCGAAAACCCAGTTATATACATTTAATATTTATGTCAAATCATTTTTATTATATGAAAGTCTGGTCAACTGCTAATTATCATAATCGGGCCAAAATTCTGGACGATCCCATACACAAAAATATTTTTAATGACAGTTTTTTTTTTTTTTTTTTTTTTTTTAAATAAAGATCAAACTGATTATTGCAAAGCTTTGGATATCAAAATAAATCAATTTTGGTACAGAATCGTTTCTAGCGATTAAAATTATATAATACAGCAGCAGGGCTGGACGCCGAAAGCTTTCCTACATGGGCCAGAACTGTTAGGTTAGTTTTTCAAAAAATGGTTTAAATTATTATCATATCTTTATCCGTACACACATACATGAGTACACATTTCCTGTTGATAAATTTACAATTACAATGTCCAGATTGTGATGGTAATACACACATTACATTTGACTCAGCTGCTGAACGCCGGTTGTTCAGTCTGCCTTTGTGAGTGCGCACTGCATCTCTCTATCTCTTGGTTGACACAGATTTCTTATCAGGAAGCCAATGGTACATGTATCTCGGTTTTCAGGTACTTGGTAGATGTTGCTTATCATACTACTCAAATTATATGAGGGGGGAGTTTAATTTCAGCAGGTTATATTTGGCAAGGACATAATATAAGGAATTACTTATCGTGGATTGACTTCCTAGAAATGCCATTCTGTCTAAGATATTGACAACTTTGTTGTAACTATGAAAAAGCTTGTAGAAGAACTTGAGAAATCGTCTATGAAGCTGTCTTTCAATATCTAGGTTATCACATGTTAACAATCCACATGTTTTTGGGGGGGGGGGGTTATTCATTGTCAACATCATTTGGTAGGCCATTTTTATTTCGTTTCATATTCTGGATATCTTTCCAAAACTCTCGTGCGTTCTCACTAGACACTGACTCAGGTAGTTTTTGTGCACAAATTTTGTTGGTTTTGTTCTTTTAACGAATTTCAAGGCATGAGGATATTTTTGCACGCGTCTGGCGCCTGATTTGGGCAATATTACCTTCATGAGGACAGTTATTGGATTTCAAAATTGAATGCCAAATAAATGAATGAATGAATGAATGAATCAAACGGATAAATAAATAAATAAATATATAAATAAATAAATAAATAAATAAATAAATAAATAAATAAATGAATAAATGAATGAATGAATGAGTGAATGAATAAATAAATAATAAATAAATAAATAAATAAATAAATAAATAAATAAATAAATAAATAAATAAATAAATAAATAAATAAATAAATAAATAAATATGGTGGAACCAGTCTTCTCCAAGTTATATTGGCAATCAAAGGGTGTCATCTGATTTGCAGAACTCACTTACTATGTCAAAATGAACAGTTATTTAACTTAAGGATATGGAACTCGAGCAAGTTGGATTTTAATGGAAATTTCACAATTGTTCATGAAATAGAAGACTATTTAAACGAAATCGTAAATTTTAAACATTTACAGTGGAATCAGAGCGGCACTTTATTTTTGAACATATTAGTTATTTTCGAATTTTATCTGACAAACAAAAATTGAATATACTTATGCAACCACATGAAAACTTTGTCAAAGCTGTAACTTTAGTTGCATTTGTGTCTTTTTGTCCAGCACCACTTCCTAGCAGTCATTACCCTATTCCGCAGTCCAAACTCTTTACTCTCCATGAGCTAACCTGTCACTTTCTAACCTATATACATATGGAAGTACCTTTGTCCGTATTACACACGTTCCCCTGTAGATATTTTACATATGCCGTATTAACCTAAATAAATTGAAGGGTCTTCAGCGGGTAACTACTCAGAGCATGTTTCGGAGCCTGTACCCGTACATGTCTCTCTGAGTAGCGGTTCCTTGTCTAAGCTAAATATTCAGCAAAGACAACCCACATTTGTGTGTCAATGCTTTGGGTCCAGGAAGGCGTGTACTTAGCAGTACATATCTTCCTTGGCTCACAACAATATACTTCTGGCTTGACCTGTATATAGACTATCTTGTTCATCACATACAGAACCCAGTGATATAACTGGATCCTGTGTGCAACCTTTTATTCACCCATCTGAAAATCGTACAACTATATACTAGTAGTTTGTAGATATCTTTATCTATAACATTATTTTATTGTTTACCCGATGTGTATATATTTGTATGTTTAAGCCCACAAGAGTATAAGTCACATAAAATTTATCTAGTCTACAAAAAAGGCAAAAAACAGTGAACACAAAACTCCTTACACAGAAAATTGTCCAACTATCCTAAGAAAGTGTGTTTGTTGTCTGAAAAATGAAGTCCACTCAAGAATCCAGGATCTGTCGTATATGATCTTGTGTAGGCCTTCAAAACAACCGACTTATTGTCTCAAATTTCGAACACAAACCTAGCTACATGTATCGGGTTTACTCCCCTAGCCGAATGTCCAGAAACTGACGAAATTGTGTCATATACACATACATGCATAAGACATTTAAAAAGGCCCATAGCATAAAATACATAGTACACATTTAAAAAAGTGTTGCAATGAGTGTTGGTAAAGAAGCCGTACAGTCCAAAGCTCAAAAAAGTTAATTACACGACTACACTGTACATGTAAAACTGCACCATGTGCTCCACATGCTTGAACACCATCTTATATCACAATTTGTTATGTCTGTGTGCCAACACAGACATATTGCTTTTCCTGGAATTCTTTCTTTCTTTCTTTCTTTACCGCCAAATTTGTCCGAAATTTCATTTGAAAAGCATTATACGTAGAAACTCCAAATTTGGCACAATTATACTTCTATAGATGAAGTCAGGCCTTTTTATAATGAGAAGTCATGCTTTTCAAAATTATGCAAATGAGGGCTAATTAAAGTTTTAAATCTTCAATATCTTGTATACTATGGTAGATGTAGTTCCGAGTGTATTGGAGTTCAATCGTATCAAGGCAAAGGTCATCTCAAATGTCAAGGTCATGTCAATGTCAAAGGTCAGTTGTGAGTCAAAATGTCATTTTAAAGCCAAAATATCAATTTAAAGGCCAAGGACCACTTCAGGTAGAGGTCATTTCAAGGTCCAAGGCCACTTTCGATTGTGGCTTTCTTCTAGCCATAACTTGGTTAATTTTTATCCAATTTTGATCATGTTGGGCTTAAATTGTAGCTATTGTAATACTGCACATTTTGAAGTCTCGCCTTTTTATAATGAGAGGTCATACTTTTCAAAATTATGTAAATGAGGGCTAATTGAAGTTTTAAATCATCAATATCTTACATACTATAGTAGATATAGTTTCAAGTGTATAGGAGTTCGATCATAGCAAGGCAAAGGTCATCTCAAATTTCAAGGTCATGTCAAGGTCAAAGGTAATGTCATGGTCAAGTGCTAATTTTGGGTCAAAATATCATTTTTAAGGGCAAGGTTCATTTCAGGTAGAATCTCAAGGTCAAAGGTCATTTCAAGGTTAAAGGCCACTTTCGATGGTGGCTTTCTTATAGCCATAACTTGGTCATTTTTTTCCAATTTTGATTATGTTGGGCTCAAGTTGTAGCTGTTGCAACACTGCACATTTTGAAAATTACATGCGACCCCCAAAGTTCAAAGGTCAATGTCATCTGGACCTTTGAAAGTTTCACGTAGCCAAAACTCGGCCAATTTCCATCCAATTCTAATCATGTTGGACTTAAATTGTAGGTATTGTAACACTGTAAATTTTTGTAACTTACATGTAACCCGTGAAGGTCAAAGGTCAAGGTCATTTGGACTTGAGGAAAGTTTCATCCAGCCATAAGCTTAATGGAATGTGAAGTACCAAAGTACAAACGTTGTAATATTTTATATTTACAACTTTGGAAGGCACACAGACAGATTTGCTTTGAAGCAAATCTTACAATTTATTTAAGTTTTTATCACAGTGTTAACAGATGAGCATACAGGCATGCATACATACATACATACATACATACATACATACATACACACACACACACACACACACACACATATATATATATATATATATATATATATATATATATATATATATATAATTCTTCAGCAATGATTGTCCACAAATCTATAATAGAAGACTTAGCCAGACCGCAGATTTGAGCAGACCAAACACTGGTCCCCCTAAGTCTGGTCTTCTTTATACTTATATGTATTCATGTATGGTCACCCTAACACTGAAAAAATATGCTTACATATATCTGATACTCAGTTAATACAAAATACAGCTGCAGATACAAATTTTCTTTATTGTCGGAGATCAGATAAATATATGATATTAGTTCATCAGGAGCTAGTCAATCCGACTATAAATATAAAATTTTCATAGACTAAAAGAAATCTCAACTCTTAAATGTAAAAAGTATGTGAAAAGACATCTAAAAATATATTCCATTATGGAGACAACTTATATCAACAAAGTAAATGAAAACAGCATTACTTAAGAGAGTAGAAAGGCAAAAAGAATCCACAAGATCATTCCCCCTCCCATTCCCGTAGAAAGAGAGGAGGCTGGCCCCCACCAGGTGGGATCCCCCCCCCCCCCCGCCTTCCTCGTGAATGGGGGGGGGGGTCCACAGAATCAGTGGTGGAGTAGAAAAATATATGTAATGGGCTTATGTATAAGAAGTAGTGATCCTAGGTCAGCTTAGCCCAGGGTTTAGAAAGCCACACGGCGGGGCTCCGCCATCCCCTCCCATCTCCGCAGAATGGGAGGGGGCCTAGCTCCCACCATGTGGGGTCCGCCCCTCCCATCCTCGTAAAATGGCAGAGGGGGCCCAACCCCCTCCGTGTAGCGTAGAATCATTGTCTGCACATGATACGTCTGCATTGGCCGTCTATGGCAGTGCATTGTCTCAATAACTCCTTAAATGTGTGCACAATCGAGCAGTTTCTCATATTCATGGGCAGATTGTTCCAAATCTTTGGGGCCATATGGTGCTGTAGATAATGAGCCCCTTTTTCTTATAGAATGTTCCGCTTTCAATGCTGAACATGATGAATTGTTTAAGAAAGTACAAAGCCATATTTCAAATTTTCCGGATCTGGATGTAAAAGATAAATTCATTGCACTCATGTCCTGTAAAGACCACCATATTTATTTATCAGTGGGCAAGTTTTTACATAGATGCCTTCCTAAGTACTCCTGAGGGGCTTGAATACTATAAGGTGTGCCATCATAAGCTAATTAAATGGCTAAGAATGTCTAGTTTCATTTTTGTTTGTACACAACAATACATGTATGACCATTTTCAGGTGTGTTTATATGTCCTGTAATTTATCAGACTTATCAGAAGTATTGATAAAATAGTACAAGCCCATGAACAGGTTTTGGTGTAATTTAAACTATGTAGAGAGGAACTAGTCTCACTCTCAGGTATCTCTAGTAAAGTAGATTTACTGTAGCATATTAGTTGAGTGACTATATTTATATATATGTAGTTGTAGTCTGGTATACCTTTACTTAGATACTGATTGCAATTGGAAATTCCCACTGGCACTGAAGCTCATAAACTTCTGTTGAATAACTCTTCTTCAGTATTAACCGGGTATTTGCCTTAGATGTGCTAGCAAAGTGCCAGTCTTTATTCTCAAAGCTGTAAACTTGTTTACTTACATTATATGGCCGATATTTTTTATTTCTTATATGCTCTTTGTGCCAACCTTTTTTTTTGGGGGGGGGGGGGGGTAGTGGAATATAGAATGTAATATGGTGTACTAGCTGGCACTGATTTGTATTGTACAGTTGGTAGCTGATGAGCTGACATTGCCGTCCACATTATTTTATGTATTCTACTATATAAGGTGTGTACTGAAATGATTGTTCAAGTCTGCGTGCGAAATGTATTCATATGTATTATGTATGACTCATGAGTCAACATTGACTCTTTGAAGGTCAATAAAATTACTTACTTACTTTATGCGTGAAAGAGAGTAGGCCATGTTTGGTTGTGCTTACACTGTGTTGTGATAGAGTTTTTGGGCCTGAACGCCTGGTCAGCAGTCTCACGAACTGATATAAGATCCTGTGGACTTGTAGGGCTAGGCTCCTATTTTTTCCCAGTCCAGAGCTGGGGCTATTTGCTTGCTGTAATAAAGTTGCCAAGGAAGAGCTGTAGTTATGATATACAAATCTTACGGCTCTCTCCTGTACTCTTTCCAGTCTGGTGGCACTGGACTTTTTGCAATGATGCCAGATAACTGCACAGAAATTATAATGACTAATTATGAAAATATTGAAAATTGCCAGTCTTGTTTTGAAGTGTATGAGTTTAGAGAGCCTCTCGAGGGCATTCAGTTGGCGTCCTGCTTTTTTTACATATTTCTTTGAAATGAAAGTTAAAATCAAGTTGTTTGTCCAGATATACGCCAATTAGTTTTAAAACCTCACTTGGCTCAATTTTTTATCCTTAATTTAGACATCTTCGATTGTGTTATTGCCCAAGACAAAGTTTGCCCAGGACAAAGGATTGAAATTTGTCTGGGTTCGCTACCATCTGGTTGCAAGAGAACCAGTCGATAGCTATTTCGGCTTCACTTTCTAGAATCTCTTTGACGGTTTGGGCATTTTTGTCCGAGGCTGAAAGGGTATTGTCACCTGCATAGTAAGTGAGTATTGCATTATTGATGACACAGCTCAGGTCATTAATAAAAATGTTATACAGCAACGGACCAAGTTTTTTATCCTTGGGGACGTCTTTTTGTAGGGTCATCCAGGTGCTTTCTTCTTGGCCTACTTTGACCCGAGGTTTTCTTTCACTTAAGTAGGAGTTCATCATAGACGTGGCTGCCTCACTCAGACCATACTTCTTTAGCTTGGCCAGAAGGATACTGTGTGCAATGCAATCAAAAGCCTTGCCTAAGTCCATGAGTATTGCACCCACGGTCTCATTACTTCGCAGAGATTTCTTCCATGTCTCTGTTAGAAACAGGAGTGCGTTTTGGCAGCTATAGCATGATCTAAATTAAGGCTGATATATGGTACGATAGGATGTCTTTAAGAAAAGTTTCCAGCTTTTGGCACATTTCCCCTTCAAAAATTTTTGAGAGGTGGGAGAGAATGCTCCCCGGCCTATAGTTGTGCTTGGCCATGTTATCAAGTTTTTTGAAGATTGGTGAGATGTTTGCCTCCTTGAGGAAATCTGGACAAATGTTGGCATTCGGGATCCGTTTATTAAATAAGTGATAGTTTTGTGAACAGCAGGCTCAGCCAACTTCAGAATGTTTGTCTTTAGTCCTAAAATGGATTTCCGTATGCTTTCTTCGCTAACAGGGATGAAATTGAAAGAACTTTTATCTTGCACTAAATTTTCACGGATTAGTTTTACACTTTGGTGGTTATCCAGATCTGTTACGGTGTTGGGGTCGGACTCCCCAATGTGGCTAGCAATAATGTATGAAATTAGATTTACGCCTAATCGAGACGCTGAGATTTCTTTGTTTACGGTAATTCTCCCAATTTCCTTTGGATTTGTATTTGAGAAACTTATGGTAAAAGTCGCTTTCTTTTCATTATGGGACACAAAAAATGCTTTTATTTATGTATGTTGGTTATGATTATACTAACTGTAGTCTACTAGTAGTAATTGTGTGGTCCCCCTTGTACTGCAGTTGTCAATTGAAGCACTGGTCCACCTGAAGCTTATTATATATGTATATATAATGAAAAGGAAAGCAAACAAATGAAAACTAAAGTAAATTTGGGATGGGTAGACAAAAGAATAAAAAAGGGCAAAGATTTCAACCCCTGTAGCTGTCAGTAACCAAGCAGCTGTCCACTAGTGGCCTCACGCGGTGATATTTGTTACTAGAATGCCATTCCAGATAAAAGGGATCGGTCAAATGTGAATTCATATTTTATCGTGCAATGGCGGGTGTTGCAGGTTGCATCGGGTGGATGAGGTTGTTTACTTTTGATTTTACATGTTTACTTGTTTACTATGCCATGACAGCTTGTTTTGTGCATGTTTTAAACGTTGATTTAGATGGACTAAAACATCTATTGACTTGTCATAACAACAAAGATTTTGTATATCATTGAAATAGTGAAGTTTAATTGTTGTTCCCCTATTATCGCCACGACACATTTTTATTTATAAACTTGAGTCATCCATTAATTTGGCTTTGGTATACACTTGATCGTCAGTCAAATTGATGGTAACACTGACAAATGTGGACGTTTATGTCATGCATGTAGATATTCTGCGACAACATTATATTGCAGCATTCTGGCTTTGACAGTAAATGGAGCCTAATTCACCCTTAGTTTGAGTCTTTGATCTTGGTCCATGGAGCATTGGAGGAATCAGCCAGCTGATTCCTCCATGGTTTAACCATGGAGCATGGAGGAACAAGGCTGATGTTAATTGGCCAGGCTCTTGCAAGGCTCCATTGTTCTCCCATGAAATTTCAATGGAGCAAGGCATCACTAATCCCCTATAATTGGCCCTTTCAAGCTGATGATATTCACCGCCAGCAGTGGCAGTGCGACCAGCCGCCCGTATCTAGGGTATATGACCGACAGATGGCACAAAATTGAGCATCACTCACATTAACGGGAGGTATGAAATAAATAGAAAAGCATCTTGAGCAATGTATTATGGACAGATTTGAACAGGGAAAATGATGGGCTTCGTGTTGATGTATAAATCGCGGAAATCAGATGTATAGAAAGGATTTTATGTCCAGTTACCTGATTGCCCAATGCAGTACGGCAGGAGAAGAATTGACAATTTGATGATTTCAAAACATAATTAAACATACTTTCCATGCATTTCCCCTCGTAAAAGGATCGATTTTTAAAGAGTACAGATGTGAAATATATGTTGTGCAAAGTCAAATTTCGGATCACAAGTAGTGACACCCCCGAAAGTTTAATTTTAAAATGTCTCATTTTACTGATCTTCAATACAAGTCTGCAATGATGATAGAGGTGTCTAAGTGAAATATAGTTGACGGAAATAACCGACCTGCGCAAAACACTCGGGAAACTCGCAGGAGCAAGCCGCACATCAGTGACCACAATGTTTAGACAGCAGTAAGTAAGGTGCGAACTCTGATAAGAGATTGTGTATTGGGCCGCAGCATTGAATATCATTCTCCTTGAGAAGTCCCTGCATTGTTCCTCTATCTAGTATATTGCTCCATGGTTTAATAGTTTAATTTTCCGAGTGAACTGATTAAGTACTTCTGTCAAAATTGTCAATATCATAACAGTGAGGTGGAATAGTTTTAACTGAAAACAGCAGAGACATTAATTTGAACGATTGACAATGGTCAGATAATGACTTGGTCAACAGCTGAGACAGAGTGATTGACAATGGTCAGATTATGACTCAGTCAACAGCTAAGACAGAGTGATTGATAATGGTCAGATTACAACTTAGTCAGCATCTGGGACAGAATGTTTGACAGTGGTCAGATTAAGACTAAGTCAAGAGCTGAGGCAATGTTTGACAATAATCATACTACGACTTAGTCAATAGCTTTCTTTGGTGTTGGTTGGGCCCAATGCACCCAACCTGCACCAAGGAAAGCTGTTGATGTGGTGCATGACATCATGAATGGTCTTCATACATACAAATCTCAGCAAAAATGTTTTCTATTAATGAGACATTTAAGTAAATATGTTAAGCTGGACAACAATTTACATCCGGGTGCTTTTGGGCAATTTGAGTGGGAAAATGTTAACAACCTTTACTTGTTCCACCAGAAAATCTACATGCCTAAAGTTATTCACAGTTTGATGATGCTCAAGGCTGCAGATATCCCCACCCACGTCAGACAAGTTGTTTCCATCATGTGGTTGGTGGAATGATATATGTTGGTAAGATTTCGGTGGGGATTGCTTTCGGGAACTTTGATCTATTGTCAAGGTCACAGGTCCATTAACTTGAATTTTGTACATGTAATCAGTTTGGAAAAAGCTTATGGGAAGTCTCTAAGAATTCTAGGAAACTTGACAAAACATGGTAGGATTATGAATCATGGTAAGACAAAACTGTTCCATGCTATGGGGTGACATTTCATTTTGTTATGCTAAATCAGCAAGTCATGCTGCAGCTGCCGCAAGGGCAGCTGCAGCATGACTTGCCAGGCAGTGCCAGAACCACTGACCAAGGCCTGTGGCCATAGTATGGAATAAGTTAAAACTGGTTTTAACCATGTCTGTGTCAGTTAAAAAAATATGTAGATGTGGCTTTGTTTCAGTATGCTACAATAAAGCTTTTCTGCTGTCTCCATTCATTGATGTAATGTCTATGTCTTCCTGTTGACCATGTATACACTAATCTGTACATGTGGAGTTGGGCATGGCAGGCTTTGTCCTAGTTGCCTACCTGGAGTTGTACCTGTATTAAGCAGCTCTACCTAGAGTTGTACCTGTAGTAAGCCACTCTGTTGTGTTCCAGGTGAAGTGCTCTGGTCTGAAGACATTATTTGCTGCTTGTTGAATGCATATGTGACTGTCAGTTCCCAACCTGTGTGCACCATACCTGGTAGAACTAACAATACAGCAGGCAGGAGACGGGTGTTTTGCACCCAGTACAAGTGAAGGTAACTATGTGTATGTTTGTGACTTGCTCCATTGTACATGTAATCAGTTTGGAAAAAGCTTAAATCATTCCACCCTAATGACGCTTTTTCCCGCTAATATCTAAATGTCCTCTGCTAATTATATTTTACTAATTTAGGATTTATTTTTTAAAAATTTTGGATGAAACTTGCATGGAAGATGGTTCCAAATTAAATGCCCAATTGCCCATGGTAAACAGCTTTCCTTGGCACACTCAGGGCGCATTGCGCCCAGAACATGCCAAATGCCAAGGAAAGCTGTTGACTCAGTCTTCTATCAGGGTGGAATTAGTTAAATGCACATGTAAGATGAATGGGTCCCATTAACATTTTGTATTAGAATTATAAGCCAAACCAGTTGTATAGCAGTGCAGGTCACAAGAGACATTAAGCATAACCTTTGGGAAAGTTTGTTCAAAGGTGGGCCAATTAAATATGACGTTGAAGAGACATCACTCTTTTATGCATGATGGAAGTAAGTTTGATGTATTTGGTAGGTACTGTTGACCAGATGTACCCATGCATCCAGCTGGATATCGCAACAAGGTCTGGTTCTCAAAATGAGGCAGATGATGCTTTAATATATATGCATGCTCCTGATACAGTGGTCCCCCTCTTATAAGGCCACCCCAACTGCAACCAGAAAGTGGCTTTATAAGAGGGGTGGCCTCTCTTGAGGGGGAGAATATGATGGAACTACCATACTTTCTGCAGAAGAATGGTGGCCTTTCAAGAGGGATGGTCTCAGGTGAGAGGGGCCTTATAAGAGGGGGACCACTGTATCCAGTAAACATTTAAAATGTTAACACCTACTTTCATGCATTACCAAAGCCAGTGTCCTGTTGGGCGTTTAATTGTGATTTTCCACCCGGCACTTCCTCTGGATTGATTACAATACGTGTGGAAAATATGTTATTGTGAAGTTGCTTATGTTTTCTAGCGTGGGCCATAGTAACCCCCTGGGGACTGGCCATATTTATCCCCCCCCCCCCGGACTAGTCATAGTAACCCCCCCTGGGGCAGGCCATATTAACCCCCTGGGAGGGCTGGCCATATTAACCCCCTGGGGCAGGCCATAGTAACTCCCTGGGGCACCCCATAGTAGCCTCCTGGGGACTGGCTATATTAACCCGCAGGGGGCTGGCCATATTACCCCCCTGGGGCAGGCCATAGTAACCCCCTGGGGCAGGCCATAGTAACCCCCTGGGGCAGGCCTTATTAGCCCCCTGGGGACTGGGTCAACCACTGTCCCCAGTGCACAGTGTACAGGTGGTGATTAGTCAAGAACTTTCCTTGGCACATTCTTAGACCACAACCTGAGCACGGAGTGAAGCTCATTGAATGTACTATTCTAATTCTAGTCAAGAGTACTGTATTCTTTCTTATTACCACCCAGTGGGCTCCAGTGTGCCGTAGTAATGGTAGTTACAAATGACATGCTCTTCCTGATCACCGCCCAGTCTGCCTTGGTGTTTTGGCTCTGCCAGTGTGTTGGTGCAAACATAAATTTAGACTCAAGTGTGCATGGTATTGGTGTAAAGTGTGTTTTAAAGACCTAACAGCCTGAAATGGCTGAGATTAGATTTCATATTTCTGGCATATCCCAGGAGGTCGGACAGTGGGAGGTACTTATTGAAGCAAGGATTCTAGTTACGACAATTTTAGTACGTACATTTTTGTGAGAAGTCTTAAGTATAAGCAGTTGTCATAAATTTAGGTATGACACAGCTATGTTATGTAATCGCTCACTCATTATTGTGGTAAATGGATGTCTGATTCACCTCAGTCAAACTTTGAATGAGTAAGTAACATCGGACAAGTGCTTCATTTGTGGATTGGTTGATGGACTTTCAATAATTCTGGGCTGAGGTGATACACGCAAGTGGAAAAATATGTGCGCTTCACCTGAGAATATCTCATTTTCCGCCTTGAAGCATGTGCATGGGCATTTTAATGGGAACTTCATTGACAACAGCTTTGGTGAAGGAAATACCTCAACTGTTTCAAACATACATGTAAATGTTTCAGATATGTGTCTTATCTTGTACATCTTCATTTTGAGGGTGTCAAATTGCATGTCTTATTTTAGTTTTCATTCTATCCATTACATCTTTGTATCTGCTGTAAATTGCTTTATTTTTTGCATGTACAGTAAAACCTCCCTATACTGAACACCCTTGGGACCGGACAAAAGTGTTCGGTATAGTGAGGTGTTCGGTAAAGGGATGTTTGCTTACATTCAAATGTATACATTTGGGACCGAGAAATGGTTTTCAGTATAGGGGGGTGTTCGGTATACAGAGGTGTTCAGTAAGAGAGGTTTTACTGTATAAATTTTCACAGTTTTTGTATTGTTGACATTTTTACTGTTGTTTTAATTTCACTTTTTTTTTTAACATATTTCCTGTTCAAACACTGTAAACATACTATTTCACTGTGGTTTTACTTTCATGGTTTTGTGCCATCAGGAAAATAAGCAAAAATAAGAGTACAGCAAAATTAAAGGAATTTACAGTAAAGTAAAACCTGTCAAGGCCGAACGCCCTTGGGACCCAGCCATAGTGTTCAGGTATTGGAGGTGTTTGGCTGATAGAGGGTCTGGGACGTGGCCTTGTGGCTACATCCTGTACATTAAGCTTTGAATTCACCTGTACATGTACATGTATCGGGCAGTTTACAAGCTCCAATACAATATATATCTGTATAAACTACAAAACTGAAAGGAAAAATAAAATCTAAGATAGAAAAAAGACTTTTATAAAAATTCCAACCACTTGGGGAAAAATTTGATAGGATTCATAAACTTTAGGCTTACAGTACATGCAATTTTTAATATCATTAGGCTACATTTTACTAATGTTACTGGTACATTTACATGCATATGTGCATTGTACATGTTCTGAAGTATGTACATCTGTCCTACCTGTGACAGTGGATTTACATGTGCATTATTTAATTGTCAGAAACAGATGCTTAACATCAAGCTAAATTAAGGGAACACAAAAAAAAAAAAACACAGACAGACAAACAATACATAAGTTTATTGAAGATTTGGCAGAAGTAAATAGTTGATCGCATACAACATGAAACCAAAGAAAAGCAATCAAAAAATGAAAATGAACTTTGCAGTTGGAGGGACACACATCTTCACCCTGAGGAAACTAGCATCACAAACAGACTTGGGCAGGAAAGAAGCGTGAACAACAAACTCGAGTACGGAATGTACCTGCACTCGCCCACGACACCTCCAAATATCGCTCATTTCAGACAATTAAATATTTTGATGGCAAAATGCATAGATGACATAAAAGATCAATTTATTGTCCAACATTAGTACACAATATGTGTACAGTACCCTTTATCATACTGCTAAACCTCAGAATGCACTTACTAGTTTGATAAATTTAAACCAGTTTATTGTACATACAGCTGTAGAAGGTCTCACCATGGAACCTACACACTATTGACACCCTTTGAATATATTAATCCCCTCAAATTTGATAAAAGTGTTGAATATGATAAAAAAAATGTGATGTTTTTGTATCAAATATCGATGAATTTTCGGAAAATTCCTTCTTTCAGGGGTGTAAGTGTTCAGCCTTGACAGGTTATATGTTGCTTTGGGACCCAAATCAAGTGTTCTGCGCTCAGAATAGAGAGGTGTTCGAGGATTGCAGGTTCCAACACTTGGCGCTCCTATTAAATTACACACAAACATGTTGGGACCTGAAAAAAAGTGTTCAAATGGGTAACAGAGATGTTCGGCTATTGGAGGTGTTCAGCTTGGCAGGTTTTAAAGTATGTATAAAGTTTTCTTGTGTATGTTCCTCTCCACATGTAACTGATTTAATGATTAACTCTGGGCCTGAAGGAGACAGTTGTACAATATTAGTCAGGCTAGCAAGTGAACATAGGGACAAACAGAATGACACTTAACTATATCTAGAGGCAACCTGGTAGTCTTCTTTTTCACATTTGACTTAAATGTTATTGCACTTAATCAATTTGAAAATCTGTTCTGCATTTTGTTATATGACAAACTGTATTTGGGTTTTGAGACCATAGAAAAGCAATGAAATACACAGATTTTTTTTCAAGGTATAAGGATTCTTATTATAAGTATTATTATTAATTTAGTGTAAAATTTAATCTGCTAGTGAGAGATAAATGTCAGATATGCAAATCTGTTCATTCAGTTTTGATTTTAGAAGCCAAACAATGTAAATTTAGGAGGGAAGCTGGCTAGATTTTGACTCTCCTGAAGCAGGGACCACTGGTGCCTTTGGCCAATTAGCCAAAAGCTCATGTTTCATTCGTTTGGTTAAAGAAATATTCAAATGGCTAATTTATTTAAAATGAATTATATCAGAGTCAGATCAAATGCTGCAGTGATTACTGGTTCACTTCCCAATTTGGCTACAACTTATGAAGGCCTAGATCTGTCACTGCTGAAATTAAGGGTGGAAGGTGTCTAAATTTTGAGTCTGCTGAAGTGTACCCGCTGTTACTACAGTGTGTATAAGGAGTGCTACCAGTCTGTCCCGCAGCCTTATATTCATATTGACTGATTGCAGATGGTGGTGACAGTACTCATGTATGTGACAGCCATCTTCATCTTCACCATCGTGGTCACCAAGTTGTATCGTCGCTTCAGACAACGACACTATGAAGTACCAGCCCGTGATGTCAGTAAAGGTCACCGATGGTGTATGACCGATCTGTTTCCCCAGCCAACCTATTGTAGCGTCAGTGGAGACCACATCATTCACGGGGCCTTCTGTGACTCCTGTGGCACCTGTGTGGATGACCAGCACATGAAGGAGGCCAATCATACATTGCCATGCAAGTCATTGGCGAGCTGCGAGGAGACACATTATCACCACTGGGTGCAGGGAAACCTGCCCCTGTGCAGCCATTGTGTGGTCTGTGGGGAGGACTGTGGTAACTTACCACAGCTGTGTGACTATCGCTGTTGCTGGTGCAGCCGCTGTGTACACGAACATTGCCGTGAGGATATGGGCAGTGAGTGTGACCTGGGCCCATATAAGACTGTTATTGTGCCTCCTTACTGTGTTAAACTCAAGCGAGTGGGTATCAAGGGCCGCAGACACTGGGTGGTGGGGTCTGTACAACAACCCAGTGGCCTGCGAGACTGGAAGCCACTCATAGTGGTGGCTAATCGTAAAAGTGGAAATGGTGATGCAGAAGCAATACTACAGACATTTAGAAAATTGCTCAATCCTGCCCAGGTAACCTTGCAGGGATCTTGCTCTTGTGTTTTCTCATTTACAGACATAAAAGTTTAGTTTGGGTGTACAAGTGTGAAAAAGTAATGACCACTGATTGAAAAAGCAAAATGAAAATCATACAGGAACTGTCTCGTACATAAAGCTATGGGCTTTTCCCATTAAATTTAGTCTGGTTGTACCACACCTATTTATATCAAGAATTTGAACAAAACTTTTAGAATTTGTTTAAGCCAAGTTTACAATCACATCCATACATGTCAGTGTCCACTGCTACTGTAAAAATTGAAGTATATCCTGTCCCTCCCTCCTCCCCCCCCCCCCAACACCAGGTAGCTATACGTTGTTGCAAAAGGCATGATATCATGCAAATGAGTTTCTGCTTAACACCCGTGATATTCAGAGCCTCTCTGTTGTTGTACAGAGGGCAGCACTGATCAAGTGGATATATATATATATATATATATATATATATTAATTATACATGTAGGTGTACTACAGTGGTGATGTACTTGTGGTGTGTGGTAGCTATTGTGAATGCTTCCTCTTGTTCACAACTGCAGGCAAGTCCAGTATCAACATTCCTACTGGCTTCCCAATTTTCACTTGTCCCAATCTACAGTTGACTTGTGTTGGAGTATCAAGCACTCTGCAGCCAAACCCTTCTGTACACAGCCACTCTTGGTAGGAGAGGCTGGCAGCATACTGCAAACACTACTGGGTTGTCTACTCTTGTATGCCTTCCAGGTGATAGATCTGTGTGATATGCCACCTGAGTCTGGGCTGGAGTGGTGCCATCTGGTGCCGAAGGTGAGATGTCGTGTGCTGGCGGCGGGTGGAGATGGCACAGTGGGATGGATCCTGAATGCAATAGACAAACTAAAGCTACAGGTGGGTGTCAACCTAGTTTGTTACACAGCTGTAAAGCTAGGTGCTATGTCCGGTGAAGTCCCCTGTATTGAGGTAGGAGGGCTACATGTATCTCTGTGCAGTGGGTAAATGTTGATGTAGATATATCAACAGGTCATTGGGCAGAGGTGTAAAATTGGGCTTTGATTGGGCCAGGCCTTTGGTCATCAGGCTTCTTTGACTTCATCCAATTTCTGTCGCAAACATCATGTGAAACTTTTTGAAAGCCACCACAAACCATAAGATTACACAGGACTGAATACTCACATCAACATAAAAGGGCAAGATTGTCACATTGCCACAAACAAGTTGCCTGCTAAGCTGTTTGTATGTGTTTACCTGCCATATATGTGTGGAGTGGAGAGTAAGATGGTCTGTTTAACAGGCAACACATGGATAACTCTGTAGTAAGCTTTGGATCTCTATGTGTTTGTGTAAAACATAGATTCATAAGTGTAAATTTCTTGTTCAGTATATACACACTTAGTATGTTCATGTGCATGGTATATGTACATGTATGTGTACACATGTAATGTGATGTATTATTTTAACATACATGTATACTGCACTGGTAACTTATTTTGACGGCAAATGGTACCTTATGGTGGCAGACACCAGTGGCTGGTGGCAATACCAGGTGAAGATGTAAAAGGAAGGAGGTGTTTGGCAACTGTATCTGAATTGTGTTAAATAACATGTGATTTGAAATTACAATTGTTCCCTTGTGAACATTTGCTTTTTATTATTAAAAGTGGTTAGTGTAAGTTAATAGAGTGATACAAATTTCCCAGGATTTATCCTGCAAGAACTTGTCAGATTTATAAGAATCCCAGCTTTTCTGTGGTCCTCTTAATTCAGGGCCAGAATTTTGGCCAGAAATCCCAGAATCCATTCTCGTAAAGATTCTCCTAAACTTGTATTTCTTTAAAAAGAAAACTAATCAACAAAAACCCAAATAGATTCTCGCAAAATTTTGCGAAATTCTGGCCCTGTAATTTCATATCAATTCTTGTGGCTTTGTCTGTGCAGAAGAGCAGTGATGGCTGAAAGTGGTGGTCAGTGACAGCCAGCATTGAAAGCTGGCCTGCCACTGGCTACTACCAGCCGCAGCTGTCAGCTGTCGAGCTCCAAAGGGCTGAATTGGACTTCAGTGGTACTCCGCAACGCCCAGTGGTATTTCTGCCATCTCCTGCCAACTGCCACTGTCTGCTGTCAAAATGTGCCATTTGCTGGTGAAATAAGTAGCCAGTGGCTGAGTGCTGACAAATACAAATAACAGAAAGAAAGTGCTGATAATTTTGCTCCCTGGTCATTCTAAAACTAGCAATCCTTTTGTCATCCGTTTGGCTCATTTACATCCACATGTACCGTATATACATGTACATGTATACTGTTAGACGAAGACCCTCCACACTTGCTGATAACTATTTCATTTCCCCAACAAAAATAAGTCAATTCCTTCCATCATGTATGAAATAAAATGTATTTGGGAGCATTTGGATGATAAAAACCCACAACACAAAAGTGATTTGCATACTTTTGTATGGCTGTCTTTGGCTGCATTTTGCTGGCCACCATGATGAATTTGGTATTAATTGAACATGTCCTCATCTAGAGATGTAAAATAATCTCTTACCCACAGAGATTTACTCATTGATAAGTTGCCCACTGAAAGCAGTCATAGTTTCATTGATAAAAACATAACATAGGATGAGCGTTATTGGCATGAGACCTTCCAGGTTCCACATGGGATAGGAGAGTGTAACATTCCAAAATTAGGTCACTGTGACCTTGACCTTTGACCATTGACCCCAACATAAAAAATGCTTTTGTCGGCCATGTTTCCTATACCATAGTGCAGATACAAAATGTGTGTTGATACTTCCTGGGACAGGAGTGTGTCAGGCACCAAAAGCAGGTCACTGTGACCTTGATCTTTAACTTAAGATCCTATTATAGAAAATGCATGTGCAGGCCATAATACTTTCCTGGGTTGTAAGAACTAGATGCTGTGAATTTATTTAATTTTGCTGTTATTTTTGCTTATTTCCCTGATGCTTCACCATGAAATTAAGAACACCGTGAAAAAAGTTTTGAACATGGCATTGATTGGAAGTAAAGCAAAAATAGTGAATTTAAAGTCTCAGTGAAAGGTCCAAAATGCAAAAACCCTGAAAATAAATTCCATGTTAATTAAATGTATTGACAATATACCATACTTGATGTGTATATATCTTGGAATAAGAGTGTGTCAAATACGTGAAGTTTTTAGTACCTTTGGTATTAGTAAGTATACTTACCTCCCGACCACCATTGCCAAGATCTGCATGTCTGGCTACATTGCCCAACACAATTGAGGTGGGTACTCACTCGATTGTTCTGAAAACTTGATGGTCCCGGTGATGCCTGTTCTGGTACTCTTCCTTGCTCCTTAATGATTTGTCAGTGAACATCACCTGCATGAGGGAAGCGGGGTGCTCGGGTGGGCATCTCTGGTGGTCGAGAGGTAAGTATACTTACTAATACTGAAATTACTAAAAATTCATGTATTATTTATGTAACATTACCTCTTGAACACCATTACTAATATACAAATGCAATGGAGGAGGGTGTAAGGCTACACGCACACTGACCAAGAACCACTGGCACTGACAGCCTGGGAAGGGGGGGGGACCATTGGTCTGAGTGAGGAGGTGATGTCTGTTAAGAAAAACTCAGAGGTATGTGGACATGAGGTCACCAACAGCAGAGTCCTGGCTGAAGCCTGGAAACTCTCTTTACAGACCAGTATAGGACCCCTAATGGGCCCCCCAGGAAATTCCCTGAGAGCAGTCTGCCAAATTGGGGACGCAGTCTATTTCCACTCTTCTGGTCCTGGAGAGCTAGCAAGAGCAGTGAATCATGGAAAACATGGTGGGTGCACTGGGGCAGTCATGTGGCTCCTTAAGGCAGTGTCCCTTAAATTGGATCCACTGGCCCTTGACCTAGCGGAAACCAGGACATCCACCCAATACAAGTCTGAAACAAGATCTATGCCTTCCTTAGGTATGCCCACCTATAGCTTCATCCTAGTCTGCATCCCAAGGGCACCATAAGCTGGAACAAGGTGGCTGTCCTGAGGAGACAAGGGAAGTCTAAGGGACAGGTATCAGGAACCTTTGCAAAGGAGCCTTCCATGCTGGCAAAGGGGTAAGTGGCCTCCTCCAGCAGGATAAAGTCTCACAGGTAGTGCTTACTGAAAGTCGTAGATGATCGCCAGCGGCAAGCCTGGAGGATATCGACAACAGCGACGTTCATTAGGGCATGCCAGGAGGCATTAAAGGCTTGCAGCTCGTGAGCTCTAGCCGAGGCCTGCTTCAGGGCCAAAGGCCTTAAGCATAGTCTGCTTAATACACATTGAGATCATGTTTCAGCAGACCTGTACCTTTAGGAAGTTATCCAAAGGCAAAAAGAGGGCAGACCTCTGATCCCTGGCACTGCCCATGTGTAAGAGATACCAACACGGGGCACTTACTAGGCATAGGGCTTCTCCTCAGCAAGTGAGCCACATCTATGGCACATACGGTAAAACACCTAAAAGCCGTCGATGGATCTCAAGCTACTTGGTTATTTGCAAGGAAGACCAAGTGAGGTCTCAAGGTCGCCTGGAAGTGGTCGAGCGACCATTGGATTTGGTCAAGTGTCAGAGCAAGGATCTCGCTTCTTCTAGCCCCCGAAGCCAGCATTAAAACAAGTTTTCCACGTCAAGTACTTGAGGTCCACTGGACTGGGGTCCTCTAAGCAGTCTAAGGGCCACCTTTCAACATGACCAAGACCAGCAGGAGATGCCACCGTGGTAGGGCCTGCTTATCAGCTGGTCTGTCTGTGTAGGAGGAAGCTGTGAGTGCTGACAGAGATGGATTGCTCTCTATGCAAATGTCTAGAACGTTCGGTAGGGTTGAGAAGATGGCAGACCAAAACCCCTCCACAGTCCTCAAGCTCTTACCGAGGACCGCCCACTGATACAGCAGGAAGTATACCATGTTCGGAGACCATGGATGTATTTTCCGACCTGTGCACCAATCTGAAAACACCTTCCACCACGTTGAATAAGCTGCTAGTCTCAAAGGCCCCCCCTCTGGCAATTCTATTTTTATCTGTGGCGAAGCCACAGATATTGTAGTCAGTTCTGGCAGCCATTTTGTTTACATGTTCCTATAGCAATCTCATAGCAGCGGTTCCGAATCAAGCTGTCAGAAGTGAAAAAATCGAGATTCAGGTTGTATCACAAGTGAAGCTTCTAGCATACAGCACGGGGAAGCAGTTGTCGTCATGAGTGAAACTCCAATGTAAACACAGTGTTCACGAGTGATGCGGGGCCCGCCGGGGGTCTCACCGTGCAGCGTTGTCGCTCGGCTAAAATAGAAGGGCGCTGCGCCCTGCCCTTTTATTCGGCGCCCTACCCTTTTGTTCCACGCCCTGCCCATTTTTCCTGCGCCCGTTCATTTTTCCGGTAAATTTTACGGCTAATTTTGCCTCCCAGTTCCATTTTCCAAGCGAAGATTGAACCAGATCCCAATCAGGTAATTAGATGCTTAGGCAGAAGGAGCTGCAGCTGTCCATGTTATATAATACTTTATTACAGTGTTATCACTTCCTCCCCCTGAAAAACATTTTGCTGCTTTTACGATGCAACGGGTTACATGGCGTCCGGCCAAAAATATCCAGCCTCAAACGTTACATTTGGTCCAAAGGATAGATAGTTGTGTGCCGCAAATGAACAGAAATAAAAAAGTTTTGTATTTTGTGATTTAAGTAGTGAATGGTTTACTTGAGCGTTGCCTTCGTGCCAGCTGACCGGGGAGGAGTGAGAGTATGCCACTGCCAGATTGGTGTGACCTCAGATGCGCGGGCGGTTTCCCTGTTGAAGTAAATCGTCATTTAAGAGTTGTAACACCATTTTTGGGTACATCTTTTCATGATAGGCTATTTCGTATGTGTGTTTACACACGACTTCTAAGAGAAGTGCGTAATTGTCCAACCTAGGTTGGAGTATGGCCGTGCCACCGGAGAGGAGGGAACTTTCCCCAAGACCAAGCGATCACCTGTCGGCTGTTGCGTGTGCAGTTCAGTCATGTGTACATCGCCACTTCGGGAAACAATCGCATTTTAGCATTACCGCAAGGCCTTTGTGTACCAATATTTGCTGGTATACGAAAAAAATATATATATAACTTTGGTTTTACCCAAGTTTACAGTTTCAAGGCAGACTTTGTTCGAAAACTTCAGCACATGTTACTGCAATACAGAATGGGAAGACGGGCTTGCGCTTCCCTGAAGGCTGAATGATTATTAACCCAAAAACTGGAGTTGGCACATCCGGGTATACAAATGGAGATGCACGGTCATCTGTTTGCACGAGCATGAATCTGGTGATTGTTGTGTCGAACTCTTTGGATTGCATAGACAAGAAAGAAAGACTAAAGTTTAATATAGAAGGCACATCAGAGCACTGTCCGCATAGAATGACCAAATCTGTTGTATTCTAGCAATGGATAGAGTGTTCAAACGATCGCAATTTCACCGCAACCCAAATGAGGCCCCAGCATACGCGATGCAAAGCGAGAGCCGATCAATATTTCGGCGTGCCATGGGGCTCCCTTTGGGATGTAGGATATTAAATCAATTTAATGGAAAGCGTTGATATTTAATATGCCAAACTGTGTGAATCATGATTTTGCACGTTGTAAAACACAGATACCATATAAATTAAAGATTTGCCACAGATTACCCTATAGGCCCCTTGGGCCTTGTTGGCTGATTCCAAGCAATCTCTGTCGCAGATGTGCTGTGTGACAACTGCCAAGGTTGGAGGTTGAGCACTTGAGGGCTCCTGGGGAACACACTGGTCCATGGTTGCACCTGAAGTTTCAGCCATGCTGGTAAACATGGCAGTGGCTCAACTCTGAATTCCAGAAGGTCCAGGGACCAATCTGTCCTCGGTCGCCAGGGGGCAACCAAGACCAGGTTGCAGTCCTGAGACCAAACACAGGACCCTCGGGAGGATCTGCAGAGGTGGAAAGGCACAAGCCCAAAGGCTGCTTCAGTCCATGGCTGGAGCATCAATGCTAGGGCCTTGGGATCTGGGCAGGTGACACATAAATCAGTTAAAATAAATAAGTTTTGCCTTGCACTTGTCGCGAACAGATCCACATGTGGGATATCCCACATGGCCTGAGCGACCCGTGGGTGGAGTTGCCTACTGGCTTCTCCAGAGTTGGTCGGCCAGGCCATTCTGTAGTCCTGGGACCTGTCTCACGCGTATACGACATCCTGTTCAGAGCACCATCGAGTGATATGTCTGGCCAACTCTGTCAGCTTTTGGAAACACAACCTGCCCTGCTGGTTTAGGTAGGCAATTGCATCCTGTTGTCACACATAACGAGAATGTGTTTGTGCTCCTTTAGGTCCTGGAAATGGAGGAGCGCTAAGCATATCTCGTCCAGTTCCAACCAGTTTATGTGATGGGATGCAGACTGCCCAGGCCAAGGGTCCGATGCTGTCCAGCCCTCCACATGGGCTCGCCACCCAGACTGAGATAAGTCCGCGTACATGGTGAGTTGGGCCTGACACAGTGTCCAGGTCTGTCCCAACGGGAACTGTGCTTGGTAGCCCTGGTCCTTTGACCATCTGTCCAGCAGAGTGTGCTGCAAGTGTTGATGGTGTAGGCGACCCAGGGGATCCTGAGGGTTCATCAAGGACAGGGAACATAACAGGCTTTGCCACTATCTGGCCTAGCAAACCTCGTGAGTCAGAAACACCTTGATGATCAGCTGGAATATCGCCCACCTGTCATTCAAAGGACAACAAATGACGGCAACCAGATTAAAGTGGATGCCGAGAATGACAAAGATCTGCTCTGGCATTAGGCTGGACTTGGTGAGATTCACAATCAGGCCTAAGCATTTGCAAAGTGCCAGAACTGTCTGTGTGTGGCGCTGCAAAAGGCGCTATAGCGCCCAGATAAGTCAGTCATCCAGGTACACATGAATTTGCACTTCGCTCTGGTGAAGGTGCTTGGCAACCACCTATGCGAACAAGATGAACACCAGAGATGCCGTGGCAAGGCTGAATGGAAGCTCCCTGAACTGGTAGACTTGGCCTGAGAATGCAAACCGCAGCTACTTCCATAAAGTCTCTATGATGGGCACATGGAAGAACGATTGTGATCCAAAAGACATCCAGTCCTGGGACTGCAGGGCAACCGCCACTGACTGTGAAGTCTCCATCCTGAAGGACAGAATCCCAAAGTATGTGTGTTCAGTGATGACAGGTCTAGGACTGGATACCAGCCTCTGTCTGCCTGGGAACCAGGAAGAGTATGTTGTAGACTGGATGCCAGCCTCTGTCTGCCTGGGAACCAGGAAGAGTATGTTGTAGACTGGATGCCAGCCTCTGTCTGCCTGGGAACCAGGAAGAGTATGTTGTAGACTGGATGCCAGCCTCTGTCTGCCTGGGAACCAGGAAGAGTATGTTGTAGAGCCCGGGCAAGCTGGGATCCTCCACCAACTCTATGCCACTCTTGCTCTGTAGCTTAAACACCACTTCTTGGAACCCTGCTGCTTTGTTTACCTGTGTGGGTGGCGTGAACCTCTTGGGTTTGTGGGTCGGTGCGGGAGCTACAGCTGCCAGCAACTGGGGGAGGGGGGGCAGCTGGCTGGAGGACACTTGGGGGAGTTGCGAGAACTCTGGAGTCTGGGGGCCGAGCCAGTGCTGGCTCAGAACGAAGGCAATAAACTGCTCCCCTGAAAAGGCCTATTCCACCACGGTGGAAGTACCAGCAGGGGCAGATGAAGACAAAGTCTCTATCGACAACTGCTCTTCACAGAGCTCGAATTCTGCTTGCCTCCCAAAGGAGGGAAGCATGGTGCCCGGCTCAAACACAGCTTTGTGATGATATAATTATCATATAAATTAAAAAATCTGGTAGCTCTGAGCAAAATGTTTTTAATTAATCAAATTTGTGTGAAAAGTTTTGGACTGTCTGTCCAAACTCCCACCTCTCAGTTTAGGTGAAATACAGATACAGCAACTTTTTTTTCGTGACTCTGACTTCAATATAGGCACAGCAGGATTGCCAGCTGTTTGATGTCGGTCGGGCCAAGAGTGGGAGCAGTGGGCACTGCCCGCACAGTGCTTGGAGGCTCCAGAGTGGGCACTTCGCTGACAATAGGGACCACAACTGCATTAGCTGAAGGCTCACTACAGGTAGGCACCACCACAGGCTTGGGTACCTTCTCCAGTGCTCAGAGATACATGTACAGGACGTTCAACCCTCTCTCGGACCCAGGAGCTCATAGAATCAGCTGGAGTTTTGGTGTTCCTGGATGTCTGGATGTCCAACCCTAGCTCTCAGACCAGGCAGCTCGGGGAATCGGGCAGGGTTCTGGAATGCCCAGACGTTGACCCAAAGGTCTCCATCCTAGCTTCACAGGTTTGGCTGCCTTGGTTTCAGAGCATTCTTACCAAGGGGTCCAGGCCGGAAGATTCATCCGGCACTTAACCTGCCTTTTCAGATGGGTATCTGAAGTCATGGGCTCAGAGGAAGGAAGCAGTTGCTGGATCAGATCTATTTGCAGCTCTTGTTGCCTGGCCATAGACTCCAAAACTGTTGAGAGTCTTGGGTCAGCGACCAAGGAAACGCCGGTCATCACCTTAAGTGGCGCCAAGTGCTCGGGATCCCCAAGAGGTGACCTCTTGTTGCCCGGCTTGTGACTATGCTGCCTCTTCTTATTCCCCTCGGGGGTTCAGATGAAGAAATATCAGCCACCTGAACCTTTGGGCGAGCCGCGTGGGTTCGCATCCGGTGTCCCAGGGGATGAAGACTCTGTGGAGTCAGACTCAATGGCCAGGGGTTTAGCAGTAATGTGCTTATGCCTTGCCCTCTTGCTCTTCCTCATGGCCTGCTCATAGAGCAGCCACTTGTCATCTCTTCACCTAACACAAAACCTGTCTGTTTTCTCTCAAGAACACACGCAGCCAAGTTGTTGGTGACAGCCCAAACAGTGTTCATGGTTGTACCAAGCAGCCATTAAGTGGTTCCTAGAGTCCATCACCTGCTCTCTACTCAACAAGGGAGAAGGAGAAGTGGTCTCTGGCTGAACACCCATAGCACGCTGCCAAGCAGCGATTGCCTTACTGCCACTGTCCTCCCTGTGTTTGCGATTTGGCCCACCAGATGCCATCTTGGAAAAGATCTGTCCCAAGCCAAACATCCAGCCCTACTTCCAATTCTACCACGGATCCACAAGTCAAATAGAAGCAGTCCCTATCTCTGAAGAAACTAGGATAGCTGAGAAAACCAATTCCACACTAGAGGTAGTGCGCACAGCACTAGAACAAAGTGTCCGGGCAAAAGGAGGAAGTAAGAATACTGGAGTATGTGCACTGGAAGTAACCCTCAGATCCAGAGGAGCTGAGGGGAGGCACCACTGGGACCGTCAGGTTTTCAGAACAATCAAGTGAGTGCCCAACTCAATTGTGGCAGGAAATGTGGCCAGGAGATCTTGGCCATGGTGATCGAGAGGTAACGTTTCGTAACTAGTACCAAAATCATGTCACTGTTACCTTGACCTGTGGTCCCATCATAGTTCGTATAAAGATACCAAAACTTGGTGTGTGAATGCTACTTGGGAGAGGGGTGTGTCACTTACCAGAACTAGGTCACCGTGACTTTGACCCCATCTTAGAAAATGCTTGTGTGGGCCATATTTTCCTTACTGTAAGATCCAGAGATACCATTGACCGCCGGGGAGGGGGAGGTATGTGTGTGTGTGTGTCACTTTGTATTGTCACACAATGTGACTGGTCTTGCAGGATGATTGAGTATATTTTAGGACCCTTTTTTTTAGGATGATAAATGCTGTGTAGGAGTACAAGTGTATTGATTACTGAATTTGATATCAAGCAACATGTTAGCACAGTGAGTATGTCTGGTATATATCCTATTGCTTACAGTAATTCATTGTTTCAATGTACGTGCCTGACAATTGCATGAACAGAACGGCATGCATTCATATCAAGTTTGTTTTGTCCAGCCTCGGCCAGAGGTGTGTATCCTCCCCCTGGGTACTGGCAATGACCTGTCACGTGTACTGGGCACAGGCGAGGGGTACACCGGAGACGTTGATGTGACACACATACTGGACCAGATGAAGACAGCTGAGGTAGTGCAGCTGGACAGGTGGGTGTCTGTCTGCAGACAGGATCTGGTATATTGGAGTCACGGAGTAATGATAATATTGATATTTCATTAAATCTCCACATGGAGACATTTATAAATACATGGATAAGGTACAAGTACATGCAACTTAAAGGTGCTCTGGTTGGGAATTACCACATTAAATGCTAGCCACTCTGTTGAACCACTGGGCAATAATACATTTATGCTCATGTATATTGCAGTGCAGTAAATTGCATGGTACACAGGCTCTGTAATCATTTTGTTATGTGCACAATGCACATAAAAAATATATTTTTTTTTGTAACACGAAGCAAAGGTTTGGATCCTTCTAAGTTCTACCGTGCCCTGTGTAGTCTGATTGGTTTCACCAGTAGTGTGGCTCCTCAGGGCCTGAAAATTTCAACAGCTGCAGCGTAGTACCGTTAAAAACATCACGTAAGTTTGTTGCGTGATAAGACAGTACGTTGGCAACAATAGACTTTGCTAACACTGAGTTAAGCTTGACGTCTAGAATGAGCTTTGGTGTTTGCTCAGACTATTTATAGTCACTGCTCCATTGTCCATGGTGTGGCAACCTAAATGCAAATTGCATGTAGTTTTTGGATGTCTTTGTCTCCCAAATGTATTTATGGGAGGAGGTATCCTTGGTAGTGTCATAACATATCCTAGTGACCGGCCTCTGGCCACTTTATAAAGGAATAAAGCCGGGGCAGAGAGGGGGTATTTACTCAGATATGTATCAAGATATACAATAAAGAAAAAAATCTTGAATAATTATAAAAATATAGGGATATTAATTGAATATCCCTTAAAGATGTGTAGCAGCTGTGAAATGGGAGAGATTGAGTTGCTCCCAGCATTAAAACTTTAATCCAGATGCACTTCAAACTCAGTTAGAATGTGTCTTGGGTGGGTCTCTACCAAATTTGTTCTGAACTTAAGCGATCACTCATGTCTGTCCCTCCTTCATTACCTCTATCTGTAAACTTTTTGCTTGGGAGCGAGATACAGCCCACAGCTTTCAAGATAGCCCAATTGAACTTTCAGGACTTATCAAGTGTATGAAAATCTAGGTAAAGTTTTATATTAGTGGTGCCACCTACAGTATTATGTAATATATGGGTCAAAATATGAGAATCTTGTGACCACTCCAGCATCCTTAATATTTGATAGATCTTGATTTAATTTAGTGGGATGGTGGAAGAGCTCAAAATCTGATTTGCAGATTTGATACTAGTGGTGCCACCTATAATTTGATGGAAATTATGAGCAAAATATGCTTAAAAACTCTACTTGGTCACCTACGTATGTGACCCAATGATTGTGCGATCTTGAACCATTTTTCAAGATGATTTTTAAGCACTTAAGAAAAGAACATTTCAATCAATATAGTTTATAGAGAATGAGGCAAATTATACCAAATACACAAATGTGTATCATGTGGAAGTTTGATATTGCATAATATGGATGACCTTGACCTTCTTAAGTCTATGGAGGGAATGCTTGTCAGGAAATTATATTTTGGTGATGGCCATCAGATTATGTCAGCAGAACATTAGGACCATGAACCTCCTGTCTGTTGTTCCCAGGTCTCAGGTCAAATAGGTTACAAGTTTTAAAAGTAGGTTGTTATACAGTCCCAGGTCAACAAATGTAAGGTTGTTATACGGTCCCAAATTCAGGGTTGCTCTGGGACTCCCTGGTCAACAAGTTTAATGTTGTGGAAGTTCCAGATCCACAAGTTTCAAGGTTACAGTCCAAGGTCAACAACTTATAAAGTTGTTATCGAGTCCTAGTTCAACAAGTATTAGGGTTGTTACGGGGTCCTTGTTGACACACTCCTGGGATTGTACCAGGGGCCCAGGTTACCATATTTTGGGGTGGAAAAGGTTCCTTATTCTCTGTTCCAAGTGTAATTACTAAACAAAACTTTCTTCTTTTTTTCCCAGCATTGTGCAATCTGGTCATATGTAATTTGTGGAAAGTTCTGTTTTTATACTTGGGCAGCTTAATTAATATTAACCTTTGGCTACTTTTTCAATCTCTGTTTTGTATTGTATTGTATTGTATTTTTATTTGCTGAAAATCATACATACATGAGAATACATATTGCACCAGAAAAAGACTCATACATCTAAATGTTATATAACTAAGAGTCAAGACAGGTTTAAGGAAGCAAGATTTTCAGTTGGAGGAATGAAACCCCTTGGGGCTTATATTCCCTCCACGCTGAGACAGCATTGATTACATATAAAGTATACAATAATTACTGGAATGAAGAGAAGTACACAAGTTTCTTAAACTAATCCAAATACATGTCAGTTATTGTTGATCCAAAACAAAAAATTTAAGGTGCTTTTTCAACAGATGTATTCAAGTAACATTTTTAATATGAATGGGCACAGATTTCCATATGTGCGGTCCATGAGATATTATCGAAAACTTCCCTACATTAGTCCTAACTTGCTGTATATAAAAGTCTTGTGTTTGTCTAGTATTATAATTTTGGACACTTGATACTTCAGGAAAGAGGATTCTAAACACAACAGGAACGAGATAATATTGAACTTTATACATGAGCAAGCTTGTAAGATAGGCATCCAAACTTTGAAATTTCAATAATTTGAATTTGTGGAATAGAGGATCAGTGTGTGAATTAAAACCTGAAAATGTAATGATCCGTAATATCTTTTTCTGAAGTTTTGCAATCTTATCTATTGTACTAGGATATGTGATGGCCCATGAAGTATAACAGTATGTGAAATATGGATCCACCAAATTATAATACAATTTGATTAAAACATTGATTCCAAATTTGTGTCTGATCTTCTTGAAGATCCCAATTATCTTACTTACCTTTTTAGAAATATTATGAATGTGTTCTTTCCAGTTTAGATCTTTGTCAAACCAAACACCTAAAAATTTGAATATTTCAACTTCAAGTAACTTTTTTTCATTTATTTCAATAGCAAAATCGTCCGAATTTTTTTCATTATTCCGAGAGTGAAAAATCATATAATTAGTTTTATCGATGTTTACAGATTATTTACTTGTATGAAACCAATGAATAACATCTTGTAGAGTGTTATTTATTTTATGCTTTAGAGCATCAACATCTCTATCACTGAATAGTAAACTTGTGTCATCTGCAAATAATAGACATAACATATCCTGAGACACAATGCCTAGGTCATTAACATATACGAGGAATAACAAGGGTCCTAAGATGGACCCTTGAGGAACACCACAGTTAATAGATAATATGTCAGAATCTTCATTCAAATAATGTACATACTGAGACCTATTAGATAGATAAATCTGTTAAAGAAATAAAAGTTCATCATTTGTTAAACAAATCAAGTGAAGCATAGTACAGCAGTGCACATGTACCTGTATCCTGGGAGGCCATATACAGACCATTCTGTTTGTGACAAAATCCCAGTATTGATAACTTAAGTATCAATACTGGGATTTTTCCAGATGTATGGAAGGAAGCAAGAGTTGTCCCTCTGCACAAGGCAGGATCACTGCAGTTGACTGGAAACTACCGTCCCATTTCAGTATTACCTGTTTTGTCAAAGATCATTGAACGACATGTGCACACCCATCTATACAACTATGTCCGTCCTTTAATCCTCGAGTCTCAATCAGGATTCCTACCAAAACACTCATGTGAGATTGCTTTGTGCAAAATGGTTAACTCTTCGTCCCATGCCATGGACAATGATTTTATGAATAGAGTGATATTTGTTGATCTTACAAAGGATATCGATGTAACCCAGCTGCCCTTTCTTGGTTTAGGTCCAATCTTACAGAGAGAAAACAGTCCTTTCAGTTCAAATCATCATCTTCAGACAAATTAAACATCAAATCAGGAGTCCCTCAAGGTAGTATCCTTGGTCCATTATTATTCATTATCTTCATGAATGATTTACCCCTTCATCTGGAAAACCAAATTGACATGTATGCCAATGACTCATCAATCCATGTCTGTGGAAAGTCAGTAGAAGAGATACAAGAAAATTTGAATATTGACCTACAACGGTTACATGGTTGGCATCATGTAAACAAAATGGCTATCAACACTGACAAGACAAAGTCTATGCTTATCACCACTAACCAAAAACGGAGAAATTTACTTACACCAAACCTCAACTGCTATCTAAATGGAAAGGCTCTGGAAAATGTCACATGTGAAAAGTTACTTGGGGTGAAAGTAGACCAAGCATTGTCTTGGAAAGACCACTGTCATAAGGTGTACAAGTCTGTGTGTGGCAATATTGCTGTTTTTAGGAGAATTAAGTGTTTGCTACCTCCCTCAGCACCAAAACTTTTTATAGTGCTTATATTTTACCACATTTTTATTATTGCAGTACAGTATGGGATGGATGTTGTGACATGCAGAAGCTCGTTAAACTCCAAAAGCACTTCATCAGATTAATGACAGATGCTGACTATAGAGCTCCCACTGCTGCCTTCTTCCAAAATCTCGGTATCATGCCTCTATTAGATCGTTTTCGATATAGAAAGGCCCTAATGGTATACAAAAGTTTAAATGGTTATGCCCCTAAATATATGACTGACATGTTTGTTTATGTAAAGGATTCACACAATAGAACAACTCGTTCCGCAGAAAGTGGCCTCCTCCAAATTCCTCGCGCTAACAAGGCAGCATACCGGAACTCTATAGTGGTGTCTGGTGCCAAAGTATACAATTCACTCTCACGTGATATCAGAGAAAGCCAACACCTTTTGCCTTTAAATCTGCTTTTATGAGATCTTTTTATGGGAAATGAAGTTTTTAGCTTTTGACAGTCATTACTGTAATTTGTATAAATTGTAAGAGACCATCGGGTGCCTATTTGCATTTCAATCTTAGCCAACTGTTCCTTTTATCTGGAGTCAAACCAGCAGAGCCGGTGTCCGCTGCGAGGTACTTGTTACGCCTGCGCGGTTTTGCCCCCTGTCACTCTGCTAGGGGTCCCCCTATATAAACCCACATCCTTATTGGCATGTATCGTATTGTATTTATATTTATTGTGTGTATTTTATCGTATGTATTTTACTGTATTTGTATTTATTGGAGGGCCCTGAGGAATATAAACAATTTGTTTATCAGGTTACCCTCGTAAAATAAAGTTTATCTATCTATCTATCTATCTGACAGGTGGAGGGTGGAGCTGACGCCCAGGAAGCACTTTGGCATCCGTATGCCTAAGAAGGTAAGTCCTGGCTATCAACACTGCATGGGCTCGGGGCTGATGATGAGTAGAACACATTGGCAATAGATATCTATTTCTCCTATGTCTGAAGCTTATCCTGAATGGTTATCCTGCATGAGTATGAAGGATAAGGTTTTAATTTTAATCTTTCATTCAATTTGTCACTAATTGGTGTCAAGTAGCAGACAAACCAATGAGAGGCCATGGTGCATTTGATAAATTACTGACTCCTCCCACTTTCAAAATGACATTTTCAAACTTATTTCTCTGATAGAACTTCGATATGGTAAGTAAGGGACTTTGGAAATGTCGTCTTAAAAGGCAGGGGGTCTTTCATTACAGTGGTCTCTCAAAACAGGTTTCACTTAACATGTATATCAGAGATGCTATCCTTCATCATCAGGGACTGACCCTGAAATTTAGCTGAAGTTTTGACCTATTAACGGTATTTGGCCCACATTGAAGCTGAGTATTTTCTTTTATTTTCTTTGTTAAATATATGCTATGTCCACGATATTCTTACTTAAATATCCCTGAAACGGAATTTTGAATGTTGGCATCTCTGATGTATGTATGTATCTGTCAGCCAAAAGACTTTTGTTACAATACTATATTAGATAAAAATTTTTGTGACTGTGACAGAGCCCCATTGCAAACTGTTAAACTTTTTTTTTTAAAGAAAATGAAATAATCCTTGTTTTATGTGTATTGATAGGTATGCATCATGAACAACTATGCATCCATAGGAGTGGATGCACTGGTCACACTCAACTTTCACAAGCACCGGGAAAGTCAACCAGCTCTGTTTGGGAGTCGTTTCATCAACAAGGTAGGTTAACCGTGTAACTAACCATGCACATGTTATAAGCCTTTGCACATTACCAACAAGTGCACAAGGTGCCAGCTCAAATTTTACCTGCAAACCCTGAATACAGTGGCGCCTCCTGTGTCGAACCCATTCTGCCCTACAAACTATGGTCTCATATGACAGGTGCTCTCCAGTAAAATGTCATTTAACACAGAGGTGGAGCTCAATGTCTGGACAGGATGGTTGTGTGGACCCTCATGACAGGTAGCCTCCAGAGGAGGCGTAGGTCACTAACAATACACACAGTCTACCATAGCTACAGTGGTCGCTATCAATACACACAGTCTGCCATAGCTACAGTGGTCACTATCAATACACAGAGTCTGCCATAGCTACAGTTGTCACTATCAATACACAGAGTCTGCCATAGCTACAGTTGTCACTATCAATACACACAGTCTGCCATAGCTACAGTTGTCACTATCAATACACACAGTCTGCCATAGCTACAGTGGTCACTATCAATACACACAGTCTGCCATAGCTACAGTGGTCACCATCAATACACACAGTCTGCCATAGCTACAGTGGTCACTGTCAATACACACAGTCTGCCATAGCTACAGTGGTCACCATCAATACACACAGTCTGCCATAGGTACAGTGGTCACCATCAATACACACAGTCTGCCATAGCTACAGTGGTCACCATCAATACACACAGTCTGCCATAGCTACAGTGGTAGAATGTTTATGATTTGCTTTGACTACAGTGGTGGAATGTAGATGATATGCATTGACTACAGTGATGGACTGTTAATGATTTGGCTTTCATATGTCGGTAGATTGTGGTTGACTTGCTTTGACCAGTGTTGACTACGCAGACAGATTGATAATGACAGGTTTTGAATACAGTGGTGGAACGTTGATAATTTACCCTATTATAATATGGGGATCTTTTGCCTGGATCACAACATGAGGTATTTTGTTTTATTTGTAAGCAATGGTGCCTTTGCCTGGATTGTAAAGATGGGTTGTTGGATGGTTCACCTGATCAAAAATAGACAAGTCATTGCTGGTAATGCTCAGATTACTATCATGGAGGACAGTCCAGATTCACTGGTTGTAACTTTTATCCCCCACCCACAAAGTCGGGGAGGACATGGTAATGGGTTTGGCTGTGTGTCCATCTGTGTCTCTGTCCACAACAGTTTTGTTTGGGGCTGTACCTCAGGAACTAGTACTGCTATCCCTTTGAAATTTTTTCAGGGTTGGCAGGTCTTACTGGGTATAGCTGTGCCCTGTGACAAAAAGAAGGTTGCCGCATCACATATCTGGGTCACTGTAACCTTTCAAATTATTATCCAGGTATTTATTAACCCTTCTTGCAAAATTAACACTTGCTCCATGTGAGCATTAGCATCATCAGGTGGTCATATCTGGAGGCTGAAGAAAGAGTTCCTGAGTGTGACCCACAGTTTTTTCTTTATTGTGGCCCTGTTGGAAAGTGTACTGCTGAAAATTAGATATTTTGTACAAAGCAATATGTAAGACTACATAGTGACCCCAATTTGGATGGCCTCAAATGCAAAAGTTTGGTTGTTTTATCCTGAAAATTTTAGATCTTAACATGCAAGTGTGCAGAATGTGGACATCATTCAGCCCAGGGTGCTAGTCAATGGTGCCATCTAGTGGCTAGCAGTACAACTAATGGCAAGACCTGGCAAGTGATCACATTGTCATCATGTAGACAGTTGTTGATGTAGCATACAATTGGTTTTCATACAAGACAGATTCAGTAGTGCTTCGGCAAAACATATTCTTAGAAAGTGTTGCCCTTCCAATTACACATCCCAAGTTTTCCAGAAAGTGGTTATAAATGTAAGTGTGTAGTGACTGATCTGTGTGTGGTCTGTCCTGGGATTGTGTGATTAGATGACTCAGTAACTGGGCTACTGAATTTTGCTGGCAAGTGGCGGCAGCCATCACTTCACCCTCCAGACCTGCACTGGCAGGTCTTGTTAAGAAGGTAAACCCAGTTAATGTACACACTCATATATAGATATATGTATGTGTGTGTGTACACATACACACGCACACGCACACACACACACACACACACACACACACACATACACACACACACACACACACACACACACACACATACTGCTTTCCTTAACATAAGACAATGACACTGTGGCCCAGTGTCAGTGAGGCTCTTGTAGAAGTTCACAGAAAAATTCTGATTTGTATTGCTGTTATTTTGTTGTATGCTCCGAGTTTTATATTGGTTTGAACATTTGTATTTTGATTTGTAACTGGAAAAAAAAGGCATCATGTGATATGAATGAAACTCCAAACGTGGTGAGATGACAGACAGGATCCATAAAACAGCATGTGTTCATCTTCATCTGTCCCAGATACACTTAACGTAAGATTGAACTGCAAAAAATTGTTGCCGAATTTGCTTCTTCTGATGCTTTTTACCCTCCTCTTTGGGTGTGGAAATTGTTCAATTGCTGAAAATTTAATCATATTCACTGCTGTCCCAAGAATTTATAAAAAATACAAAACATTTGTAAGTTGTAATGCAGAGGTACTACTTTGTCTTGAAATAGATCCTATTATTACCAGCAATGCCCCACTGTCTGTGTGTCCCAGTGTTCAAGGAGAACTGCATTTCATGTCCTGGAGTGCTGGTTGTCATATCATAATCATGCATATTTTCATGACTTGCTTCCCAGACAATGTGCTGGCTGCTGTGTCTGTGTCATGCTACAGCTGTGCATTTGCCTGCCATGCAGGCCACATGGGGCTATGGAGGTGACTTGCTTCCCAGGCAATATGCTGGCTGTTGTGTCTGTGTGGTGCTGGGCCTATGCATTTGCCTGCCTTATGTTCTTAATTGGCAGATCCAGCACATAAAGGCTTTCTGGTGTGTTGTCAGGTGGTCATCTGACTGACATAAAAGGTTTGTGACATCCTTATTATAGACCACTGAGTAGACAGGTAAAGAGGATTGTGAGGAGGAGTTTAGATGGGGGAAAACCCAGCAGGCAGACACAGTCCAGGTGTGAATGGCCGCTGGAGCCCTGACTCAACATTACACAACTATTGCACAACTAGACTCCATGGTCAGAGGGTCTAGCAGTGCCTGGCTAGCCTTGCTGCTTTGCCTGGGTATGCTGGGAGAGCTGCCTGGTAAAGGGGAAACCACTCAGTCACACCAGCCAGGTTCACTTGCATTATTAAAGCTCATTTCGTATTTTTGATTTGCCATTCTCAGAGTCCAGCAGTTACATCTGTCAGTGATAGCTGCCATTGGAATGGAGCTGGCCAGTAGAGCTACTGGTGTACAGGCCAGGTCCCTGGATCAGACAGCCAGGCCCAGGGCACCGCCCCCCAGCACATACAGGGAGAAATCAAGGGAGAAAGTTAGCATGAGTGTTTCAGATAGTGTGAAGCAGGGTAGCAAAAAGACACATTAACTTTGTTCATTCATACAGAATGACCCCACTGGGTGTTGGGGTTTAGGGGCAGAGTTATATGTCTCATCTATGTCACATCTTGTGTCATTGAAAACTCGCTTTGTCCTTTAGGTTTGCCTGCAGATTGCCTGGTGGATGAATTTCTCGTTTTAGTTATTTTATATATTATATACATGTATAAAAGCTTGACGTAATTTTAGACAGAGACTCCGACCACTCTTTGTCATTTCAGGAGTGCATTTCAACGAACTGATTTTGACATGTTGCCAGTGTTGCCAACACTCCCAGATCACCCGGGAGACTTCCAGAATTTTATGCTGAAAATTCTTGCAAAATATTAGATTTTTGGCTCGTTTTAGACACCTCCCTTAAATTTTATCAATATTTTCCTTCTGTATTTCATATTAATTTATCAATCTCCCTGAATTTTACTTTCCATCTCCCAGATTTTAAGTGTAGCAGGTTGGCAGCACTGTGTTGCTTCTGACTGTAGCTCTCTACATTTATAACCAAGTCTAGCCCCCTTGCTATAACCAAGTCTAGCCCCCTTGCTATAACCAAGTCTAGCCCCCTTGCTATAACCAAGTCTGTCCTCCTTGCTATGACCCAAGTCTAGCCCCCTTGCTATAACCAAGTCTAGCCCCCTTGCTATAACCAAGTCTATCCTCCTTGCTATGACCCAAGTCTAGCCTCCTTGCTATAACCAAGGACGCTATCAGCATGAAGCCAGCTTGTAACATGCCAGCATAGTAGGAAGACAAACAGCCATGATAGTATTGAATCTGTGACCACATTAATTATTGTGACCACAGCCTGACCACTGCCTGACCACTGCCTGACCACTGCCTGACCACTGCCTGGCCACACAGGGGCCAGTCTCACAGATGGGTGGATCTCCTGCCTGTGGTCATGCTGTCTTGCATAACCAACTTCAATATGTAACAAATTGAATGCTGCATCATGTTCAACAAAACACCTGAAAAGTCTTTGTTCAGATTTTCTCTCTGTGAAATTGCTGAAATAAAATAGACTGGAGGAAAATACAGAGAGTTGATTGAAGACTTAGGCATTGACAAAATGTTTGTTTTGCGATAAAAGCATTGACATTGGGGTCTCCTGTCCTCATGCCTGATCAACCACAGAAATGAAGAAATGCACTGTCTAGGTTTGCATAAGTGATATGCTTGTTAGATAGACATTCAAAAGTAGAGAGATTCAAAATAAATAAAAGCATGAAATCACTGGATTGTGACATAAAGCATCCCCTACATTGTTTAGACCTTCATTCCAATTGACATCATATATTTATTCAGCTTCATTATGTTTTTGTTTGTACTTAAATCTTGTAGTGTTGCATGAAATTGAAAAAATACAAAAAGTAATTTTGATTAGAGTGGAATTAGGTGCAAAAACTTTGAGTCTTCTAAAACTTTGAATTTTGTTTCCACAGTTTTTTTAACTATTTAAGTACCAAATTTTGGATTGAGTCAACAGCTTTTCACGGCGCGCATTGGGCACATGCGCCCAATGCGCGCTTAGAAAAGCTGTTGACCTGGGGTATACTCTCTGGAACTATAGGCATACTGGTACTTGAATGAAAGGTCTTTTTGTGAGGAATACGAATCTGAGATCCTAATAGTAATTCCGAAAGTTTGACTTTAGTAGATTGACGTGATTGGCACTGAAAGAGTTAATGTCATTTGAGTTACCAGCAAATGAACGGTTGGTTCAATGATCTGACACACACACAAAAACACAGGTATATGTATGCAGCAAATGACTTTTGAATGTGTGGAGTACAAACAGATGAGGAGAGAACAGCAGGAGTAGATGAAAACAATGGCACATTTTGAGAGAAGAAATAAAGAAAACAGTTGGTTATGATTTGAGAAGCTAAAAGTGTATCTTGGGGCTTATGGTTGTATCCCATGATGGATACACTAGAGGAAGGGCCCACAAGTGAAAATAAACATAGCATTAAGTAGATTTGTTCATGTTGTAACACCATTGTGCTCAGCTGTCAGTCACAATGACACATTGTAATTTGTACAATGTTACATTGTATCGACTGCCACCCACAGGAACACAGACATGGTGTTCACTCCAGGGGCTGCATTTGCGTAGCCCCAGGGTTTGTTTCTGAAAGACAGTTTGCCACCAAATACTTGTTACTGGCAATGTTACTGGCAATGCCAAAAGATTATGGCGGCAAGCACAAACCTGTCTCTGGCTGCTGTGACACTTCAGGCAAATGAGGTCCTGCAGTGGGTGATGGGATATGCTTGGTACCTGAGGCACTTGGATAAGATGACAAGAAGGACACGTATCTTATGAGCACAGGGGGGGGGTGGATTCAAAGTAAAAAAGCCTCTAATAGCAGGCATGCAGATAAATCCCCCCCCCCCCACAAAGCATGGGGTGCAAGTCTGTCAATCATGGAAGACACATGGGCATATCACTATCACAGGCAGAACTACGTACCCTTTCATCACAATATTAATGTTTTCAGAAAAATTGAAGTTTACAAACAAGTGCCAAAGTCATATTCATAAATTGGATATAAGAATAAATTTCCATCTGCCTGTACTAAGTATTCTTTATTTTCAAAATCCATGTGTATTAGTAATATCCCTCTTGCCCAAACAGGCAGCAGGCGATATCTGGCCAGGCAAGACTATATGGTTACTATGACAACCAGGCATGAAGTTGAGGCGGGGAAATTACTATGCATGCCTCTCATTGGCAACAAAGGGTTATGTCATAATGGCACTACATCATGTACAGGCTACACTACTTGACAGACCAAGCTCCCTGCTACTTGGCTGTAGAGACAATACATGGGGGTGCAGGGGCAGCCATGTGAGGGTATGGGGACTGGGGGTGCAGAAGCAGCCATGTGGGGGTAGGGAGCATAGTATACAGGAGACAGGGAATATTGGGGTGGTTATGTGGGTGGGGAGGGGCAGCAGAGTGCATAGTAGTAGCTATGTGGAGGGGTAGGGAACATAGCATGTATAAGACATGGAGGATAGGGGTGTGTATGTAAAGGGGTAAGGAACATGTAGTGAACATGATATGGGGTAAGAGGCATCTATCATCATAACATCTTATTGCATAAAAATGCCCACAGAGGGCCCATCTATATAAAGGGGTAAGGGGCATCTGTGTTAAGGGGTAGGGTACATAATGTACACAATACATGTATGTGGACTAAAGGGCATCTATGTGAAGGTGCAGGGAACAGAGCATAGTGTAAGTGAGACATTGCATCAAGGGACAGCAATGTGAAGGGGTAGTGAACATAGGGAAAAGGGAAGTTTTGACAAGTTGACTTTGAAGCAGTTTGAAAGAAAAAAAGTAAAACTTACATAGTGTATTAATGTGTGCAAGAGGTCTTATTACATGTTTGGAGCAGGAAACCGAGATTCCTAATTTTATATTTGGATTGGGAAACAGGAGAGTTGTTGATGGGGGGCATTTTGAGCCTGGTGACCTGGCCTGACCAGCCCTCTGTATTTTGTCAGCTGGTCCGGCTCTGGTCTGGCTCTGGTCTGGCTCTGGTCCACAGCTTCTGTGATGGGCAGAGGAGATGGATGGTGGTCAGGGCCAGGGTGATGGCAAGGCCAGCTGACTGTATGATGTCAATAATAATAGCTTAATGGAACACAGGATCTGCACCCTGCTGGGCTCCAATTTGTGCCCAACCAACACAAATTATACGTATATCTGATCTGGCTGGCCACAGGCCACATTTTTTTCAGATTCAGTTGCACATTTTCTGTCAGAAGAAAGGTCAAGTTCTCCAGAAATGTGAAGTCATTTTGGTGGGGGTTTGGTGTGGTGTTGTGACAGTGGAGCAGGAGATAACATGACCCTGTGTTAGGGCACTGCCCCCCTGAGTGGGGTCCTCACTGACACCCTGGGTAAACACCAGGGTATGAGGACTGCTTACCTTGCCTGCAAGGTGTGTTATATTGCATTGTGGGAGTGCCTATCAGCTGACCTGGCCAGAGCAGGACTTCACATATCTTGTTTTGTGTTTATTTTTCTTCCTGAAATTATCCACCTGAAGAAACTATAGTGTCTCCCAAGCAGACACTTAAAAGCATGTGGTCACTGACTCTGAGTTTGACAGGTAAATTATGAAAAACTGCAGCTGTCGTGTGATGCTAGACATTACCAAGTATTGCTTTGAAAAATCGTTTGAATTGGAGTTTTACAATTACAAATGAGAGCCCCTGTGGATACCCACTCCTACATTTGGTAGTTACACAATCAGGGAAATAGACTGGGAGGAGAAACAGCCTGCTGCCAGATAATGTCTGAGGCTGGCAGATAATGTCTGACAGCTCATTTTGTCTTTGAAAGCTAGGCACGGGGAAATATATTAATTACTCTGAAGTTCTACATTATGCATACAATTGATAAATGTGAATATCATAGGCAATTGTGTGTGTGTGTGTGTGTGTGTGTGTGTGTGTGTGTGTGTGTGTGCATTAAGTATGAAACTTTATACTTCAGAAGGTGCTTCAGATGTATGACATTGACAACAGCATGCTGATTGCATGCACAAAACAGCTTTTGTACATGCTGCCATCTACTGGTGAACAACTGAACTATGGTTGGCTAATTCTGGAGAAGTCTGGTTGTCACTGTGCCAGTCATGTTATGTGGCACATTGGAAGTTTGATAGGGGGTGGGTGGGTGTTCTGTACCTGCTAACATATGATAGTTTGTTGTAGAGAAGGTGTGCTATAATGGCAATATGATGGTTTGTTACAAGGAGAGGGTTCTGCACTGGCAACATATCCTGGCTTTAAAGAGGGTGATCAGTTCTGGCAATGTATATATTGCTCTATTGTAAAGAAAGGGTTCTGTACTGGCAATAGATAATGGTTTGATATAAAGGAGGGGCCCTTCACTGGCAATACATTATGGTTTGTTGTAAACGTTGTTTCCATATGGACAATTGATAATGGTAACTTAGGGTTGTCTAACTGGAGCATTGTAGCAAAATTTTGTTACAATGCTCTTCAAAATTGCTGCAGATTTTCTCAAAAATAAGCCTTTCTTATGTGAAGAAGCAGAGAAAATGCTAGAAGGAAAGAAAATTTTGCTACAGAGGTTATGAATAAGAGGGAGCAAGTTTATGTTGTGCTTGGCAGTCAAGTTTCAGAAAGTTGAATTGGAAAGGAGCCAAATCTGTAAGTGAAAATGAAAAGGTTACTTTATGGGCACAGAAGCCGTGGTATGACTACATGGCTAGGCTGTGCAATAATGGAGGATTATATATGATATATCAGTAAGTAATTCATTCTCCCTCCCCTTGGTGGACTGTCCCATACTCCAGTGGTGAGGGTGTGTGTCTAGGTATCATATAGTACACAGTCATATATGTACAGACCTGTGGTTTCTGACAGTGGCTGAGGGTTGCTTTGCCTGTAGTTATAGATACTCTATAGTTAATGCCTGTACTTATGGATACTCTATAGTTAATGCCTGTAGTCATGGATACTCTATAGTTAATGCCTGTAGTTATGGATACTCTATAGTTAATGCCTGTAGTCATGGATACTCTATAGTTAATGCCTGTACTTATGGATACTCTATAGTTAATGCCTGTAGTCATGGATACTCTATAGTTAATGCCTGTAGTTATGGATACTCTATAATTAATGCCTGTAGTTATGGATACTCTATAGTTAATGCCTGTAGTTATGGATACTCTATAGTTAATGCCTGTAGTCATGGATACTCTATAGTTAATTCCGATTCCATTTGTTCCTCTGCATGTATATAGTATTAGCCACAAGTAATAGTGTATGGAGCATCTCAGTTCTAGGCTGGTAGCTGGGGGACTGGGAGTGGAGGCATATAGCAGGAACACTGGGGCACTAGGAGTGGAAATATAAAGCAGGAACACTGGGGCACTAGGAGTGGAAATATAAACCAGGAACACTGGGGGACTAGGAGTGGAAACAAAGCAGGAACACTGGGGCACTAGGAGTGGAAACATACAGCAGGAACACTGGGGCACTAGGAGTGGAAATATAAAGCAGGAACACTGGGGCACTAGGAGTGGAAATATAAAGCAGGAACGCTTGGGCACTAGGAGTGGAGGCATAAAGCAGGAACACTTGCAAGCAACTGGGAAGAATTAAAAGACACAAAGGCATGGAGTGGGGAGCTTGGAGGACATGGGTTAACACATTGACAGTGCTGATAATGGAGGAGGGGGCTGGTGAACAGGGGTTAACGCATTGACAGCGCTGAGGATGGAGGAGGGGGGCAGGAGAACAGGGGTGAACAAATGGACAGTGCTGAGGATGGAGGAGGGGGGCTGGAGAAGAGGGGTTAACAAATGGACAGTGCTGAGGATGGAGGAGGGGGGGCTGGAGAAGAGGGGTTAACACATAGTCAGTGCTGAGGAAGGGGGGGGGGATTTCATGTTATATGTGATTTAGGTGTAATTATGGGAGTTTGGAGTTGGGTGTTTAAGTTTAGGTGCCAGTGCCATTCTCACATTCTTCTGCCTTACTTTAATTGCCCCCATTTAAAGGGTTGTACCCATGCCTTGTGATGGTGGTATGCTGGAGTAACTCTCACCCAATGCAAGCTGGAACACACAAATTCCTTGTGCTGTGTATAGCGGCATCAGCCCTCAGCTGTGGGAGGGTTTACATTGCAATAATGTGCTGGGCACCTTGACTGATGACTGAAGGCAGATAAGTCCTTCACCTATACCTGAATAGGGCCCAAACCACCTGTCAGATGTGGCCAGGATGGGGGCTCAGGTCTTACAGCTGACAGGGACTCAGGTCTTACAGCTGGTCTTCATTTTGTGAAGTTTTGCAAGAGTTTGGAGCTCTTGAATAACTGAATCTGAAGGACAGTCACTCAACCTGTCAAATTTGCTGCTCTGAAGCAAAATTGTTTTCTTTTTGAGATAAAATTACACAAAATAGTGTTGAATTTGGTAAGAAAGGAATATTTTCTCTGTCAGGCAGCAAGTTTTGTGGGATGTTTCTGCAATGTTACAGGTGATGAGCTGCTGACAGTCACTGTGACATCGCATCATTGATAGTCTGTCAAGCAAGGTATTATTGACAGTCACTGTGACATCACATCATTGATAGTCTGTCAAGCAAGGTATTATTGACATTCACTGTGACATCACATTGATAGTCTGTCAAGCAAGGTATTATTGACAGTCACTGTGACATCACATCATTGATGGTCTGTCAAGCAAGGTATTATTGACATTCACTGTGACATCACATCATTGATAGTCTGTCAAGCAAGGTATTATTGACAGTCACTGTGACATCATATCATTGATAGTCTGTCAAGCAAGGTATTATTGACAGTCACTGTGACATCACATCATTGATGGTCTGTCAAGCAAGGTATTATTGACAGTCACTGTGACATCACATCATTGATAGTCTGTTAAGCTAGGTATTGACAGTCATTGTGACATCACATCATGGATGGACTGTCTGGCAAGGTTTTATTGACAGTCACTGTGACATCACCTCATTGATAGTCGTGTGATAAGGTTTTATTGACAGTCACTGTTACATCATATCATTGATAGTCTGATAAGGTTTTATTGAGGGTCACTGTGACATCACAGCATGAAGTCTGTATGGCAAGGTGTCATTAGCAGCCACTGTGACATCACATCATTGGCAGACTCTGGTAAGGTTTTAGTGAGAGTCACTGTAACATCACATCATTGATAGTCTGTCAAGCAAGGTTTTATTGACAGTCACTGTGACATCATTTTCTGAGTAGTCTCTGTAGCATCTTGTCATGGATAGTACATGTGACATCATGTGATTGACAGCCACACATTGACAGTATATGACATGGTGGTAGTGACAGTCTCTGCTGAATGATGTAAACACTGCTTTGAAAAAGAACAATTCTGAAGCTGAGGTAAAGATACACTGACACACTTGATTGTATCTGCTTTTTGTCACTTCTATTAATGTTGTCTGGGCGCAGTGTTGATGTGACATTGTCCACTGTATATTCTCTCACAAAATAAAGTACCCTAAACTGTATGATAAATATCTCCATTTATGACGGTTCACAATATCCCCCTGCTGGCAGGGCAGGGAAGTGGGTAGGTAGTACATGAATGTTTGATGACCATATGGAATGGGTGAGCAGACATGTTCTTGTATTAGTAACATTGCAATCACATCTTCAAAATTTATAAACAGAAGTCACTGTTTGGGATTTTTTTTCACACCTCTTACATGTATTCAAAATGAAAGGTTAAACTGACATATCCCTTGAGGCAAAATCCACTGGAGAAACCTGATCCAGCGTAATTGGAGTTTAATCATGCTTTGCTGTGGTATTCAGTTAATTAGCAGCCAGGGTTAACATGTCTGGCCCTTCAGTAAGCATAGCCACAGTAGTTATAAAGTGTAGATAACAGAAATAGGTTTGGAGCCCAGCATGCCAGTGATCAACAGGCTACATTGTATCAGGTACAATGGTACTAAATAGTACATAGTATCCAGTGACCAGGCTACATTGTATCAGGTACAATGGTACTAGGTAGTACATAATATCCAATGACCAGGCTACATTGTATCAGGTACAATGGTACTTAGTAGTACATAGTATCCAATGATCAGGCTACATCGTATCAGGTACAATGGTACTAAGTAGTACATAATATCCAATGATCAGGCTACATTGTATCAGGTACAATGGTACTAGGTAGTACATCCAATGATCAGGCTATATTGTATCAAGTACAATGTTACCATGCAGTACTAAAGTAGTAGTCAGCTGACTGTAGGCTCCTTCCCTTCACTGATCATTTTGCTGGATGGGCTGCCAAGCAGTGAAACTGCTCCCTCTCTGCACAGATTCATTTCCATTTTATGGGTTCATTCAAGATCATTAAAGATTGATTGAGTGCCTAATGGGGCAGACTGAAGCCTGTGGAGTGTTTGTGTGGTCTGCTGGCTACAATACAATGCCTGCAGACACCAGACATTTGGCAGTCTGCTCCAATGTCCTGTAATGATGATGCACCCAGTCTAATAAGATTATAATCAAGGAATGGTTTAAATGGGAGCTGGTCAAGTTGTAATTGGCCGGTAGCAGTCATTTACTACAGTGAGTGACTGAGTGCAGAACATTCAAATGTTATACATCCAAAACCTTGTACAACAATGTCAAAGAGATGTTTTTCAGCCAATCAGTTAAAGATAGAAAATAAGGCATGCATGATAAATCATGTAACCATGAAGTCAGGATATGATAAATCCATGAAGTGAGGTCACTATAAATCCCAGAAGCCAGGTCATAAAAAACACTGAAGTCAGGTCATGATAAACCATGAAGTTAAATCATGATAAACCATGAAGTTAAATCATGATAAACCATGAAGTCAGGAAATGATAATGCCTGAAGTCAGGTTGGGATAAACCATGAAATGAGGATACGACTAGGAAATCAGGTCATTATAAACCATGAGATCAGGTTATAATAAATCATACAGCTGAGGTGCCCATTATTACTCCTGTACGTAGTCTGTCCCTCTTTTGTTTAATGCGTATGTGCTGTATATTTTGGTTGTCTATTCTTGTCTTGTTTAGTTTTCTTTTTACAGGGACACAGTGTGCAAATTTATTTACATGTATGTGTTTCTCAAATCTGTTTATTATCCTTGCTTTAATGTATTAAGGTTTTGACTGTCCAGTTAAAAAGTCTGGACAAACCATGCTGTCCTTTCATCATAAACCATGCTGTCATGTCATCATAAAGCGTACAGTCAGGTCATCATAAACCATGCTGTCAGGTCATCATAAAGCGTGCTGTCATGTCATCATAAACCATACAGTCAGGTCATCATAAAGCGTGCTGTCATGTCATCATAAACCATACAGTCAGGTCATCATAAAGCATTCTGTCATGTCATCATAAACCATACAGTCAGTTCACGATGAACCATGCAGCCAAATATGTACCATGGTAAAACATGCTGTTATGTCATGATGTGGTCATGTTGATAAAACACACAGCCAGTGGTGTAAGAAAGACAACTTGTGTGTGGCAGTATTATACATAGTGAGACAACAAACAGGTCATCTGTTTGAAACAACCCTGTGTAGGTTACTGTTACCAATATGCTCTGTGTAGGTTACTGTTACCAATATGCTCTGTGTAGGTTACTGTTACCAATATGCTCTGTGTAGGTTACTGTTACCAATATGCTCTGTGAAGAGTCTGCCACTTGTCCAGCTGCACCACATTTTGATCCAATTTGTGAGGTCATTATTGAGACATAAGTAATGTATTTGGTATCTTTTCCATAGCGTCCCAGCACATACATCAAAGAACATCTCTGTGGACATAATTGCTGATATGTCAGTAAATTCAATTCAAAGGTTGTTTTCTGCCTAAGAAACGTCATACTTTCCATTTCAGCTGGAGTGGAATATTAATTTGCCACTGTTGCCTTTGATCTGCGGTGGTTCATCCAGATTAAAGTTTCTAACAGATACTTGCAGTCCTCATGTATATTACCCACATGTGTGTCCCTGCAGCAGTCTACCCCCCCCCCCCACCACACACACACACACATGTACAATGACCAGATGAAGGCAGGCTAATGGTCAGCAGGTGGTCACTCACTTGATGATGGCAAGATAACAACTTCCATGTAAGCTTGACTTATGTAATGGTCATTAATCAGTGGTGGACACTCTGACCTGGTGTCACTGTTGACCACAGGTTAAGGTATCAGACTGCACTGCTTTAGCTTTGACCTCAGCACCTGATAAGCTACAGGACACTGCTACCTGTAGTAAGCCACACCCCCAACCCCCCCCTCCTCCCGGCCCTCCAGGTGGCCCAGGTTGCAAGCCATAGCACATTTTGTGGCTCCCTTTTCAGCAACTGTAGGTGGCCCTGGCCTGCATACAACTGTGCAGTCTGTAGTGGCCTTCTCTCCAGCAACCACAGGTGGCCCAGGCCTGCTGACCACAGGTGGCCCAGGCCTGACCACAGGTGACCCAGGACTGCTGACCACAGGTGGCCCAGGCCTGACCACAGGTGACCCAGGACTGCTGACCACAGGTGGCCCAGGACTGCTGACCACAGGTGGCCCATGCCACTGACCACAGGTGGCCCAGGACTGCTGACCACAGGTGGCCCAGGCCTGACCACAGGTGGCCCAGGACTGCTGACCACAGGTGGCCCATGCCACTGACCACAGGTGGCCCAGGACTGCTGACCACAGGTAGCCCAGGCCTGCGGACCACAGTTAACCCAGGCCACTGACCACAGTTTGCCCAGGACTGCTGACCACAGGTGGCCCAGGCTACTGTTGCTACATTTAGTAATTTCTTCCCTAGCAAGCAAGCACATGTTGCTGAGTACTGCAGGGCATAGGGCACTGTGTCACCTGTAGTAACATGCACACCCCCCCCCCCCCCAATCAGGAGTCACAGGTGGCTCAGGACCACAGACCACAGGCCACTGTGTCACTGGTGTAGCCCCCTGGCCAGCGGCAGGTAGGTGTGTGCCACTGGGGCAGCCTGGCCCTGTCCTGACATGGTCCATTGTGTCTGGTAATGTCACTTGCATCAAATAGATGCTATCATTGTGGACAGATCAGTTTGTCTATGTAAGTGCTAATAGTTGAGGACATAATCACATAGGTACATCACTTGCAGTGCCTCATTTAACGTTTAATTGGTAATCCACAGTGCTATGTATAATAAACTGTATGGAGGTAAGCAGTGAACAGTGTGGATCTACCCCATTGAGTCAGTTGTGATGCTTTAAACATATTTTATTTGTAAACACAATTGGCTGACAGGCTCACCAGCCTAAGGGCCTCTTAGAACCATGATGTTATGCAGGTAACAGTGGTATGCAAATGCTCACCACAGGAGAGGGCTATTAATTTTCCATCTATCTCAAATTATGCCCCCTTAAACCAGCCAAAACTAGCATGTTCTCCAACATCGTCTACTTCAATGTTTTAACTTCATGACTTACCAATTTCAACAAAAACAATGTGAAGGTAAATGATAGTTGAGACGTATCAAGGTCACATGACACATCAACAGCGTTCCTTGTGCTGGGCTGGGAGGTAAGCAGTCTATGTACCGCAATGAAAGCTGTTGGCACAGTGTTAATGCAAGGGGGGAAAGGGTTAAGGTATTACTGATGAATGCATGTTGGCACAGTGTTAATTCAAGGGGGGAAAGGGTTAAGGTATTACTGATGAATGCATGTTGGCACAGTGTTAATGCAAGGGGGGAAAGGGTTAAGGTATTACTGATGAATGCATGTTGGCACAGTGTTAATTCAAGGGGGGAAAGGGTTAAGGTATTACTGATGAATGCATGTTGGCACAGTGTTAATTCAAGGGGGGAAAGGGTTAAGGTGTTACTGATGAATGCATGTTGGCACAGTGTTAATTCAAGGGGGGAAGGGTTAAGGTATTACTGATGAATGCATGTTGGCACAGTGTTAATGCAAGGGGGGAAAGGGTTAAGGTATTACTGATGAATGCATGTAATCCAGCTATTAGTTGCAAGTCTAATGAGTGTTTTATGTCAATGTGATTGTGTTCCTCAGCTCTTATTCTTTCTTTGTATATTAAGTCTCTGGGAAAAAAGCCAACACCATGGACTGAAGGACAAATACAACTGCATATCACCCACCTGTACAGACCCTAGCTCTCCCCCTTAAGGATGAGCCTCTGGTTCAGTGCTATTTTGAAGGTGCTTGTAAAGACTTGTCACAAAACAATCAATACACATGTACATGAAAACTGCCACAAACTATACAGTTTTGGAAAGCTAACAAACTGCTGATTCATTTTTACCCACTCTCCTGTGTGTTTGTTGTCCTATCTTTACACAGCAATCACACCAAGTGCTGTCCTCTTTTTCAAAGAACCTTGAAGGAACTTGGGTTCAACTTTTTTGTTTTCTGATGTAAAGACATTAGATTTGTTTTGTGATAGAACCTTTACAAGCACCCCCAAAATAGCACTGAAACAGATGCTCATCCTCAAACCAGCCAAAAATGATTAAAATGTTATCTCCTTCAGTGATTTTCTCGTTGATTAGTATTGATGAAAAAGAAAGTAAGGTAGTCCCTCCTTTGAGAGATCACCCCTGGTGCCATCCAAGAAATGGTCACATAAAAGCAGGTGGTTTCCACAATGAACCACCATTTTGAATTCCCATTCATACTTTAAATTCAGAAGTGATTGTACACTTTTTGACCCCATTCCATCTTGCAGTCATGCATTTATTTGCTCAGTAATTGGTATTATAAACATTTTGAACTTGTATATTGGTTTGGACAAGTTATTTTACCCATCTGGCACAAAGTAAGTGGGTTTTACTTTGTTATACTTCAAACGGGGAATTTCGGTTCGAGTAAGTGGTCTTTTGGGGTCATTTTGGATGGTCACTGGTTAGGTTCTGCAGTTGGTGTCCCAAAAGAGATAAATTATCATCAGAATAGGCTTTTGCACAGTGAAAATGGTCACAAAACACAGGTGGTCTCTCAAAAGAGGGGTCCTTCAAGAGAGGGACTACTGTATTAACAATGCTATTGCATGTCCCAGGTCCACAGTTTCCTCAAGTGCCCAACTATTCTCAAAGAAAGTTCTTGACATTTTTTTTTTTTTAATGTAAGGGGAGGGGGCTTAGCAACCAGCAACAGAAATGATTGTTTTGGTGTCCAGTAAGGGTAAAGGTCAAAACAAATGTTTGCTTTGATAGGGTTAACTTCAGGCCTTACCCACTCACATTTTACTTGTTTAATATTTTATCCATGGTTTGCATAGTTGAACAAGTTTGAATTGTTGATGTGGTAATATATTTTCTGTTTTAGGCTAGATTAAATAGCCTAGGAAAACTGAACTTATGAAAACTTGAGTTGTTGTTCAACTTTAGCCTATGCTTTTTGTAGCACAAAATTAACCCTTTCAGCGCCAAATTTTGGACTGAGTCAACAGCTTTTCTCAGTGCGCATTGTGTCCAATGCGTTCTGAGAAACTTGAATGAAAGGTCTTCTGACGAGGAATACAAATCTGGTATCTTAATGGTAATTCAGACTTGTCTGACTTAAGTAGATAGACTTTAGCTGTGATTGGCATTGAAAGAGTTAAGAAGTGCCTATAATGTGGGGCAGGACGTGTGGTCGAGCTGTGCTGGCTTTGTGTTGCTCACCACTTCACTGTATGTGTCTATGACAGTGAAGGGCCCCGTTTAATTGCTCAGCCCATATATCACCACTGTCAGTGGTACAGGAAACAGGAGCCGACTGGCTGCAGAGTGAGATGTGCTCCCTTGTGTCGTGTCCAGCAGGGCGCCCCCTGGGGGTATGCTGCTCATACTCTCCCATTTTGTTGTGTGTCACCCTACCCCTGTCTCATAGGTTGTATGTCACACAGATCTGAAAGAGGGAACCGAGCAGGGCAGGTGCCCCCTGTTTGGCTGATAGGAGTGGGGTCTACAGAGCAATGAGGTGCCTGTTTGGCACAGTGACTGCACTGCGGGCCAGGGCCAGGCCAGTGTCTGGGCGTGCTAGTGTGCTGGGACCACCACTGAGCCTCACCAGTGTCCAAACATGTGGTACTGATGTAGCAAACACCATCTCATCAGCAGCTCCACCAGGGGTCACCACAGGTAGTCTGCCCGTGACTTTGAATCTGTTCTTTCATCTGAACAGACCTTTAATGTTTTGGGCTTCCTACCTTGTTTTAGTTTGGGATTCTGACATCAAAACCAAACTTGTAGCAGTGAAGTATGTGTGTGAATGTGACTGGGGAGGTTCTGGTGACAATATTAATCCAAAGTGTGAGCTCATATGCAGCTGTCTCTATGTATACATGTGTTATAGCTATGACTTAATGCCTGGGCCACCACACTCCCAGTATAAAGGTGTAGCACATGATAGTCCTGGAAATTATACTACACCACCTTTTCAAGGCTTTTTTTCCTCAATGTTACCCCCCCCCCGCCCTTTTTTTTTTTTACATGAAAACAATGAGATTTTGGATGTCAAATACTTGAAATAGTACATGAACCCCTTTTTCCATTTCAAGGAGGTATGTACTCATGATTAGCTTGTCTAGAATATTATCACTTCAAAATGACACATACGAACGATCTGGGAATGATGTTTTGATCACACCAATGACACACAAAAATTAAAATATATCCTAAAAGATGATTTTGTGGAGATTTATTTACAAATAACACCCTATTTCCTGATTTCACTAGAAGAGTCCATTGTGCCCCTACAGTGATAGTTTTGGCATTGAATTGTCATGGTAAACAAGAGGAGCCCACAATGCCCCTGCAGTCCCAGTATCAGAGATGCAAACTGTCCCTCATCAGTCCCTGAACTTAGCTGAAATTTTGACCTATTTACTGTGTTTGTCTGGTATTGAAACTGAATATTTTTTGTATATTCTTTGTTAAATCTGCTCTGTCCCTGATGTTCACACTTGAATGTCCCTGAAATGGCATTTTGAATGTTGGCATCACTGTAGTATTGGCATGTTGTGGTAAGCAAGAGGAGCCCATAATGCCCCTGCAGTCCCAGTATTGGCATGTCATGGTAAGCTAGAGGGTCCACAATGCCCCAGCATTGCCAGTATTGGCATGTCATGGTAAGCTAGAGGGTCCACAATGCCCCAGCATTGCCAGTATTGGCATGTCATGGTAAGCTAGAGGGTCCACAATGCCCCAGCATTGCCAGTATTGGCATGTCATGGTAAGCTAGAGGGTCCACAATGCCCCAGCCTTGCCAGTATTGGCATGTCATGGTAAGCTAGAGGGTCCACAATGCCCCAGCCTTGCCAGTATTGGCATGTCATGGTAAGCTAGAGGGTCCACAATGCCCCAGCCTTGCCAGTATTGGCATGTCATAGTAAGCTCTGGACAGGATCCACAATGCCTGATGCTAGGACGGACTTGTCATGTGAAAAGTCTGACTTGGCAGGCACAGCGAAACACAGCAGATTTGAAACCAGGCCTTGTGGTGCTTTTATAAATTCACCATTGATAAAAAAAAAAAAAAAGAAAAAAAAAAAAAACTAAACTGTGCTGATAGTCAGCACACATGAATTTTTATCAAAATATGGAGGCAATTTTAGGGACATCCATGAAAGTCTCTTCACAGAAACTGAACATGATTAGGCCACATTGTTTGGTAACATCACTTGTCTGATGGTCAGTCATGGTTTAAAGCATTGGCTTTATTGTCTTGCATACATCATTCTAGATTTTTAGGGGTAAAACAATTTTCTGCCATGTACTTTGTCATATCTGTTGCCATTCATGAGAATTTAGTGCTTTGACTTCAGATGTGAAAACTTGGTATGTCAGCAATTTTGCTCCAGTAAAACACGATTCCAATTGGCTACGAGTGCCTGACTATGATGAAACTCAAGTTTTACTCAATATGTTTCTTGTCAGAATAAATGTATTTACTGCTACACATACATATGTATCTTGTAGTCTGTGCAACTTGTCACGTTGCAGTGTGTCTGGCAGCCACAGCTGTTGCGTATTTTCATTGCATCTTTCTCTCAAATGTCTCATTACATCTGAACTCAGAAATTTGAGAATGTATGCTAATAAGACATTCTTTGTCCCCAGACATGCAGACTGGAAACAGACATAAAGGGAACTCTTCCAGTGAAAGGAAATTAAAATCTTTATGATTGTGACTACAGAAGCTGTCGTTACCCTGACGTGGTACCCCCACAGTGTCCAGGGTGTGCTGTGGGTGGGGTGGGGTTGGGTGCTGGGGCAGATGCCATACAGATCTATGATAGCACAGAATATGCTGTCATTCTGCCTGGACGCATGAGGCACTTTCATTGATGCACGCCTCATAAAAGTGCCGGCACATCCATTGAAAGTGCAGAGGTCAAGGCAAGGTCAGAAAGGTCATACTGGACATGTCTGGGATCATTGTATGCATTGCCAGAGATCCACTGATAGACTGGGGTGTACACATACAAGGTTGGATGACCAGGCCACTGGCACCAATGGCTATTGTCCAAGGCTACAGAACACAGCATCCAGAGAAGAAACAGACTTGATGTAATACTTGATGTTAGCAGTTGAGTAGAAAACAGCACCCTACTGGGCAGAGTAACCCATTAGCCCCCAGTTACAGCAGACCCCTATGACATGGTAGTAACCCATTAGCCCCCAGTTACAGCAGACCCCTATGACATGGTAGTAACCCATTAGCCCCCAGTTACAGCAGACCCCTATGACATAGTAGTAACCCATTAGCCCCCAGTTACAGCAGACCCCTATGACATGGTAGTAACCCATTAGCCCCCAGTTACAGCAGACCCCTATGACATGGTAGTAACCCATTAGCCCCCAGTTACAGCAGACCCCTATGACATGGTAGTAACCCATTAGCCCCCAGTTACAGCAGACCCCTATGACATGGTAGTAACCCATTAGCCCCCAGTTACAGCATGCCCCTATGACATGGTAGTAACCCATCAGCTCCCAGACCGCTATGACATGGTAGTAACCCATTAGCCCCCAGTTACAGCAGACCCCTATGACATGGTAGTAACCCATCAGCCCCCACTTACAGCAGACTCCTATGACATGGTAGTAACCCATTAGCCCCCAGTTACAGCAGACCCCTATGACATGGTAGTAACCCATCAGCCCCCAGTTACAGCAGACCCCTATGACATGGTAATAACACTTGCCTCCCTAATTCACACACATGACTTAGAGTTTCTTTTACAAAAAGAAGTATTAAATTTATAGATGTCCAAGAATTGATTAGTGCTCCCTGGAGGATGAGACAGTTGTTGTGTGCAGAAAATGGGGAGAAAGCCATTTGGACTGGCACTTATTTCTGGCCCCGTCAGACACACCAGCACAATGTGATTAAGAGATTACCAAGTTCTCTGTATAGGGTGACCAGTTTGTCTCATAAATTTGTGGGAAAGATTATCTCTGCTTTCTGTTGGAATGACACTTGAACAAAAGAGACAAGTTTATAAAGTTTGGCTCTCGACAGAATGCTGACAGAGCCACATTGTCTCTTCAGTTAGTTTTGTGTGGGTCAAATGTGCAAATACAAAGTGTCTTTCTCTGTAGTTTTCCGTTTCCATTTGGTATATCACAATGCATTATTTGGAGGTTTGTATACAAAATGAGACCAAGCAAATATCTAAGTGCTGATGTTCCAATATTTTTGTGAGCTAATGTTTGTCAGTTGCAGCCTAAGAAATGTTGTGGTAAACAGAGCTGATAGAAATAATTGGCAAGCTGCAAGCTGTCACTGGGGGCTCAATGAGAGCTTAAGGGTGCCAATGTTAGGAAAACAGCAATACCAACTGTCAATTGTTAGGATAACAAGCCAAAATCTCTGTCAATTTGCAGGTGGATTTACAGGTACAGGTGCAAGGTGCAAGGTGCAGAGCTTGTGTGGAGAGGCAGCCAGCCTTAATTGTATGGCTTTCTTTGAATATAAGTTCTCATCCACTGCAGTAGTCCCAGTTTTTAGAGAGAAACATTGATTCAAAAGCTGTCCCCCAAAACATGTGGTCTCTCATTAAAGGTATTTGAACATGACAAATATAGCACTAGGGACCTGTAAAATGTGATCTGTGAAGTCAGAGGGACTTTCATTATATTATAGATACTGTATTTGTATTATTTCGTCCAGAACCACTTCCTGGTAGTCATCACCATATTCCGCAGTCCGAACTCTTTACACTCCTAAAGCTAACCTGTCGCTATCTAACCTAAATATGAAAGTACTACTGTCCATATTGCACGCATTCTTTCGTAAAATTTTGACATAGGCTGTATTAGCGCAAATAAATTAAAGGGTCTTCAGCAGGTAACTACTCAGAACATGTTTCGGGGCCTGTACCCATACATGTCTCTGAGTAGTGGTTCCTTGTCTAAGCTAAATATTCAGCAAAGACAACCGACGTAAAAATGGAAATATATATATATGAACATGTCAAATGATGCATAAGGTAAATAAGTGAAGCTTTGCTTATAAATGGAGAACTTTAATATGAATAAAGAACACCTGTCAAACTGAACATAATTACTAAATTTGTATAGTACAAGTTCAGATAAGAATAATTTGACGTACCCCTGAACCAGTATGTACCCTTTCTAGCTGGATAGCTCACCTTTGTTAAACCACCTGCCAGTGTATAACTGAAGTAGAAACAAACTGGGGCCTTATATTATGTCCTAGTGATTATAAAATAAACAGTTACAGCTAGACCACCTGTACAAACCGAGGGAGATCCTAACAAGTACTGCAACAATGGACATCCTACCAGAAATGTAAAACAAACCCCATGATGACACCTACTCACTTTGAAAGTCTCTAAACAATAAAGCTCTATTTCACTGCTAACCCTGAGTTAATCTTTCAACATAATGGGTCAGGTTTGTGACATTTGAATGAATACTGTCAAATTTTAGTAATGTTTAACATTAGGTAAATGTGTACTTAGGCATGTCAGAAAAAATGAAAGTCATTAGCTTTTGAGTCAAGAAAATTTAATCGAAATATAATTCTTTACCCAGATGCTAAGCACAATTAGGCAAGCTTGTATGTAGATATATTAATTTGTGCCTGCAAACCTAATAGTTGAAGTACATAGCTGGAGACTTGATGGTACAGCGTCCTCTCATCATTGGGGTGGAGTCCACCCATCCTTGCTGTCTCAGGGACAGTTGCGTTCGGGTCCATGTTGTGTATGTGGACTGACTCTGGTCATTTGTCTACCTCAGTGATATCTGATGTCAGGTACATGTACTCTGTTCAGAAGGTGGAAATGGTGACTGCTCCTGTAACGACAATCATCAGTGCAGTTGCTATGCATTGTGTGTAGATGAAGGGTGTGGCTGGGAGTAGCAGTCTCAACATTCCTATTGAATCATGCCAGTAGCAGTTTCAACATTACTATTGAATCATGCCAGTAGCAGTCTCAACATTATTATTGAATCATGCCAGTAGCAGTCTTAACATTACTATTGAATCATGCCAGTAGCGGTTTCAATATTACTATTGAATCATGCCAGTAGCAGTCTCAACATTACTAATGAATCATGCCAGTAGCAGTTTCAACATTACTATTGAATCATGCCAGTAGCAGTCTCAATATTACTATTGAATCATGCCAGTAGCAGTCTCAACATTACTAATGAATCATGCCAGTAGCAGTTTCAACATTACTATTGAATCATGCCAGTAGCAGTCTCAATATTACTATTGAATCATGCCAGTAGCAGTCTCAACATTACTAATGAATCATGCCAGTAGCAGTTTCAACATTACTATTGATTCAAGTCAGAGCAAAAAGTATGCCTGGAAATAGCAGAATGAGAACATGTCAGCCAGTGTGTGTGTATGTAGTCTCAGAATGAGAACATGTCAGCCAGTGTGTGTGTATGTAGTCTCAGAATGAGAACCTGTCAGCCAGTGTGTGTGTATGTAGTCTCAGTACGGACCAGGCACCTGCAATGGAAGGGTGCAATTAGAACCAGAAAGCAATTTTTATGCTAAAAATGGTAAAAAAAGAGATGTATTGCTATGTGAACAAGAGTGAAAAAGGGGGAAACAAAACGCGAGGAAAAAATGATTGCAAAAGCCCATGTAATAAATATTTATCTTTGAAAAAAGTCACACATGCACTTTACATAGCAGGTATCAGGTGTTGTGGGATAGGGGTACACAGTATAGACCAAATGACAAATTACCTGGTTTTCCACTTCGAAACAGCCTGGAAAAAATATGGGGCAAGTAAAAGATTATTTATTGAATGTAATTTGACCTGTAATAGGTACAACAACACAGCTCAATTAATCAATCAAGTCAACCTATGTGGCAGATGTGGTGGCTGGCCACAGATCACCACCCAGCACCGGATACCTGCTGGGTTTGCTTTTTAGTTTTAATGAAAATAAAAAGTTCCAGTGGCAAGGTCTGTCAAAATACAGGAGTTTTTGTATGTGCACAAAGTCAGGGTGGTTAGCACATGAAAGATGGTGAGTTGACACAATGGTGAGCCCTTCTGTCACTTTCTGCTGGCAGGAAAAGATCAGTTTGGTACATGGAGGAATGAGATGAGGGGGGAACAGCTAATGAGATGAAGATAGATTTGAGTGTTAGGTGTCAATGGGGTGATCTTGTTACTGAGCACAGTGGTGTTACATGGTGGGCATAGATCCAGTTACCCTGCTACTGAGGGGCGACAGTACGGGTGGTCTGCTCGTTTGTATGGCACTACATTGCACTTAAATGTAATACTTGGTGTTTGATCCCAGAAATGCTAAAGGTTTCCATAATTGTTGTTGTGTTAAGATGCAATTTACTCTTACTTATAAAGTATATGGGTTGTTAGGTGGGAGAGGCAGCTATTTGTTACTTGTGAAACAATTCTAATTTTGTTTTTAATGATTTGTGATCAAAAGCAATTAATTGTTATCTCCCAAAAACATCACAGTATATTACTATGACAAGTTGTTGGTTTCATTTAACTTGGTTTGGTATTTGTCCTCTTGAACCAAGGCGCAGTATGACAACAGTTCTGTTGACTCTGTTTCAAACAGCTGAAATATGCATCAAAATCAGTATGATTGATATTTCATTATTATGGCTGAAGTGATCAATTATAGCCATAATAGATAGATGCGGGTTGACATAGGATAGTTACCCTGGATGGATCATTATAAATGCCAGGTGATCAAAGGGTATTTTTCTCTCTCCCCTTGCCTAGTCCTGTGCCTGCCCACTGCTGGACATCGGAGACAGCACTTGGTCATGCCCATTCTGTAGGAGGGGTGATGGGTGTGGATTACATCCAACAGTATGCAAGTGTGGTATCTTCAGAATGACAGATCAGGACATTGTCCCTGCTGTCAACAAGGGGCCATTATGCCCCATTAGGTGGCCTGTACTGGCCTGTGTAGCCCCTGCCATATGTAGACTGGGTGTACATGAGCCATGTATCAGGCGGGACAAACCACTCTGTGTGTGCATTACAGCAGGTCGTGTGTCAACACACAGGTCCACTCGGTACATCTATGTCTGAAAATTGTTCTGGGATCAAATGAAACTTGTCATCAGCTGGTACTGTGCCCCCTGGAAAGCAGGCTACTTGTGACAGGCAGTCGGTTTGTACTGAGCCCTGCAGAATTCCTGTGTGGCTGGCATTCTCAAGTGGAGGCAGTTAGTTACACATTCAACAAACCTGTCATTAAAATCTATTGTACCGGAATTCAATTTAAGTACAACAAATATATATTAGGACAAATTGTAGAAGGTAAAATTAGGAGAAAGGGCAGTAGCCTATGTGAGTGTCTGTACAGTGCTTCCTGTCTGGAGGGCAGGTACAAAAGTGGTCTCTCAGAACAGATTTTTTTTTTTATTTGATTTATTTCACAAAATCAATACATATTAAAACGGTGTGATTCACATAACAATAAAAGCATTGCTTTTGAGGGTGTAGCCCCTAAAACCTACTGGTTTATTTCCAAGGGGGCCCCATAAAAAGTCTGCCTTTGCAGTACATTGGCGAATAACACTGATGTATGGTCTTTCACTAGAGGTACAATAACATGGAAAAAGCACAGTGCTAAGAGATGCGGTATATCATTAGAGGGTATCTGAAGACACGTGCCACTGTATGGTATATCATTAGAGGGTATCTGAAGACACGCGCCACTGTGCGGTATATCATTAGAGGGTATCTGAAGACACGCGCCACTGTACGGTATATCATTAGAGGGTATCTGAAGACACGCGCCACTGTACGGTATATCATTAGAGGGTATCTGAAGACACGCGCCACTGTACGGTATATCATTAGAGGGTATCTGAAGACACGCACCACTGTACGGTATATCATTAGAGGGTATCTGAAGACACGTGCCACTGTACATGTCCAAGCAGTGATATACTGTACCCAGTAGCTGGGCACAGGAAAACATGCATATTTCACTTGCAGATGCAGCAGAATTTAATTCTGCCAAATTATATTATGATAAAGGCAAGTCAAGTATGTGGACATTTCTACTTCTCTAAAATATGTTAAAAATTTATGAAAGTTGACACTTTTATGTTTCCTGTTGGTATTTTAATTTGCCGTCACATATAAGGAATATTGTTAAAAGAGTTTTTATTCAGTGTGAGTTATACAATTAGTTCAGTGTGGGCATAGACCTAGCTCAGTCATAATATTGACGTCATTTACAAGGTGCCTGCTAAACTACAGCTTTGTCTCCTGTCTTGTTTGTAAGCTTCCTCCTCTAGTCAGAAGATACTATTAATCCAGGTGATGTGTGACCACAGTTCTATAAAAACAGAGGAATAAAAAATTATGAATTGAAAAAAATAAAAATAAAAAAGGAAACTGAATTTTAACCAAAAAAAACAACAAAAAACGGGGGGGGGGGGGGGGGGGGTGACTAGCATGTCTATGGTGGCATTGTTGACTTCCAGCATGATATAACAGTTGCTGTTCTTGCTCCAACACTGTCATAGATATGACAGGATAGAGTTAGTATAATTTGTCCCTGTCTGACATTATGTGTACATACTTTAACAAGGCCATCATAATGACAAGCTGGCAAGCTAAGATTAACACAGCACCTTTAACCAAAAGGCAAGCTCAGCTTAACACAGCCACCGCTTTAACCAGCAGGCAAGCACAACTTAACACAGCCACCACCTTTAACCATCTAGTACAGGTTAACACAGCCACCACCTTTAACCAGCAGGCAAGCACAACTTAACACAGCCACCACCTTTAACCAGCAGGCAAGCACAACTTAACACAGCCACCACCTTTAACCAGCAGGCTAGTACAGCTTAACACAGCCACCACCTTTAACCAGCAGGCTAGTACAGCTTAACACAGCCACCACCTTTAACCAGCAGGCAAGCACAACTTAACACAGCCACCACCTTTAACCAGGCTAGTACAGCTTAACACAGCCACCACCTTTAACCAGCAGGCAAGCACAACTTAACACATCCACCACCTTTAACCAGGCTAGTACAGCTTAACACAGCCACCACCTTTAACCAGGCTAGTACAGCTTAACACAGCCACCACCTTTAACCAGCAGGCAAGCACAACTTAACACAGCCACCACCTTTAACCAGCAGGCTAGTACAGCTTAACACAGCCACCACCTTTAACCAGCAGGCAAGCACAACTTAACACAGCCACCACCTTTAACCAGGCTAGTACAGCTTAACACAGCCACCACCTTTAACCTGCAGGCAAGCACAGCATGTCATGGCGGTCTTAAGTGTGCTTGCCTGCTTGTTGATATGGTGGCCATGTTGAGTGCACTTGCCTGCTTGTTTATATGGTGGCCATGTTGAGTGCGCTTGTCTGCTTGTTGATATGATCGCCTTGTTAATTGTACTTGGCTGCTTGTTAATATGGTACCTGTGTTAAGTACGCTTGCCTGCTTATAAAGGTGGTATCCATGGAAAGGTTTCCTTGCCTGCTCATCAGAGTGGTGCAAAAAAGCTGCTATCCTCGCTACATCCTAGGCTAATGGGCTCTAACAATCTCTGAATACAGAAAGTCTACTTTTCAACAGCACTTTAACTTTAGGATCAATTGGCAAGGTAAAATTCTTGAGAAATTTAGCTGTCATAAAATTGTGTAGCATCAAACTCACATCACGGAGTAAACATAAAGAATTCCTTACTCACTTATTGGATTTTAGTGAATGATTATTATGATTTTTATCCAAGGTAATACCAGGATTAAACAGCATGACTATGTGAAAGACGAGAGGATAATTTCAAAAGGTAGCCAGACACAGCCCAGAGGTCAGAGGTCACCACAGGTAGACACACGAAGGTCGTGATCATCTCAATGAGAAGAAAATCTAGTACCCCATACCCTTGGCCACGGCTTGTATATACAGTTCACAGGTTTTCTCCTTTTTTTGTAAGAACTTCTCTCTGGCTGTCAGAAACCTACTGGCTTTATCGTTTATATCACAATCATACACTGCAGTGGCAACTGTTTGCAGTGAAGTAGGGATGATCTAATTACAGGTTGTCAGGCCATCATGTGTGCCTCTCTTTATACTCTCCTCTACATCTCTTCATACTCTGCTGTCCCGTCTGTGGCCACGCACTGTGGTCCTTCACCAAGCATCATTTGATGCCTTACAGTGTACCTAGAATAGGGTAGCAGTTTGTAAGATCATGAGGACAATGGCACCATAGAGATGCGTACCTTGCCCATACTGTGCCCAAATAGTGGATCGCTTCCTTTGACAAGTCTAGTCCCTGGGCTGATCGCCAAGAGATGTGTCTCTCACTGAGGCCAGTTACAGGGCCCTCCACTCAAACCAAGGCTGAGAAACAGTCCATATGGGCATTGAGTTAGTACAGGACATGGCTGTTAAGGGTAAAGTGTACAGGGACACCTGGCTGGAGAGACCGGCCCAGGCAGGATTAAAAGGCGGTCTTCAAGACAGTGGGCTCAGAGCTGTAACTAATATCAAAATACTAGGCACAGCATAATGAAAAGTTGGTCCGTCAAAATAGGTGATCTGCAATCATAGTGGTCTCTCGAGACAGGGACCACACTATATGGGCAGAGAGGGTCCCCCAAAGAACTGGAATGAACAGATTTTGTAGCAGTTGACCCTTTCCCCCTTGAATTAAGACTGAGTCAACAGCTTTCCTTGGCATGGGTTGGGCACTAAGTGCCTAACCCATGCCAAGGAAAGCTGTTGACCTGGGGCATGTGATCTTGATAAGTCTCATGTACATTTCTCAGTCAAATTGTTTTTCATAACTGTTGAAATTAGTTGAAAACACTGAAGCAGACGACATTTGACCACCAGCCAGTTTTGGCTGGTTTGAGGGGGAAGGGTTAAGGTCAAACAGCACAAAACATGCATCCCTGATATAACAAACCTATATACTCAACTGACAGCAAGTGTCGCAGAATCTGTCTGCACTGAAGATGGAACTCAGAATTTAAAGATGTTGTATAAACACAAGTGTTCTGGGTAAAGTGTTTATAAAGTTTTAGATATTTCTCAAAAAATGTTCAAGATATAATGGCCAAATTTGTGCTGATATAATTTCAACACGTGTATCTGTATTAAGGAATTTTCATGACTATCTGTTTGTTTACAATGGCTCCACAAAAATTGGAAAATTGTTATTTTTTTGTGAAATTGATTACTTTTGTGGGACTCTTCATTTTTGATATGTATTTAAAAAAGAACTGATCATTCCTTAGAAAATCCCTGATACGTTTTGCTGCAGATAATTTTTAGAGTAATTCAGTTTTTATTTGATTAAAACCAGAGAATTTACTTTCTAGAAGATTTAGGAGAAATATCCATGTCAAATGAACATTTCCAAGCAGATGTCTGTTGTCAGTAATCCAGATCCAATGGATAATGCGGTCCATTGATTACCAGGTTAACATTAAAAGTATTCTGTTAATTTCTTCAGATTGTATTGCGGCTAGAATTACTGAAATTGGACATATGATAGACAACGCAGATGTCCATCAAAATGTACCCAAATCTCAAAATCAACAAAATTATTCAAAATCGGTTGGACATTGCCTTAAGAATGTCTGTGAGAGCGTTTTGGGAGCAGAGCTCCTATGCCATGGTAGCAGTGACTTCAAGGGTCACACAAAGGGCATACAGGGGACACAGGCGTGAACTGGAAGGAAGTTGTTGAGCTTCCCCTGAGAGTTCAGTCTGGCAGAGACATGTGCTGCATCTTTCCCTTGAGAGTTCAGTCTGGCAGAGACATGTGCTGCATCTTTATCAGGGTAGTTTTGAATAGGGACATGCAGTGAAAGGACAAGTGGACTTGGGACTGGAGGAGATAAACAATCAATCATTGATTGCATACTTGGACTGTATATAGACAATCAATCATTGATTGCATACTTGGACTGTAAGAGATAGGCAATTAGTCATTGATTATATACCTAGGGTTGGCTGGAGTTATCCTGGTCTCTCAACTGAAGCCAAAGTTTATTTATGGAAAAGTTTTGATATCCCAATGTTAACTTTCCACCTTGATTGTATTAATTTATCAAAAAGAAACCTCGCTAGCCTGGAGTCGGCACAGGGTTGTATCATAAAATAGGTTCTCGGTTTTTGATAAATACTCTCACCACACTGCCTTGCTATCTGCCCTTGATATTGCGCCAATTTTCACATATTGTCGCTGGTGACACTGTCTCTCTCGCCAGGTGACTTTATAATGTAAAATCCCCCCTGCACTATATATTTATATATAACTTTTTTTCTTTTTCTTTTCAATATCTACTTATATATGAAATTTCTCAATTTATTCTTTACGGCAGTAATAACATTGGCAACATGGTAAATCGCCTGGTATCCAATGGTGTATCCCCTGTTTCGTTACTGTTAGGGGATGCGCGTCGCAGTAGCGGCTGACCCATGCATGACCACAGCGGTTACTGTACTGGAGAGAATGGGTCAGCCAACTCACTGCATCACCTGTTGCAGTCGTCCAGCTACAACAACCCCCAATCAGTGGAGAGGACACTGGTATAACTGTTGACAAAAGTTTAGCCCTTTATTATGTTTTAGCGGTATGCCGTTTATTTTTAGTCGGAATCTGTTAAGTTGTGATTTCCTTTGAGTTATTTTGTGATAACTGTGATCTGTGTTCTTTATCTTGCTTTTCCTTATGTTGTCTCAAGGAGGTTAAACCCTCCTTGGTTGTCTATTAACCTTATTTCAGATGGATCCTATGTTGTATTATATTTATGATTTACTGTGAGAACTGTATTTTTATGTATCTTGCTTTCATCTTTCCCAGAAATGGGGGTTCAATAAAATATTATTATTATTATTATTATTATTATTATTATTGTTATTATTATTATTATTATTATTATTATTATTATACTTGGTCCGAAGGAGCTAGACAATCAATCATTGATTACAAACTTAAACTGTAGGAGATATACAATCAATCACTGATTACACACTTCAACCAAGGAGAAAAATTGGCAGAAGGGGATGAAGGTCTGCAGGAATCATGTCTGGATCACCAGGTGGAGACTGTCGTAAACGGTCCCGGGGTGGGTGGGGATGAGGGAAAACCTCCACTGGTCAGATCTGAGCTGGAACAGGAACAATGGGAGTGGGAGAATGTCAGAGGATTAAGAGGGTGGAGATAGAACTGGCAGGGGCTCATATTGAGGGGTAGAGACCCCAGGGCCTGATGGGGTATTGAATGAGTTTGTCTAAAAAAAGGGTCTGGAAGAACTGATATGAATGCTTTGTGCATGGAGATAATGGCGTCATAACAAGGGCAGCCTTTGGTCACCAGGTTCTTGATAGAGGGGACCAACTATAATAGTAAATTGTACAACCTGCAAATAATAGCTTCAAATAAATGTTTTAAAGACATCATTGTGAATGTGATGGCCCTAATCTGTGGTATCTGACAGAGAACGCTTCTTTCTGGTGAGTTATGCCAGGTATTATGTGGCATTAAGTAGAGTCGATTATGCCCAATTAATGCCATAACAATGCCATCTTCAATCACTCTGCGTGGGCTGATGTGTTTAGTCATGATAGTGCATGCTATAGCATCCCTGTTGACGCATAGATTTCAACAGAATACATGCATGTCAGAACATGTGTGTGTATTCCACATGGATAATGCCCCAACTTACCAAGTACCAACATTTACATAAATCTATACAGGTAGGAGTTGTACATCATCTGAAATGGAATACGACTGAGCGACATTTATTCAGGGACACTTGGTGTTTAGGCTTGGTGTCATTGTAGGCAAGTTTGATGGAATTCTCTTCACCTAATCCTTCCTAAATCTGCTTGAAGTACCAATCGGTCTGTCGAGAGGGGAACACTACGTGCTTGGTCTGCGTGCGTCTCGCGTGCTCTGACAATGACAGTCTTTGTGTGTTGCCTGCTCGCCCGGTATCAACCACGCTGGGTTTCCGTCTTCCAGTGTTTGCTGTGTGGCTTGCCTGTGGTTGTTGCTGGGCAGGGGAGGGCAAGAGCTAGCAGGAAGACAGGGAAACTGTCACAGGGTTATAGCATGCCATGGACATACAGTAGACAAAGTGATCTGGTTTCCATACATTGGCTTTTGGTCAGTCTGGGCCTCTTGAGTCCGCCCAGACAATACCCCATCATGCAGCCGAGAGCTGAGTGTCTGGCGGACTACTCAATGAGGCAGCAGTCAACTCAAGGGCTGTTTGTGTTTGGCTTTGGGTTTACAAGACAAAAGTCTTCAAGTAGATGACATTGTGTTCTCTCTGTGTTTGCTGAAGTACTTCATCTGAACATTCCTACATGTGTCACATCTAACAACTCCAAGCAGCCTGTCACCAAGCGGCTACCTCCACGTCTCCTCAGTATATATCACGACATCAGGTACAGAGATATAACAGGCAAATTGTTGAGATCAAATGGCCAGAGAGGGAGATTGAAGACACAGATGTTTTATAAGTACTGGCATTAGGTCTGGCAGCACTGTCTCAGTCTTGATTAGGCTTTAGTTAAGCACCTTCCTGTCAGCTCACATTACATGTCCCCACATAGGTAGGAACACACAGGCCGAGTGTGATAGAGCTGACACCCGCCACTCGTCATCAATTACAGCCTCCACTCAGGTGCAGTTGTAGCAGAAGATAACAAGACAATCCATACTAAATGTACAACTGCCTTATGACAGGCAGACATGGCCCTATTGTTGTACCTGCCATCACAGAAGAACCCACCATTAGAGCGGAGACATCAGTACCATTACAGCAACACCACTCTGCTAGTGCCCTGTAATGAAAAACTTCATTGCAGCCCCACGGTCAAGAAGATTGTCTTTAATCTGTCCTAAACACAGCGTTTTGCTGAAACAGCTGTTAAACTTCCAAGTGTGTTACACGACTTTCGTGACTTCTTCACTAATGATTGGCCAACAATGAATGCTGTTCTTTACAAAAGTTGAAGATTATAGGTCTTGAGGCGTGTGATTTTTCTGATAGTTTTAGCTGTTTCCCTGGAGTTAAGGCAAAAGGTAATTCAAGATGGGTGGAATTAAGCAAAGTGGTGCTGTGTGGTGTTGGGTTGACAACACGCTATTGTGTGTGCCCTAAACATGGCAGGAAGTTACTCAGTGCTTTACTCGTTATGTGTGGGATGAAACGTCAAGTGTCACTTCCCTGCGTTTTGTTGCTGTTGACAGAAATAGATACCCAAATGCAGATACTTTGTGTTAAAGATTCACTTTCACAGCTTTGCTACATTTTCCTGGCTTGAATGTTGTGTGCTTAGGATATTAAAATACAAGGTAACACCAGACGTGAGATCAACAGGAAGTATAGAATGTTGCCGTGCTCAAAACATCAACTGGAAGTATAGACACAATACGGCAGTGTTTTAAGGGCTCGTGTGAGATATGAGACTCATTTATGCAGTTAGGCATTTCACAGGCTTCTGGTATCTCATGCTGAAAATATACCCCAGCAAATTATAATAATTCTTAAAGTACATATTCTGAAGATGTGACACAATTTAAAACAGTAAAATCAGATGGAAGTGCAGCCACAAGTAATATTTTAGTAGTCACCATCATTTTTGTCATACATTTCGGTTTCAAAACCGTTTTAAACACTTTTTTGTCAATATTTGTTGATTGATTCTTGCCTTGTGGACCTTAAAGGGAAGGAGACTGTCTGATGCCAGTAGCTGTCATGTAGCTTTAGGACTCTGTCTGATCCCAGTGCCTGTCATGTAGCTATAGGACTCTGTCTGATGCCAGTACCTGTCATGTAGCTATAGGACTCTGTCTGATGCCAGTACCTGTCATGTAGCTATAGGACTCTGTCTGATCCCAGTACCTGTCATGTAGCTTTAGGACTGTCTGATCCCAGTGCCTGTCATGTAGCTATAGGACTCTGTCTGATGCCAGTACCTGTCATGTAGCTTTAGGACTCTGTCTGATGCCAGTACCTGTCATGTAGCTATAGGACTCTGTCTGATGCCAGTACCTGCCATGTAGCTTTAGGACTCTGTCTGATGCCAGTACCTGTCATGTAGCTTTAGGACTCTGTCTGATGCCAGTACCTGTCATGTAGCTTTAGGACACAGCATATAACACCAATGAAAATTGCACCACATACAGCATATAACACCAAACAAAGGAGCATCACACATAGGATATAACACCAAACAAAGGAGCATCACACATAGGATATAACACCAAACAAAGGAGCATCACACATAGGATATAACACCAAACAAAGGAGCATCACACATGTGATATAACACCAAACAAAGGAGCATCCCATGGAAGATATAGCACTAAAGAAAGTATTATCAGGTATGAGATATGACACCAAAGGAAGGAGCATCTCTGTTAGTAGAGCCACACACCACAGGATCATGCTAGATAGGCCATCACACCAGATTGTCACCCAAAGCACATAATGTTCAACAAAATTTAAGAATTGCCTGAAGAGAATTGTAACACAAGTATTAAAGCAGATTCGTGCCATTAATCAAACTTTCAGCACAGATGTATTTAAGACCAGTCACACAGTATGACCACAGATGCATATCACAAGAGATAAATACATCACACCAGTCTATCACAGATGCATAATATATAATAGTCTTACTGGAAATACCTATACCAAACATGCATAGGTACATAACACCAAACAGGAGAGTGTCATCACAGGTCCATTACAGCAAACAGGTGGTGTCACCAGGTCCATAACACCTAACAGGTGGTGTCACCAGGTTCATAACACCAAACAGGTGGTGTCACCAGGTTCATAACACCAAACAGGTGGTGTCACAAGGTTCATAACACCAAACAGGTGGTGTCACCAGGTAAATTACGCCAAAGAAGGAATGTCTCCAGAAATGTAACACCAAACGAGTTCTACCACAGATCCAGCAATCTCTGATTGCCTTTTAATCATCATCATCATCATCGTCATCATCATCATCATCATCATCTGGAAAAGTAGTTGATCAGGGCAGAGCTGTCTGATTCATTACAGTTTGTTGCATGGGTAAGCGGTTCATCAAGGCAGAGCTGTCTGTCTGATTCATTACAGTCAGCTGCCTGGGTAAGCAGTTCAAGACAGTGGTGTGTGTCTGATTCACCTCTGGATCCACTACTTGAGTGAGGCGGACAGCAGAGCCCTTGGCCCTGATACCTGTCAATGGTCACAAGTCCAGCCCCACACAGGATCAGCTGTGTGGCGGGCAGTCCCTGGCTGACAGGGGGAGGGCAGGGCTATTGTAGGCTAGGACTGGATACCCCACGATGAGTACTTTTACCTCCTACCTACTCCTATCATTATACCTGCTCAACTTACAGCATTCTGTGAAGGGAACAAAGTTTAAAGTACATAAACAGTTGAATGAGATCTTTAGACATTTACAATTTTTGAGCTGTTGACAGCATTGGTGTGAATAAGCCCAGCTTACAAAACCAGTTGGTTACATTTTATTTAACAAAACTTGTATGATTATGGTAGTCAGGCAGATAGGTAATGTTTGATTGAAGTCTCACCCATAAAGGATACAGCCACATGGTTGTAGTACCAATAATAACTGTGTACAACGGCCTCTCTATTTGGAGATACAACAGACTCACAGCCCTGTAATTATACCTTTAAAACACTAATAAGTAACAAATGACATTATGCAAACATACGTTAAAAGCATACGTTTTACAGTGAGGGTCAAAGGGATACATTGACTTTACATCAGAATACAGAAACAAATATAGAAATGTAATCTTTGCTGCTCCATTTGGTACCTAAAGAGAAGAATAGAGGCATAAACAAGAATGAGATACCTGTAATCAAATTAATCAAGTCTACGAGCGTATCTGTGCAAATCTTAGCAGTGTGATGACATGTCTTGACTGCAGGCTAAAATTACAAGTTTTTTTTAGATTTACCCAGGTTTTGGAAGAATGAATTATACTGAGATGCCTTTGAGAACAAATATGTTGCAAATCTGAACACATATTGTACTGTGGGATAAGGTGGGCTTCAGATTTTACTTCATCACAAAAATGAACACTGTCTTTTGCCATCAACAAGACCTTCGTACCTGCCTGCTTCAATTCTTATTGGTGTTACCCCACAACAAAACGTAGCTAAAGTGTTTCTTTGGCCCAGTGCTATCACTTTTCCATAATGTTCTTTTGCTAAATCCAATTTAAATAACCTGAAGGTTATTTTATTCCTCCCCTGGCCATGTCGAGCATTGAGCGTGTGTAGTTTGTCAAACAATACGTATCCTGCTTCCACGTGTCGCACAACACCCATGTCCTCTGTACCCCATCAACATCAAAGATATGAGCATTGTTCAGCAAGTATCATATAGATAAGACACGAAACTTTTTAAACTTTTTATTTGAAATTATGTGTCTGATTTAAAGACAGATAAGAATCTGTTCCTAAAGTACAAATTTTTCTTCAGTTTTTTTTTTTTAATGAAAATGATGGTAAGAAGGGAAGCATGTATATATACATACAGCTTAAGTGTATTCTATGGGCCACGCTAGCTGTGTGAACACTTACAATAGTTGGGAGGACTCCTATAGTCCCATTGTGTGTGGTATGATTACCTGTACATAAGTTACACGCCTTTCACTGCCACCTCGCCTCAGGCCCTTCACTGCTCTGTTGATGTGGTCAATATTTACCATCCATTCACCATGGGGCCTAAACCCAGCTCAAACAAGAACACTTCTCTGCAGAAATTGGAATCAATTACTTCAGCAAAGAGCGTCACAGCTACACCATTTTTTCTTTTCTTTTATGCTTGTGTAGATCTACCTGTTTGGAACCTCAGATTGTAGTGTGAATGTTGAATTGGTACAGAAATGCATCTTTTGCCAGTTTTTCATTGGAGTGATATTTGTAGTTATAGTTGTGTATTAAAGGCAGTGATATGTGTAGTTATAGTTGTGTATTAAAGGCAGTGATATGTGTAGTTATAGTTGTGTATTAAACTTAAAGGCAGTGATATTTGTAGTTATAGTTGTGTATTAAAGGCAGTGATATGTGTAGTTATAGTTGTGTATTAAAGGCAGTGATATGTGTAGTTATAGGTGTGTATTAAAGTGTGAGTCCAGGCCACGCAGAGGGGGCCGTGATCAGATCCAAAGTTCTCCTCATCTGGCCGTCACCAGCAATTTTAACTGGAATGAAACAGTTTAAATCACCATTTAAACCAGTCACACATTTAAGTTAGATATCAGTTCTCATGCATAGAAAATCTGAATCACTTTTAAAGAACTGAACTGTTTCAAAGAGGAATCACTTCTAAAAGTAAGTTTATGTTTACCCTGGGGTTCAACAGTGAAGTGAGTTTATGTTTACTCTGGCGTTCAACAGAACTCGTTCGCATCAGATGAGTCCAGTTACTGACAAAAACTAGTCCCGCATTTTTGCACATCTTGTATCTAATTTCATCAACTTGTCTTTCTATCACTTCTAGAAGTGGTTCTAATGTTCTAAACTGGTTTATTTCAATATTTTTTACTTGTTCAATCCACATGTTAGATTCACTTAAGACTTGGTGGGAATACACCAGGACTCAGTCTGCACTATATTTGTTCATTGTGTGGTGTTGCTGGCATTTCCTGATTTTTAATAAATTCTTGAAATAATGAATTATTGACAAGGGCCCATGTACATGTTGGCATTGTTACTGTTGGAATATCAGCAACTATTCATATTGGCTTACGTCTTGGCAATGGTGGATCCTAGACTCATTCTTACCTTTAAACACTATAGGAAGGTAACGACATTGTATAATGTTTGTCCACACCAGTCTCATGGGTCCATACCACACAGCAGCCATTCCAAGCCTATGGAACCCTGTCCCATACCTACTGGTCCCATGAGACCATGTCATACTCATCACACATATGGGACCATGCCAAATAGCTGCCAATCCCATGGGACCATACCACATAGCAGCCAGTGCCCCACCTATTGGACCATACCACATACCTGCCAGTTCCATGGAACCATACCACATACCTGTCAGTCCCATGGAACCATACCACATACCTGCCAGTCCCATGGAACCATACCACATACCTGCCAGTTCCATGGAACCATACCACATACCTGCCAGTCCCACGGAACCATACCACATACCTGCCAGTTCCATGGAACCATACCACATACCTGCCAGTCCCATGGAACCATACCACATACCTGCCAGTCCCACGGAACCATACCACATACCTGCCAGTCCCATGGAACCATACCACATACCTGCCAGTCCCACGGAACCATACCACATACCTGCCAGTTCCATGGAACCATACCACATACCTGCCAGTCCCATGGAACCATACCACATAACTACTGGTCCCATGAGACCATGCCGCACAGTTGTTAGACATACAGGACAGGTACAAAACAGCTGTCAGACCCACAGGACCACATTATGGACAATAATTTTCTCTTAAGTAGACATAAATATCCAACTGATATTGGCACCAAGCACATTTAGTCAGGTGGCTGGAACTGGTCAGGCATTGTTTAAAAAAAAGGAGGAGGAGTTGTCATTGGCTGGTTGGTACAAGGTGCTCAGTGCATGGCCTGACCACCAGTCAGCCCCCCCCCCCCCCCCCAACTCCTTGTGTCCACTCAATATAGCAAGGTACTGTATTCCATGTGGACTGGACGTGACTGCACAAGGTTCATAAATACCTATGTTGTCTTTGTGCTGTCAATTTGCTAAGACCTGTAAAGTATTACGCATGTGCATGTGTAGGGTGGCAAAACAAAGGCTGTGTTGGGGCAGGGTTACAGAGGCAGTGTACATTAATGGGCCTACAGAGTATATGCTAAATGGCAAAGAAGGTCAAAAGTGCATGTTTGGCTAGTCAGTGTCACTGTGTCTTTGTACAATTCATGCTAATGTAATGCCCTAAATACTTTGTCTAAATGTTTTCAGGTATTACAGTGTACACCTGAGTCAACACCTTTACCTCTAATTGAATGTCGGTTCCTTGATGTTGATTGGGGATCACTGTGAGTGACCCGCGGCCACCATGCCTATCTGAGTGGACACTTGCCTCACCTGACCATGATGGCTGTCACACACGATATGTTGACATGGACATGTTGAGGCAGATGTCCCTTGATTTGGTGTCATGTACCCCATAGACTGCCTTGGAACACATTGGTGATGGATTATTTGTGATTTAAGGATATGGCATTTTCATGGGTGAAAGATTTCAGTATTAAACTGAATTCAGTTTGAGAACATTTTTGGTCATTTTACTTTGTATCAGGAAATAGCATAAACATGCAAATATTTGTAAAATATGTTGATGTAAATTTTGAAATATGTTTTTCAGTTTTGTTAGAATTGTTACCTTTCACTCCTGCATTTAACAGGACGTCCACAATACCACTGATAACTAATAAGTTGTTGACCGGAATATGTAATAAGTAGGAGGGAGTCCAGTGTGTGACGTGTGCCTGTATATATGTGTGTCTGTCTGTCTGTGTATGTGCTGGTGTGTCTGTGTTTCTGTCTGTGTGTGTGTGTGTGCGTGTGTACGTGCGTGTGTACGTGCGTGTGTGCCTGCATGCATGTGTGGCTGCCAACAGAAACAAGTACCTGCAACTATAAACCCTCAAGTATCAAGAAATATCACCAATACATATGACATGTTAATGGTAACCAAAGCAACGGGGTAGATGTCCATTACATTTCAGCACCAATGATGGCCCTGTGTCTCTGTACTTTGGAGTTCTGTACAGTAGAAAGCACAATGTGTCTCTGTACTTTGGAGTTCTGTACAGTAGAAAGCACAATGTGTCTCTGTACTTTGGAGTTCTGTACAGTAGAAAGCACAATGTGGCCTGAATGGCTTATATGCAACTGACACATTGCAGGCCAGAAAAATGGAATTTAGCTAAATGTTATCAGATGACTGGCTGAGAACTGACACAGTGCAAGCTTGTATGTTACAGAAACAGGCCTACTGGACCTGCCATATCATTACAGAGAACTGTCTTTTGTTTTAAACATGTGTATGTTCATTTTAACCTTCAGGGATGCACATTCTTTGGGTATAGACTTTTGGCTTGCAGTGGCTGTGGTTCCAAGCCGCCCTATGACTATACATCCCTGTTGCTATACCTCCCTGTTGCTATACCTCCCTGTTGCTATACCTCCCTGTGACTATACCTCCCTGTTGCTATACCTCCCTGTTGCTATACCTCCCTGTGCAGGGCTGTCCAACTGGAGCATTGTAGCAAAATTTTTTTGCTACAATGTTCTTCAAAATTGCTGCAAATTTTCTCAAAAATAAGTGTTTCTTATGTGAAGAAGTGGAAAAAATGCTACAAGTAAAGAAGATTTTGCTACAAATATTTTCAGCTGGACAGCACTGCTGTGACTATACCTTCCTTATGACTATACCTCCCTGTTTGCATCCAGACTTGTGCTTACATAACGCCATTGTTTGAGCTGACCCTCAGGCCAGTGCCATCTTATTTACTGCGGAACACGTGCCCAGTCAACTAAAAAGTAATTAAAAATATCAAACACAGATTTGCTAGCAACTGAATTGGTCCTCAAAGTGGTCCACAGATACCATAATAGAGATTTGTACTGTAATCACAAGAACTCTCACGGAAATTTGTCTATATACCTGGAGGAAAAAAGGCTGGTCATCAAAGTGGCAAATCTTTAAATTCGATTGTGGTGGTTAGAATGGGGGAATCTGTACGGCCACTTACTGTTGTCATGTGGTGGACAAATGTGAGCGTGAAAAGGCATTCACAACAAAATGGTATTGAACGAAAGAAGTCTGATTGAGGTCTGAAAGTACCGACATCTTGTACGCTATGAAAATAGCCACATCACATATGTTGTGAAAGTGGCCACATGGTGTGTGCAGTGCTGTGCAGTGGAGGGTAGCCAGGCCCCTGTGGGCCTGTAAGCAACAATGCAGTATATCCAGAGAGGAAGACGTTGTGTTGCCACATGAATGTTATGAAGGAAACTGCAAAAAAATCAATAACCAATGAATAGAGGGCAGGGTGAAGGGCACAGGTCTCGGGGGGGGGGGGGGGGTGACATTCACAGACTGTAAGTGGACATTCCATCATGAAGTTTTCTGTTTTGCTGATTTGAGTGAACAGAGCCAGGGTATTGTGTGCTGGGTCACAGAGCCAGGGTATTGTGTGCTGGGTCACAGAGCCAGGGTATTGTGTGCTGAGTCACAGAGCCAGGGTATTGTGTGCTGGGTTACAGAGCCAGGGTATTGTGTGCTGGGTCACAGAGCCAGGGTATTGTATGCTGGGTCACAGAGCCAGGGTATTGTGTGCTGGCTCACAGAGCCAGGGTATTGTGTGCTGCGTCAGGCCACGATGGTCAATATGTACTTTATTTTGGTCAATTTTTATGGATGGAGCCAGGTTTCAAAATATTAGGTCATACCAATGTGGTCAATATGTATCTAATTTTGGTCAGTTTTAATGGAGGGAGCCAGTATATATAACAGGGTGGGTCCGGCCAGTTTGATTGATTTTATTTTTCAGGTCTGAATGGACAGACACAGGGTATAAGATGTGCTTGGTCTTGCCACATTGTGTGTATTTGGCTATAAGTTAGTTTGCCACATTGTGTGTATTTGGCCATAAGTTAGTTTGCCACAATGTGTGTATTTAGCCATAAGTTAGTTTGCCACAATGTGTGTATTTAGCCATAAGTTAGTTTGCCACAGTGTGTGTATTTGGCCATAAGTTAGCTTGCCACAATGTGTGTATTTAGCCATAAGTTAGCTTGCCACAATGTGTGTATTTGGCTATAAGTTAGTTTGCCACAATGTGTGTATTTAGCCATAAGTTAGCTTATAGCCTGGTTCAGTGGCTTTGGGGCAGATATCATGCATTTACAGAATTGTATGTGTGTGGTGTGGTGTGTGTGGTGTGGTGTGTGTGTGGGGGTGTGTGTGTGGGGGGTGTGGTGTGTGTGTGTGGTATATGTGCATATGTATAGTGTGTGGTGTGTGTTGGGCTTCCCTCTTCTTCCAACATTGTACTCTATTGTGAGAAGAATTCTGAAGCAAGTACTTTTCCCAGCATCAACTGGACCATATGCTCGCTGAGCTGTTTTATATAGCAATTAATTTTATGTTCTCATCCTGTATGTCTCAGCAGTACATGGTGTGAAAGAATTCATTTGACATATTGTATTCTTTCAAAACTGTAAATGTAGAATTGAGAAGTGCATCCAGATGGAGACCATGGTATGATGGGCAAGGGCCATGTGGATTGATCAATAACAGTGTACAGTTATGTCTTGTAGCAGACTAGTACACAGCACAAGTAGTGTTCCAGGACTTCCAGGCCCAAAAGTGTTGCCAGGTGGATGCTGTGGGCACCGTCTATGTGTGTGTGTGCTGACAGCAAAACGCTTCTTGCTTGTGGATCGAAGGATGAGACAATAGTAATGCTGTACTTCACTAGAGGGCACTGTAAGTCATATGGGTACCATGCGCCCAGAGCTTGCTCAGTTTGTCTTGGCTCCATGTGGTAAAGCCAGATAATCTGTTGTTGTTTACATACCTAATTACCAGTTCACCTGTGGCATCACAGTGTGACATGATGATTATGCCCAGAGTGGACTGTGTGTGCAGTAAGGCCAGGCTAGGAGCACAGGTGGAGGCCAGACCAGGGTTGTATCTACTCAGTTTCTGCTTTGTATTCATCATGTACATGTTTTGTTTCCTGTCCTGTCCTGGCTGTAAAGATGTGCATCAGCTTTCACTAATCCTTAATGTAATTGTCCCATTACAAGTCAGCCAGGGAGGGCTGCCTTTGTTATACGCCTCTGCCTTCATGCCATGTTAGAACAAATCAAAGGGCTTTACACAGTTCTGATTTTGTAACAACTCAGTAGGTACAAGCCAGTCCCGCAGAGACAGCAATTAAAGTGATACTTCTGCATCAGTCCTAAAGTTCAATAGTCAACTGTGTTGGAAGCCTCTGAACAAGGATCTTATCTGTGGTTGAGGGCAACCTGCTGAGCATGTACTGTATCATATCTGTGGCTGAGGGCAGCCTACTGAGAATGTATTGTGTCGTATCTGTGGTTGAGGGCAGCCTACTGAGCATGTATTATATCTGTGGTTGAGGGCAGCCTGCTGAGCATGTACTGTATCATATCTGTGGCTGAGGGCAGCCTACTGAGAATGTATTGTGTCGTATCTGTGGTTGAGGGCAGCCTACTGAGCATGTATTATATCTGTGGTTGAGGGCAGCCTACTGAGCATGTATTATATCTGTGGTTGAGGGCAGCCTACTGAGCATGTATTATATCTGTGGTTGAGGGCAGCCTGCTGAGCGTTTATCATATCTGTGGTTGAGGGCAGCCTAGCTACTGAGCGTGTATCATATCTGTGGTTGAGGGCAGCCTGTTGAGCATGTATCATATCCGTGGTTGTGGGCTGTAATTTAACACATAGTTGTTTCGCTTTGAAATACCACTCAAGGACAGGTGGACAAGTGGTCTTATGAAGCAGGTGGGCTCTCTGCATGTGCAGATCAAACTATAGAGAATACAACAGTAGGACCCTGACAAATGTGGCTGAGCAATGGCAGGTTGGTCACTGGAGTAGGCTGTCAACCTGGGGACATCTGCCTTTCAGCCATAAAAACTGGTCAAGCCGAGTTTTGCCTGAGGCTCTTTAACCACCACTTCTGCCCTCTTTGTGAAAATTGCCCATAAACATATTTAGATGGTCCTGTGTGAGTTAATTGTACAAACAACTGTGTGGTTGAACCAAAACATATTTATAAAAACATTTTATATGGACATTAAGTAGAATTGTGTTTTTAATGGTCCATATGTGGAGATCCTGTCGTCACACGCAAGGGAAAAATATTCATGTACACACTTTGTTACATTGCAACCAGTTTCTGACTGGATCAGTAAAACATATGTTCACTGTCTTCAATAATTTGGGTTGAAATATTGAACAGTCTCCCAAGCCTGCCACATTTACATGTACAGTGAAACCTGTTTGGAGAGACCATCCCAGGGCAAGCTAAAAAGTGATCACATAAGGCAGGTGGTCTCTCAATGAAGGTGCAGAAACATGGGAAAAATAGCAAAAGGGACCTTGGAAACATGGTCTTAAAAGGCAGGTGGTCTTTCATTGCAGTGGTCTCTCAAAACAAGTTTCACTGTAATTGGTTTCCTCAGTGACAGCTGAGCAAAATTTGCACCTGATTTTTTGAAAACTGCTTCTGAAGTTTGAAATTAGTTAGCACTGTAGGTACTCATAAGTCTAAAATAAATTTTGTCTTGAATGTCCAGGAAGCTATCCAATAATGTAAAAGTTTTATATGAGGATTATGTTTCAGAAGAAGTAATGTGTTTATCATTCAGATCAGACAGATATCAGCTGCTGTGTTATTGAATGATAAATCTCCATTGAATAACAGATGAATGAGAAGAAATGACCAGATTGACCTTGGAGCCTGTCAGGTTGTATACAAATATAGCATACATCACAGGTTTCTGTTGTGGTCATACACACTTTAACAAGCAGGGCCTTGAGGTAATTCCACAGGTATTGCTTTGTTTGGATCCTAATGTCCTCTTCATCCTGGGAATCCTGCCTCCACTGCCAGGCACATCTTGCTATTACCCCTGTATTTGTTTATGAGTAATTCAGCTGCCAATTGGTCGTGACTTCAAAGGTGGGGTAGGGTTAAATACTGGTAGTTTATGCATCCATCCTTAATGACCTGGGGTCAAAGCCCCTTCACCTGTCCACAGAAAGTACTGCTTTATTGGTTTCTTAAATAAACAGACTTATTTCCAATTTGGTGCAGACCTGAAGGACTTTACAGCCAGCTGTCATTGCTCATGTTGATATTTCCTTTTATGTCAGGCAAAAATTCAATTTGGACAGTTGATGGAGTCAACCATTTTAATTTGATTTTGTGGCTGGATAGGTAATTGATGATGAATGACAGTGGTCTCCATCAACATTTCTGTTTGGTCCTGCTGATTGAATTTGTGCTCATCATCATAGGGTGTCTTGTTGACCCTGTATAGAGGACTTCTTTTGGCCAGGCTTCTCTCATACCAGGCTTATATAGACTTAGCTTCACTCATATAGGACTTATATAGACCTAGCTTCTCTTATAAAGGACTTATATAGACCTAGCTTCTCTTATAAAGGACTTATATAGACCTGACTGCTTTTATGGAGGACTTGTATAGGCCTGGCTTCTCTTATAGAGGACTTAATTAGACCTGGCTTCTCTCCTCTCACTTCAGTGTGCTTTATGTTTGGAATACAAGATATTTAAACCAACACAGGTTTATGACTGCAGAAAGAGCCATAGGGTAGCTACAGGTAAACATCAGTTTACAGGGCTGTAGGATAGAGTGGCTACAGGTAAACATCAGTTTACAGGGCTGTAGGATAGAGTGGCTACAGCTAAACATCAGTTTACAGGGCTGTAGGATAGAGTGGCTACAGCTAAACATCAGTTTACAGGGCTGTAGGATAGAGTGGCTACAGGTAAACATCAGTTTACAGGGCTGTAGGATAGAGTGGCTACAGGTAAACATCAGTTTACAGGGTTGTAGGATAGAGTGGCTGTAGCTAAACATCAGTTTACAGGGCTGTAGGATAGAGTGGCTCCAGGTAAACATCAGTTTACAGGGTTGTAGGACAGAGTTGCTACAGGTAAACATCAGTTTACAGGGCTGTAGGATAGAGTGGCTCCAGGTAAACATCAGTTTACAGGGTTGTAGGACAGAGTTGCTACAGGTAAACATCAGTTTACAGGGCTGTAGGATAGAGTGGCTACAGCTAAATATCAGTTTACAGGGTTGTAGGATAGAGTGGCTACAGGTAAACATCAGTTTACAGGGCTGTAGGATAGAATGGCTACAGGTAAACATCAGTTTACAGGGCTGTAGGATAGAGTGGCTACAGGTAAATATTAGCTTACAGGATTGTAGAGCTATGTAAGATAGACCATTGACATGGGTACAGGCAGCAGGTCTGCTGTGTTTCTGCATGGATTCCCGACCCTGACCAACCGCTGTAATTAACCACTCCCTGGGCAGTGCCTCAGAGCCCCAGTCTGGGTGGTCCAGTACAAACAGTGCGGTCAGCCATGCCCTGCATTGTGGAGGGCGGGGAAAGATCAAACCACACGATTTGTAGACATAGAATAGAAATGTGAAGTGGTGGTGGGATGTGGGGATGTATGGTCCATGGCAAAGTGGGGGTCAGCTGGGAAGCAGACAGGGCTGTGTTGACAGGGCTGTGCATGTTACTGGGATGTGTGTATGACTGGGCTCTGTGTGTGACAGGGCTATGTATGACAAGGCTGTGTGTATGACTGGGCTATGTGTGTGACAGGGCTATGTATGACAAGGCTGTGTGTATGACTGGGCTATGTGTGTGACAGGGCTATGTATGACAAGGCTGTGTGTATGACTGGGCTCTGTGTGTGACAGGGCTATGTATGACAAGGCTGTGTGTATGACTGGGCTATGTGTGCGACAGGGCTGTGTATGTGAATGGGCTGTGTTTGTGGCAGTTCTGTGTGTTACTTGGCTGTGTATATGACAGGGCTGTGTGTAATTGGGCTCTGTGTCACAGGGCTATGTGTGTCACAGGGCTATGTGTGTCACAGGGCTGTGTGCTTTACAGGGCTATGTGTGTCACAGGGCTGTGTGTGACAGGGCTGTGTGTGTGGATGGGCTGTGTTTGTGACAGGGCTGTGTGTTACTTGGCTGTGTATATGACAGGGCTGTGTGTGTAATAGGGCTCTGTGTCACAGGGCTATGTGTGTCACAGGGCTATGTGTGTCACAGGGCTGTGTGCTTTACAGGGCTATGTGTGTCACAGGGCTGTGTGTGACAGGGCTGTGTATGTGATAGGGCTGTGTGTGTGGATGGGCTGTGTTTGTGACAGGGCTGTGTGTTACTTGGCTGTGTATATGACAGGGCTGTGTGTGTAATAGGGCTCTGTGTCACAGGGCTATGTGTGTCACAGGGCTATGTGTGTCACAGGGCTATGTCTATAACTGGGCTGTGTGTGACAGGGCTCTGTGACGGCGGTGTGTGTGATAGGGCTGTGTGTGTGGATGGGCTGTGTTTGTGACAGGGCTGTGTGTTACTTGGCTGTGTCTGTGACAGGACTCTGTGTGTCACAGGACTCTGTGTGTCACAGGACTGTATGTAGGAATGGGCTGTTTGTGTTATAGGGCTATGTGTGTGACAGGACTGTGTGTGTGACTGGGCTGTGTGTCTTTGTGACAGGGCTCTGTGTGTGACAGGACTGTGTGGATGGATACCTGGCCACACAGTCGCAGGTGGCCACCTGTCACCACGACTGTCATCACATTTCATGGGACCGTGACTTTCTCCACATCCAACTACTTGTGGTCAAACAAATTTGATATCTTCAAAATGGAAGTCATTGAGAGGCTGGTATTTGGTCAGTTGGTATAGGGAGGGGAAGAGATGCTGCCTGTTGACCAAGAAATAGAGAAGTTGAAAGAGATATTTGCTCACAGGCTCATGCACACAGAAATCATTGAGAACATTTCACGATAAGACATTATCTGTGAGGTGCATTCATAAGATGCAGATTGTTGCAATCTTCAAAGGAAACCTGAACTTGATTGCATTAGATTTTACTCCCTTCAAACCTTGTTCACTAGAGTCCCAATACAACCAGTTTGAGCGGTAATTATGTCAACATTTGAAGAAAAAGTGTGCTAAGATAAATATTTTTGTGAAGCAGATAAACCAGTTGTGCTCTTGTTGTCATATAGTTTTGCTGTCTTGTAAAGTGTCTGTCCAATGCTGCTAAACCAAATGGACAGACAGCAGGTCTCACAGTCATATTCAAGTTGTTCTTCTTTGGCCACGAAGACTGCTATATGTAGCGAACAGAATTAACTGTGTGCCATGCAGGCAAGTGTCACTCATGCAGGCAAATGTTTGTCATGCAGGCAAGTGTCAGCTTTAGTATGTCTTTGTCAAGTAAATGGTGAGAGTTCTTGGAGTGGGATGGGGATTGGATTGACTTGGGATAGGGTGGGATGGGGATGGGATTGACTTGGGATAGGGTGAGATAGGGATGGGATTGACTTGGGATGGGAACTTAAAGCAACTGATTTAGAAAAAAAAACAACTAAATTTCATAAGTCAGAGGGAAAAAAAGGAAAATTATGACAGGATTCAGGTGATTTATTAATCAATCAAAATCACAATCTTCACAAAAGCAAAAACAAAGTATTTACTGAATTGTGAGAAGAAAATATTCTGGCTTATAATTCAATACAAACAAATAACTACATTGTCGGTGATGGTAGCACTATCCAGTAGCCAAATAGCCAGTGGCTAACAAGCTATGATTTAACCAGCAAAATTTTGTAAGCTTTACCCAAATTGGGTAATATTTCATACTTGACTGAACTTTTGATGCATGTACTGTACTCAGGGTACCTTATTTATTTAGATTTATTGAGTATAATTTCAAGGTAGCAATTCCCTCTTAGTTTTGCCCAATATAATCAGCATTTGGGGTTTATCTGACTTTACACCCAGCTGGCTGCAGTTGTAAAATAAATATTGCTAGACCATGGTCCTTTTGTGTAAGCTTGCATGCTTGGCAGGGGCTGGTATATGAGACGCAACTCAAGATGGTTGATGCTTAATACGTTAAACTGAGTTTGATGGAAGCTGTCAAGATTGGTCTGTTAAAAATTGGTTCAAGAATCTCCAAAGTATCAAGATTAAGCCTGTGTATGGTTTAGGAACGTCTTAAGATCTATGTGTAATCTTAATTATAGCTGTAATTGTAGAGGGGGCTGTATATGTTGTAGAGGGTGATCACATTATAATGTAAACAGGATCATTTCATCTCTGGACAAGCAAAAAAAAATGACCCACAACATGACCCCCAAAAAATGGAGAAGGACTGTGTGAGGGGAAGACAAAGACTGGTGCTGCCTCACACAGGGTGGGTGTCTTTCACTCTGCTGACAGGTATTTATTAATATACAATTGACAGTGAATCGTGTTGGTATGTACAAAGAGACGACAGTGAATCGTGTTGGTATGTTCAAAGAGACAATGCTGAGAGTGCACTTAGTGATGCAGGTGGATGCACTGCTGGCCCAGCATCAAGTACTGGGACAAGTCTAGACTTGCTGCTGGTAGGCCACAGCGAGGGTAACCAGGCCCGATACCTTGGCCTCACCTGAGCATCATGTTGACGTACCTGTGTACAGGTAATCATCATAGTAAACCACACTGCCCAGGTGGGGAGGTAGACCTGTAGGCCAGCTCTCACCAATACAATTTTAAGTGCCTTGTCCTTATTTCATTACTTGATGCTGACCTGTGTATATTACAGGGTGTGTATTGCAGGGTGTGTATTGCAGGAGGCTGGAGGAAGCAGCTGGCTGCTGATGGCGTCTTCCTGCCCTCCCTCATCGTGTTGCAAAGGCAGCATCCAACCTGCCTCCCCTTGCCGGCAAGTACCTAGTTACCATGTAGTTTATGTGTTTATATGTCACAACACAATGGAGACAGGTGTGTACCTGCCCAGACCTGCCCAGTAAGGCATGATCACACTGGCATCATTATACTGGATCATTATTCACTCTCTGGCAGCCAGCCGTTCCATGTCACATCTTGCCTGTACAGGTGAACACTGACATATCAGGCACAGACTTGTCGGTGCAGGTACTCTAAGCCTCAGCCTCTGTCTGGTCCAGTCGCATCTCCATGGCAACATACATGTACCTATGTTGGAGTATTCTGTCAACACCTGCATCAGTGTGCTAAGCATCTACTATATGAACCATGGATCATAACTTGCAGTCTTTAAATAAGTGATTCATTGTCCTTTTTTTGTCAAGTTGTATTCATTAAGTGGTACCTGCCGTTAAAGACCATCCTACTGACAGCAGATGGTCTGATACTGCAGGTGGTTTTAAAGTTGTTGTTTATTAACAGACAAATATTAAAACAAGAATACAGAGCCACATGAGCATATAACCAGTTTATCTTTTGTGCATATGTCGTGTTGTATGACCTGAAACCCATTTATCATGGATGCTTTTCTCCCATTATAGAACTCTAATCACGTCCCAACATTAATGGCCAAATAAAAAAATAAAAATCTCTCCTATTTTTATCTGGGCTGACTTGTCAATCAGCTGAGAGAATGGTCCATCACCCATCGTGGGTCTGTCCACAATTTACGTTTTTGACTTCTTGACTTCTCAAAAACGGTAGGCCAGATGTGTCTTAAACATGATGGGGATCTCCCTTTGGTTGGTCTCTATCAAATTTGGGAAAATCTTCAAGAATCTTTTCTCCAAAGTGCTCAGCCAATTACTTTGAAATGGATAGGGACACTTGTTGTCACCCTTCGACCTCAATTTGTTCAACAGATGATGCCACAATTTTTTTCTTTCGTGAATTTTTCTGTGTTAAGCCATGTTTTACTTCTTGTCCAAAAGCGTTACTCAGATTAAGCTGAAACATGGTAGAAATGTATCTGATGGAAGGGTAAACTCTTTCAACATATCATCAAATCACTGAAGAGATAGCAACAAAAACTTGACAACTAAACAAACTAGATTAAAGGTTTTTATTTTTTGGCTGAGAGACAGGAAGTGTTGAAAAACCAAAAGCAATCAATCAAAGAAGAATACAAGAAACAGAAAGAAAACAAACTTAAGAAAACAACACTGCCCAGTGGAACAGATAAAAAAGCGCAAAAATAAACAACAAAATGACATTAATATGGGTGGATGGGTTGGGGGGAGGAAAAAACTAAAAGCAGCCACCACTGAGAAATCACAAAATGAAGGGAAGAACAAAGAAAGCTCATGACAAAAGCCACAGAACACAAAGCATAAAAGAAAGGAACGTGACATCACACAGATCTCCGTAATAGAAATATAAATGGAACTTTCACCAATGACTGGAAATCTCCTATACTGGAGAAAAGAAAAGTTTCTGACTACAGGTCACTTATATCATATTGCCAAATCATTAGACATTTTGTGAACAAAATATACCAATCAAAAAAGGTCACTAGGCTATGATGGCCAAGATCCCTGATTCTTAACAGTTGATTCACTTTGGATACTTGTTGGTCAAAGCATACATTCCTGTTTACTGCTATAGAATTCAATACGGATTGCAACAGTAATATACATTTTTTACTTCTTTTCCAAAACGGTCAACCAGATTGGCTTGAAACTTGGTGGAGCTTGACCTTGGCTGAGTCTCTGTTACAATCTGAGTTCCCTCAAGTTGTCCTGCACCATTAATTTTGGGGTTTTGTATATTTTTTTTTTTTTCTTTTTTCTTTTTGACTGGGGGGGGGGGGATATGAGACATTTTCTATAAAGCCACTTAGACAATGAGTGAAAAATTGCACACAGACAGTTCTGGGTACCCATGGAACAGGGTAGGAATTATTAATGGTTGAAAAAGTATCAATGTCAGCTGGTGACAGGCTGTTCACACAGCCTCCTGGTTCTTTTCTCCAGCAAAATTTGTATCTTTGTCTAAGTGTTTTAACAGTGTACTTTATTCTGCATGATCATTGTATAACAAACGTCACATGATCATAATTATTTATAGTAGATAAAGGAAACCCCATTGAGTAAAAAGTCCCTCCCAGTTATCACAGCACCCAACAAAAAGAAACTAGTTTGAACTTAGAAAGTGCAAAATGTATTCACAGAAATAGATAATGTATGAAATTACAATAAGTTATTGGGCATGCAGTTTTTTAAAAAGAATCAGATGGTTGTATATCATAGGTGCCACAAGAACATTGATGGAGGGTGAATTCTTGATAAACAGTGACTTCAGGGTACATGGTAGAAATGTATCCAAATTTAACAGAACATATACTTAAAAAAAGTTTGGATTTTGTTTTATGATATAATCATGTGTTGTCAAGGTTTAAAAAAAAATATATTTCACATCATTTGAAGAATAAGATACATGAGTAGTCATGTGACGTACAGAATTTGAAAATTTAAAAAAAAAAAGGACTAAATAAATAACTACACTACATTTAAGTTAAGAACATTACGGACCCCTCCCACAGCTATTTCAACATCTTAAAGCACAATTGTCTGATGAAAAGCCCATCAGAGGGTGTGGGGTTTGTCTGATGTTTAGGAAACAGACAGTAGGTAGATTGTACAAGCTGAGATCAAAGCTTAATGTTGTCAGGCAGACATGTAACAGGTAAACATACACAGACAGACTGGTGTACAATTATTGTGGAGTAGACTATAGGAACAGGTAGCTGGGATTCCACATGATGATCCCTTGTGTCAACAGACATCATGCCATGATGAATGGTCTGCCAGTACCATGACCGGCTTGGTCCTGCTTTGTAACCAGCTGAAACCTCCAGTGTCTGAACAGAGCTGAGACACTCCCCAAACTTCATTATCTGTTCGTAGAATTCATAGGTTGGTGGCGGTGTTGATAACATGAAAGCATGGAAGCACAGGTCTCCTGACTTTTTTTTTTTAAATAGAAGTCGACACATTTACTTGCTGTTTGTGATGGAATAATGTTGACATCTATATGCAGTTCTCCCTGTTCACGAGGACCTCAGGAAATGTCCAAACAAACAGATTAAACTGCTACAAAGTGCTGGGGGAAAAGTACATGTACAGATATTGTATGGCAGTTGATTCCAGAGCCAACAGAGCGGGAATGGCTGAGGAGAAGGGAAAAAGATCCCAGCTCATATCTATTTGCCAAATACACAGATGGAAGAGATTTTATTATGTCTTTGTCACCTGTGAGAGCTGATTCTTGATCAGCAGTCTTGAGTGACAGCTTCAGCAGGTTGGTTGAGGTTACAGAGAGTGCAACTTTTGATTTCCACAGATTTCCGTGACACTGGCCACATCTCAGCTGACAAATTAAGACTTAATCCACAGTTTTTTATACAATTTAATGGTTGCAAATTTTAAAACTTTTTAAGGGGGTATACAATGTTCCCTGTCCTAAGAGGCCACCCCAAGGGCAGGCCCAAAAGTGGCCTCTCAAGACAGGTGGCCTCTCATTAGAGGTACAATAACATGGGAAAGATAGCAGCAGGGATCTGCCAAAAGTGTTTTTTCAAGCCAAGTGGCCTCTCAAGACGGGTACCACTGTAGTAAAAAAAAGTACAGACCCATATCTTTTACATGGATTATGAAACAGACCAAGTCTATATTAATCACTCTCTATGGCACAGATGATGGAGCATGATACTTTCCTGCTTACTTGTTTGGTGGAGGAAACCAAAGGACTTGGAAAACATCCCCGTGCACAGTCAGAGTGGTAGGGACTCTTTCCACTTGCTCCATCCCCTATGAATCAAACCTGGGCCGCAGAGATGAAAGGCAAATGCATTGCAGCTCCATCTCCAGATCAAAATTGCACTTGATTACATTGTCTTGAAAACTCTACTTGGTGACCTACGTTGTTGGTGACCATGTCCCAGTGATTGGTTAATCTTGACCTATTTTTCAAGGTTTGTTAAGCACTTAAGAAAAGGACATTTAATTGAATATCTTGATAGAGAATAAGGTAAGTGATGCCAAATGTACCACAAATGTGTATCATGTGGAAGTGTGATATTGCAGAATATGGATGACCTTGATTAATTTTTCAAGGTTGTGGAATACATTTCAGAGAATGATTTTTTGGTGATGCTGGTCAGCAGAGTATTAGGCTATGGGCCTCTTGTTGAGAGAAATACACCTGACCAGAACTAAACTCTTGCAAGTCAGTAATTGCTGGGTGTATCATGGAGCTGTGGCCTGGCACTGATATAAGGTCAGGGTGTGTGAAGGGAGCAGACAGGCTGGTAGGTCAGGGTGTGTGAAGGGAGCAGACAGGCTGGTAGGTCAGGGTGTGTGAAGGGAGCAGACAGGCAGGTAGGTCAGGGTGTGTGAGGGGAGCAGACAGGCTGGTAGGTCAGGGTGTGTGAGGGGAGCAGACAGGCTGGTAGGTCAGGGTGTGTGAATGGAGCAGACAGGCTGGTAGGTCAGGGTGTGTGAATGGAGCAGACAGGCTGGTAGGTCAGGGTGTGTGAAGGGAGCAGACAGGCTGGTAGGTCAGGGTGTGTGAATGGAGCAGACAGGCTGGTAGGTCAGGGTGTGTGAAGGGAGCAGACAGGCTGGTAGGTCAGGGTGTGTGAAGGGAGCAGACAGGCTGGTAGGTCAGGGTGTGTGAATGGAGCAGACAGGCTGGTATGAACTGTCCTTCGTTGGTTGATGCATTAGACTCCACTATCAATGTACATGTTGACAATGAAGCCAAAGGACAGATTTGCAGGCAATATCACATGGGAAGCAGAGCCACACAGTCTGGGACAATCACAGCTGTTTCTCCAGTCTCTAGATTTTTTTTTTGCGGGGGGGGGGGGGGGGGGAATGTTATTTTCAGGAATGATTATTGGTTGCCATGTGGCAACTTTCAGCCAAAATTGCTTTTCTTCAACAAAATAAAATGTTCTTAGTTTGGTCTAACCGCTGCAAAGCTGTTAGAATCTTTGGGGTATGGCATGTAAGGGTGCCAGTCTGCTCTTGGGGCAGCCAAAATGCACAGTAACCATTCTCATCCTTGTGTTTTGAACCATTTTCTTCTAGGCTAAGTAAACTCTGCTAGAAACCTGGCAGAAAGAAATGCACAGGTCTGTCTGGCTGTGGGTGTATTGAGCATGAAAATTCACATGTAGAGCTTCAAACTAATTCAGTTCGATCAATAACAGAAGAAAATTAGACTAATTTAGTAACTCAATCTGTGTGTACATTTTGTATGGCAACTGGGGTGAATACCTGTAGGTAGAACACAAATACACTGGTAAGGGTAGGAATGGCAGCCAGGGCTGTGGACACAGGTCACCACAGGGTCATCACAGGGTCATCCAAGATCAGAATTATCTTTGGCCCAAAGACTACATCTGATGGGGAATTCCAGATCAGACTGATAGAAATTGACTTATAGAATAGAAGTCCTGCTCAATAAAGAAGAAAGTGTGTGTTAGTGGCAGACAGCACGTCAGCTGATGTTGAGGTACAGGCAATCTCTATTTTTAGCTCAGCTGACTTGTCCGTCAGCTGAGCTTTTGTGAGGGTCTGTTGTCCGTCATCCACAATTCACATTTTCGACTTCTTATCCAAAACCATTAGCCAGATCCACTTCAAACTTGGTGGCCATGTACCTTGGGTGGGTCTCTACAAAGTTTGTTCAAATGGTCACGCTCCAGTAATTTTTGGATTTTTTATGATTTTTTTGGTTCTTTTTGGGCAAACCTTAAAAAATCTTCTTTTCCAAAACCGCTCACCCGATTGCTTTGATATCACATAGGAACACTCCTGGGGACTCCTGGTTCTGAATTTGTGCACCAGGTGGCGCTGCAATTTTTTTGTAATTTTTTATGAATTTTTGTGTGTTTTCGCAATTTTCGGCTTCTTCTCTAGAACCATCACACAGATTAAGCTGAAACTTGGTGGATATGTTCCTTGTGAAAGGTTAAATAAAGGTTTTCACTAGGTGGCACTGCTGTGGATTCCTGATTTTTAACGATTTTTTCAATTCGGGTACTTGTCTGTAAATGCACCTTTCCTATTGATTGATATGCATATGTAAGTCAATGGGCATTCTAATGCTAATTCACATTTTCGACTTCTTCTCCGAAACCGCCTGCCAGATTCACATCAAACTTGGTGGCAATGTACCTTGGGTGGGTTTCTACCTAGTTTGTACAAATGGTCATGGTCCAGTGATTTTTTATTTATTTATTTTTTTTTTTGTTGCAAATCTTAAAAATTCTTATTCTCCGAAAAGGCTCACCCAATTGCTTTGATATCACACCGAAATACTCCTAGGGGCTCCTTGCTCTGAATTTGTTCGCCAGGTGGCGCTGCAATCTTTTTCTATATTTTTATGATTGTTTGTGTGTTTTCATTATTTTGGACTTCTTCTCCAGAACCATGACTCTGATTGAGCTGAAACTTGGTGGATAGCTTTCTTGTGAAAGGGTCAAACAAAGTTGTATACTAGGTGGCACTGCTGTGGATTCCTCACTTTTAATGATTTTTTCAATTCGGGTACTTATCGGTAAATGTACCTTTCCTATTGATTAATACGTAAGTCAATGGGCATTCTAATGCTAACACACATTTTCGACATCTTTTCCAAAACTGTCATCCAGATTCACTTCAAACTTGGTGGCAATGTACCTTGGGTGGGTTTCTACCAATTGTATTTAAATGGTCATTCTTCAGTGATTTTTGGATTTTTATTGAATTATTTTGTGTTTCTTTGGGGCAAATCTTAAAAAATCTTCTTCTCTGAAACCGCTCACCCAATTGCTTTGATATCACACAGAAACACTCCTAGGGACTCCTAGTTCTGAATTTGTTCACCAGGTGGCACTGCAATCTTTTTCTATTTTCATGTGCTTATTGGAAAATACACCATTCTTATTGATTACTATGCAGGTCATTGGTCATTCCAATGCATATTCACACTTTTGACTTCATCTCCGAAACTGTTTGCCACATTTACTTCAAACTTGCTGGCAGTGTACAGTAGATGTGTCTGTACCATATCTGTTCAAGCATAGGTCAGCTGAGCATGGGCTGTTTACACAGCCCTCTTGTTTATAGTTGTATATTTGGGGGGAGGGGGGAATCAATGTGCATACACTGTTTGTCATGGTGCCTAGTGAACCCTTGCCATAATGACAATTGCAGTTATACATCATAAAGTAAGCTCTGATTTATGTCATTATTTTAATATTAGCAACAGTATCTTTAAAGTACATTCCCTTCCGTAACATTTGTTCAGTTAGTTATCTTCTAAGTGCTTTGTTCACTGGGGGTAAACAACATCCTTATATAAGTAAGACAGGTCAACATATGCCCTATACCATTAACATTACCTGCGTGACACCCTTTGATGTGCATATCTGACACACCTTGCCTCATCACACAGTGTAATAAGTGTAGTGCACTGATATGTACATATTGTTCATCTGGATATTATTTATCACAGGACCACTGGACCTGAGCTCACATGATCCAAGGAGTATCTTTTGGTTATACAACGTACCATGTATTTTCCTAACACAGCAGTTAAAAGTTTCTTTTTTAACACTTTTTTTTGCCATACTGGCTGCAGTCAAAGCCTTAGACTTACAGCTGTATCTGCTGGAGTGAGGCCTGATTGTCCAGTGAAAAGCACTTGTCTACTTGACATTTCAGTCTACCCCATAACAGCAGGGTGGGGTTATGCAGTGTAGTTGATCAAGAACTCATACATACAGTTGTACTGTTGCTTCTACTCAGTGAAACTTTCACTGAGTTCTGTACGTCAGTCATGTAATACTGTCAAGCAGACCTTACAGACTGCATGATACACACCAGCACATACTTATCATGTACTCAGGAGTGAGCTGAGCTTTGATATATATACCAGTATACAGACTCATGATGTGGTAATATATTCATAGTGTCATGAGCAGCTCAGGCTCATGGTATGCTCAGGATTCCTTTGAGCCATGATGATGATGAACCATGACACTAGCATACAGCCTCATAATGACATAACACTAGCATACAGCCTCATAATGACATAACACTAGCATACAGCCTCATAACATAACACTAGCATACAGCCTCATAAGGACATAACACTAGCATACAGCCTCATCATGACATAACACTAGCACACAGCCTCATAATAACATAACACTAACATACAGTCTCATAACATAACACTAGCATACAGCCTCATAATGACATAACACTAGCATACAGCCTCATAACATAACACTAACATACAGCCTCATAAGGACATAACACTAGCATACAGCCTCATAATGACATAACACTAGCATACAGCCTCATAATGATATAACACTAACAGCCTCATAACATAACACTAGCATACAGCCTCATAACATAACACTAACATACAGCCTCATAAGGACATAACACTAGCATACAGCATCATAATGACATAACACTAGCATACAGCCTCATAATAACATAACACCAGCATACAGTCTCATGACATAACACTAGCATACGGTCTCGTAATGACATAATACTAGCATAAAGCCCCATAATGACATAACAGTAGCATACAGCCTCATAATGACATAACACTAGCATACAGCTTCATAAGGACATAAAAGTAGCATACAGCCTCATAATGACATAACACTAGCATACAGCCTCATAATAACATAACACTAGCATACAGTCTCATGACATAACACTAGCATACGGTCTCGTAATGACATATCACTAGCATAAAGCCCCATAATGACATAACAGTAGCATACAGCCTCATAATGACATAACACTAGCATACAGTCTCATGACATAACACTAGCATACAGTCTCGTAATGACATAATACTAGCATAAAGCCTCATAATGACATAACAGTAGCATACAGCCTCATAATGACATAACACTAGCATACAGCCTCATAATGACATAACACTAGCATACAGCCTCATAATGACATAACACTAGCATACAGCCTCATAATGACATATTGTGATTCAGCATTTCAATAAATCATGATCTGTGAATTGACATTTCAATAGATGGTGAACTGTGAATTCAAAATTCTGTCCTGTGAATTGTGAAGATCTGTGAAATGTAACTTTTCACCATGAACTGTGAAAGCCAAAATTGTTTTTTCATGATTCCTGAACAGGACTGGCCTTGGCCCTCACATTCATGGTTTCACAGCCAGGGAAAAACATGAATCATCTAATTTGTTGTCTGTTGAGTAATTCATGCCAGTCCTCTCATAAGCATTTCGACTGAGAGGGACAGGTCACATGATGTGTCAGTACAGGTCACATGCTGTGTCAGTACAGGTCACATGATGTGTCAGTACAGGTCACATGCTTTGTCATTACAGGTCACATGATGTGTCAGTACAGGTCACATGATGTGTCAGTATCAGTTGTCAGCCACAGTGTCCATAAACGATAATCTTAAAAAGATCTGCTGTCTCTTGTGAGATGTGGTCTTTAGAGCAGGTAGTCCTATAGTGCTGTTGAAGGATGCTCTGAAAAAGATCTGCAGTCTCATGAGATGTAGTCTTTAGAGCAGGTAGGCCTACAGTGTCATTAAAGATGATTTTAAAAAGATCTGCAGTCTCTTGTGAGATGTGGTCTTTACAGCAGGTAGAGTGCCATTAAAGAATGATCTTAAAAAAATCTACACTCTCTCGTGAGTCTTCAGAGTAGGTGCCAGGGCACTGCAAAGCTGCAATAAAAGCACAAACAAAAGACTGAGATCAAAAATAAGTTACTTCTTTGTTGTGGGAGAATGGAGTGGCTGTTTTGAGACACTGGGATAGCCTTCTAAATGACAAGTGGATGGATTTGGATAACCTTACACCAAAATTTGAGATTTGATGGCAGTACATGGCAGCCAGGGTTGTATTGTGGCTGCCGCCATACAGGCTGCTGTACGTTTATGGACCCCCTTGACATGATGGATGACAGTGGTTGTCTTGGCGTGATGCGGTCCTTGTGTATGGTGGGTTGCCATCAGATTCCTTAGTCACACTTTTCACAAAAAACTTCGGGAGCATATTTTTATGGGTCAAGAGCAGGAGATGTCATTTTTGTGCCAGGTTGTGCGGAAAGAAAGTGAGCATTTGGCAGCGGAGATCACAAGGTCAGCGATCATAAGGGCTAGCACTTAGTCTGTCAGCACAGACAAAACAATGATAAATCATACTTTCATTTTAGTCAAGATAAAAATGAGTTTCCTTGTTGTCTCTTCAGACATAATTGATGATGTGGAGCAGTTTACATGGAGTGGTCTGTGGTCTGTAAACATTTCTTGATGTGCGTCACCTTTGTAGGTTTTGGATATGACAGAAATATATGTTCCTAGGTTTAATACCATGTCACCCCATTGGCCTGCCAGGATCAGTGTCTTGGGCACTTTCATTGCTTTATGTGCCATGTGCTTCAATGTGTGTTCTACCACATCAAAGGTTGTGTACCTTTTAGGATCACACGAGACCATGTTTATATTATCTCTTCTGACATGTTTGACTGGATCCAGGCAGCAATATCTGTTCTATGAAGTGTGCACACATTGCTTTTTGTGTTATGATCTATTATTGTTTACAGTGTCTCAACCTGTCTGATATTTCACTTGCTAGATACTTAAAGGAATGTGCCAAGTTTATTTTAAAGAAATGGACTTCATTTGCATTGCGTCATGTGCTTATTTCCTGTAGGGTTGACAGGTGTTTACCATGGGGCATCCCTGGAGGCAACAAGCGCATGAAGCAATGTAAATGAAGTTTATTCCTGTGTTTATATTTTCCCTATTGTTACATTCTAAAACATGAGCATTTTGACTTTGCCCTGCTCATTCTTCAGATATCTGCTTAATGTGAAAATTGGCCACTAGGTGTGAAGAGACTAACATGAGAGCTGAGAAGATAGTTCACACGTTTCTTCAAAGTTTTTATTTTTCTGGTTCACAAATATAATGTATGAATCAAACATTTTCACTTTCAGCGTCTAATGATTAACAAGCACAGTAAAGAGGTAGCTCGTGGGTTGTATGAAGTCAGGCCCACAAGTCACCACAGAAAAAAAAACCTTTAGCTTCCATGGGCGTTTGCGCTGCAGTAAACAAACATGGCTGTCTCCATGGACCTTTGAGGCTGCAGTGGTTTACCCATGGAAGTCCTGCAAAATTTGCTTTTACAAATGTGCACAACATGATCATATTCCTCCTTCACAATAATCTTATGGATATTTCACATCAACAAAATGGCGAGCACTTACATTTGCATTTAATTGATTGATTTTGATATCAAAAGTTGAGAGATAATTTGATCATGAGGTGAGAGAGGTCCACAACTACAAACATGTTCACAAAATCACCTACAATATTGCCATGCCAGAGTTATTATAATAAGAATATGCATTCAGAATACTGAATTTCTGTTAAAATACAGAAATCTTCTCTCATAGATGAGGAATTTGACATGGGAGTCAACTAGGATTTGAATTGGTGAGGTGATACCTTCACAAGTAAGGATGTTGAGTTCTATAGATGCTGCCATCTGGTGACTATTCCTGAACCATTCTGTGTTACCTGCTCAGATCAGTGTCTGACTAATGCAGTCACATAGACACTGACTCCTCCATGACTGTGACAGCAGCACAGTGGAAGGATGGGCCCTGGTATTTTCAGGGTAGGGTTTTTCTCGGTCCAGATATGGCTTTACTGTACCAGTCCACAGCCCCTGGTTAACTCATTCCATACTATGGTCACAGGCCTTGGTCAGCAGTTCTAGCACTGCCTGGCAAGTCATGCTGCAGCGGCCGCAAGAGCAGGTGCAGCATGACTTGCCAGTCAGTGCCAGAACTACTGACTTCAGGCTATAGGCATGTGGGTACTTGAATGAAAGCTCTTTTCATGAAGAATTTAAATATGCAATTGTCGTCTTAAATCTAGGTAAATTTACGGAAAAATCAGGGACTGGAATGGAATGAGTTAAGTACAGCAAGTGAAAAGTATTCACACAAACATGTGGAAAGTATACATTTGTGAAGGCCAGGAGCAATTGATAGCAAACTGAAAGTCGGACCCTCTGATTATAATTGTATAAACAACTATTTCTTTGATCAGTAAGTGGAATGAAACATAGGAACATAAATGTGAAAACAATGTCTTCATGGTTTTATCAAGCCATTACAGAAATTTACTGACCAGATATATGGTTGGATATGTGGCTGAAATCAGAACTCTGTCATCTGTCCATTTGAATGTATCAATTACTGCCATACAGTATGGGTTCATGATGTTTAGCTCTCCAAAACTGTAAAACAAACACCAATAAAGACCATGTATGAAGTGTTTCTTTCACCACACATGTAGGCTGTACGTATAATTCAGTGAAAACAGTTCTCAGTTTGGGTGAAGCAGTCAGCTGGTACTGCTGGGCCTTTGACCACTCTGTGTGACAACACTACTCTTGTCTATATTTCTATGTTACTTCACCAGGATTTAAAGACCAGCTGTATTATAAGACCACTTTTTATTGTCATATGGAGAGACTGGCCTGGCAGGTAGAGCTGTGCTGCTTGCTGTTGTTTTCCAGTCTCTGTTGTACCCAGACAAATACTGAAAAGTGCTTTAATTTTGCCGTGTTCTAAATTTCACTTATATCGCTGATGGAAATAACTGCACAGTGAAAGAGTATTTTAACATTGTTTGAATAGGAATTATTTGCAAAATAGTGAAATTAAAACTAAAGTGAAATGTCAAAAATTCAAAAACCATGAAAATTTAAACACACGAAAATAAAGCAGTTTGCAGTCTAGGGCTTACAGGAGAGTAGTCAGGCATCAGGGCACTTCCTCCCACTCCACAAATTGCACTTTCAGGTCAAAATTCATCCAACTTCTAGGTTTTTCTGTCGGCCTGCCTCTGTTTAACCTCATCAGGGGTTTGGGGCACACAGACACTTCCTTAAATGTGTGGATCCCCTCCCTGTAGCCCCCCCCCCCCTGTCTATGGTCGGATCCATGGTGTATGGACAGCCAGAATTTGTGCTCAAGCTTTCTGTAAATTTAAGCTGCAGTTTTCATCAGGTGTCATGTGACACAAATTGTCTGATTACAACAAAACTGACTTAACAGGAGACACTTTAAAGTGAGAGGAACACACTGGGACTGAGGTGTGCACAGCTTATGTAACTGCTTACACAGGCAGCAAGTGGTCAGATGAAGCTGTGTGTTTGTTGTTCAGTCATTCTATCTTTATGTTTGTCTTAAGATGTTTCCCGAAGTATCACTGTTATAAATAAATGCAGCCTAAGTGGTGTGGAGGACTCTTGTGTGTTGTGTCTGCCTATGGAGTGGTCTGATGGCTGGCAGGGTGCTCTAGCAGAAAGCGTCCTCTCAGACACTCTGTCTCTCCCTTCTTCCCTCTTACTGTCAGTCACTCTGTATACACAGCAGTCCCTCCTTAAAGATACCACCTGCTTGATGGGACCCTAGCCTCAGGGTCACTGGTCTGCCAAAGGAAAAACTATAAGTATGGATGGATGGATGGATGGATGGATGGATGGATGGATGGATGGATGTGGATGGATGGATGTGGATGGATGGATGGATGGATGGATGGATGGATGGATTTGGATGGATGGATGTGGATGGATGGATGTATGGATGAATGTGGATGGATGGATGGATGGATAGATGGATGGATATGGATGGATGGATGAATGTGGATGGATGGATGGATGGGGATGGATGGATGGATGGATGGATGGATTATGAGCTCTGATGGAGGCTTTTAATAAGAGGCTTTGCATTCTTGCTTGCAACTCCAATCTTACCTTGTACTTCCCAATATCTTCTGTTTGTCAAATATTGCTAATTATTGAATGCCATTGCTGTGCAAGACTTGTGTGCATCTAAATTTCGAAACTGATTTTCCTTTGTGAAGGACTCGATGAGCCCTTCATGGAACCAGTCATCAAACCACTGCATGTTTAAATTGCTCCAATGTGCTGGATAAAGCTATCATCTGCTGTAATATATTTTTTTGCTTAAATCTTTGTTAATAAAAAACAGATTTGGTCAGAATTGTTGTTAATACCTCTTGTTATAGCATACTGCAGGTCAACAGCTTTCTTTGGGGTGGTACAGTTTCAGTGTATGTCATATTAGGCTGTTTGATCCGGTCTGTTACCAGGCAAAGGGTGGCAGCTAGGTGACCCAGTCTGGGGATGGCAGCTAGTTGACCCAGTCTAACCATTACCAGACAAGGGGTTACAGATAGTTGACCCAGTCTAACTGTTACCAGGCAAGGAGTGGCAGCTAATTGACCCAGTCTAACCATTACCAGACAAGGGGTGGCAGCTGGTTGACCCAGTCTAACTGCTACCAGGCAAGGGGTGGCAGCTGGTTGACCCAATCTAACTGTTACCAGGCAAGGGGTGGCAGCTGGTTGACCCAGTCTAACTGTTACCAGGCATAAGGGTGGCAGCAAGTTGTCTCACTCTGTCACCAGGCAAGGGGTGGCAGCTAGCCACATATATGTAGACTTTGGGGGGAGACAGGCAGAGGTCGGGGTTGACAGGCAAGGAGTTGCAAGGGCAAATTGGCAGGCGCCCTCAGGCAGCAGATTGTCAGGCACCCTCAGGTAGCATGCTGTGTAATTTGCTGACATTTTGCACTAGCTGTAAGCTACCAATGATCAGTCTATTTGGGGCTTACATGCTATAGCTACCTGAATCTTTGACTGGGCATGCAGCACACAGAGAGGAGTCCTGGGAGAGGTGTATGTTTATCCATTGTACATGGTTGACTTCTCGTCAGGTCATCTTGCTGCAAGGTTGAGGAGCTAGCTGGCCAAGGAACACCTGCTTTGTTGGTTAAGACAGCACAGTATGCACCTGTGCACCTGTGTGCCCGCCATCATGCCCCACACCTGGAGTGGCCAGTGACCTGCTGCGTGACCCCTCCGTGTTGTCAGGGCAGGTCAGCTGTATGGAGCCTCAGTGACAGTGAGACCACAATCAGTGTCCATCCTCATGGCCTGTGCCTGCAATCACTGTCTGTCTCTATAGTTGTCTCTGCAGTTTAATTAAGACAGCCACCTCAAGCTGCTGTTGTTGTTGTCAGCCATTTTGTCATTACAAGCTATTGTGGTCAATTGGTCCCCAGTTAGCAATTTGTTAGGGAAGCAACTTGCTGAAAATGATTTCTGACACCAGGAATCGGTGAGACAAGTCACGCCACTGACGAGGTGTTCTGTACATCATTATTATTGTTATCACATCTGTTTTTGACAGAGGCAAGATGGCAAGAAAAATTACTTTGTCAACTGCTTATAAAACATCATGCATCTATGTCAAGGTGACACAGAGAAAGATTCTATCAAATTATATGTATTGTCTGTATTATCATTCCATATGACAGGTACCTGTCCATTTCTTTCTGGCTGTGTGGGTACAGCTCAGGTAGAAGTCCAGTATACTGTCATATATCTGCTCTACGGACCTATTTTCATGACAGAACACATTAGTTTTAAGATGCCATTCCCAGACACTAGACTCTCATTTCTTTGTTGATTTAGCTGCATTCAAAGACCACCTGCCATATGTGACCACTTTTGCCTGGTACTGGAAGTGGTCTTAAATAGCAGGTACCACTGTGCCAGTTAACGTACATTTCTCTGTAGCCATGCATACAGGGTAACATACATCCCTCCATAGCTGTACATACAGGGTAACATACATCCCTCCATAGCTGTACATACAGGGTAACATACATCCCTCCATAGCTGTACATACTGGGTAACATACATCCCTCCATAGCGGTACATACAGGAAAATAGGGTAACATACATCCTTCCATAGCTGTACATACAGGATAACAGGGTAACATACATCCCTCTGTAGCCATATGTAGAGGGCAACAGGGTAACATACATCCCTCTATAGCCGTATGTAGAGGGTAACAGGGTAACATACATCCCTCCATAGCTGTACATACAGGAAAATAGGGTAACATACATCCTTCCATAGCTGTACATACAGGATAACAGGGTAACATACATCCTTCCATAGCTGTACATACAGGATAACAGGGTAACATACATCCCTCCATAGCTGTACATACAGGGTAACAGGGTAACATACATCCCTCCATAGCTGTACATACAGGATAACAGGGTAACATACATCCTTCCATAGCTGTACATACAGGATAACAGGGTAACATACATCCCTCTGTAGCCATATGTAGAGGGCAACAGGGTAACATACATCCCTCTATAGCCGTATGTAGAGGGTAACAGGGTAACATACATCCCTCAGTAGCTGTACTTTCAGGATAACATACATCCTTATGTAGCCCCACACAGACCATGTTATACATCCCAATGGAGTGGTACATGGGGTATTATACTTCCTGTCTAGCCCTGCATATACCATATCCTACATTCCCATTTCACCCCTATACATGGTGTCATCATATATCCCATGTTATCCACATATACACTATATCCATTCATAATTTTATACGTGCGTGCAGGGTATCATACGGCCCTGTTTGCATGCCTCCCTAGGGGTCCACATTGGTCTCTACTTGTCAATGTTTATTAGACATAATTCAGACATTTTTCATGTTTTTCATGCATGCCAGGATTTTTTACATGGCAATTATGGATATACATTTTTGATACTTTATGTAATTTTCTGCTTGTTGACATTTACTGTCATTCCATGTCTGCTATCGTCCATTTTTATTATACTTTGACCTACTTTGCCCAATAATTGATGTTTGATACATTTGGTGGTTTTTTCCCCCTTTTTTTCAATTTGATGCCTTTCAAGGATCACAGCTCCAATCTTGTGGTGTCTTTTGGACTGCGCAGTGTCAGGTCAGAGAGTTAGACTGGTAGGGGCCCATTAGAGTCCAAATGTCGTGAAGTCACTTAGTTTACCTGTTGGGGTGCTAAGAAGAAGGGGTAATTGGAGGGAAATGACAGTAAGGACACACATTAGCTGATAGGGTTGACAGAGTACAGGGAAGAACTGTACCCTCAGTAATCATAACCGGCCAATCATAACTACTTGGACTGGGGTAAATTGGATGATTGACCCCCTGATCAATGGACAGGCTCCCCACACAAAATACCTGCATTTTGAACTGATTATTTTTGGCGAACAAAAAATTGTTCGTGTCTGCCAAATGTTGACCTGTGTGGCAGAAAGCTGTGTCGTTAGGAGACATTTTACAGAACATGTCAGTGTGTGAGCAGATGGTGGTCACTGTGTATGATCCCCTGTTATAAAACACAAACATCATTGTCTGGCGTGACATATCTCTTAAGGTACCTGATGGGGACATGTCATTGAGATCCAGCCACAAGCTCTTAGGTGAGGTGCCCCCACAAAAAACTTTGTCGAATCTGAGTAAATCTTGTGTTTATCAAGGCAAATCTCACTAAATCTTATGTTTATCAAGTCAGTGGATTACTCAGTACAAATGAGAGGACTTTGGACCATCTTCAAGGGTTTTGAAAACCCACTTTGGGAGTATAAACAAGGGGCACTGTCAGACACAATGAAATCCAGATTTTGGTATTGACCGACATCTACACAAATGTGTCTACCAGGCGACCTTGGACCATATGCAGATAAGTGTTACAATAAAAGCACAAGGTGACCCCGGGCAGCAGGCTGCCACATGACAGACCTTAGATCATGTTCCTGGCTAATGATTTACTGCACATTTGTATTTTTGTTGCTGGAGAGCAACTGATTATCCAGTTGTGTGTAAACATGAAGTTGTGAAAGCCGAACAACTGAAATCACCAGATTTCATAAAGTATATTAACAGTTGCTTCAATATAAATGTGTGTGTGTGTGTGTGCATGTATAATGTATATACAGTGGTCCCCCTCTTATTAACCAACCCCAAATGCAGCCAATAAGTGTCCTTATAAGAGGGGTGGTCTTTCTTGAGGGAGGAAATCTAATGGAAATACCGTATTTTCTGCACTATAATGCTGGCCTTTCAAGAGGGGTGGCCACTGGTGAGAGGGGCCTTATAAAAGGGGGACCACCATATCTATCTATCTATCTATCTATCTATCTATCTATCTATCTATCTATCTATCTATCTATCTATCTATCTATCTATCTATCTATCTATCTATCTATCTATCTATCTATCTATCTATCTATCTATCTATCTATCTATCTATCTATCTATCTATCTATCTATCTATCTATCTATCTATCTATCTATCTATCTATCTGTCTATCTATCTATCTATATATATATACATATACATATATATATATACATATATATATATACATACATACATATATATATATATATATATATATATATATATATATATATATATATATATATGCACATACATAAGTATGTACAGACAGACAGTCATTTAAGTAGATACGTTTAAGCTGGATGGTCTCTGGATTGACTGACGAGTCCACAAGTTTTGTCAGGACTGGTACATTGCACAGAGAGTCAACCAGGCAAATCTTCGCCCGGAGAGCATCATAATTTCCCAGTATCACAGAAGCAGTGACCCCAGATTATTTCTGATCATTTTAGTGGGACTACGTTACATGTGGATACTTTTTCAAAGGTTTTTGAGAGTTAACTTTATATCAGTAGAAAGTAAGTCAAGAGTTTTGCTTGACATTTGGGGCCCAATGCTGGCCTGGGATGAAGAAATTTCATACAGTCTTGTTCCCAGCGAAAAAAGCAGCATACAACTGGTGTAGGCATGTGTCGCAACAACCTGTTGCATGGATGCCGGTTTAGAGGGGGCAACAACTCTTTGATCATTCCTCAAATATCATATTTTAGAGGCAGTAGTGGCATGAAGGTCAGAAAGTTTATACCCTCTGGTGGATTTTTATATCAGATGTTCAGTAAGGAAGCATCATCTTGTCAGTGGGAGAGGGCTGGCAGACCCAATATATAGCACAGGCTATTCCAAATCAGACACATTTATAAAAACTGATCACCCATCCAACAATCCTCAATCACTGATCACAGCAAGTCTAAAACAGCAATCGAGCATTCCACAAAGAACTGCTGTTCCCCTCTCCCTCCCTGGTCATAGGATCATCAATCATCATGACAGAGATTATAATTATATCTCAAGTGTATGCAGGACCAGTGTATGGATGGCGTGGACCTGTCCACATGGCGTACTCATGTACCAGGATTCCTGGGACCTGGGGGCTGATTGTCATGGTTTGAAAACAGATTTGTGTCTTTTTGTCCAGATGAAAGAAAAACAATGCAATGCATTTTATTCCTAAAATAGTGTCTTCAAAATGATTGGAGGGAAATGACACCCAGGACACAGGACAGGAGGATAAAACAATACTGCTGTCAGGGAGTGCAAAGTTGTCGCTGGACATTGAGTGTAAAGTTGCTGTTGTGCATTGAGTGTAAAGTTGTGGCTGTGCATCGAGTGTAAAGTTGGCACTGTGCATTGAGTGCACCATTGTGTATTGAGTGCAAAGTTGCTGCTGTGTATTGAGTGCCAGTGTTAACTTCTGTCCATTCAATGGCAATGTATTGCATGCTAAACACACCAATCTCTGTTTTCTTCACTGCACTTAGTCTGCACTTTGGCTACATGATCACTGTTTTAGCAATGGAAATGTGACTCAATTTCTGATTGGTATACTGTGGTTACCATGGTAACAGACCACAGTGCTACAGAACATACAAACTGCCAATGGCCAGGGTGAGAATGATTATTTTTCTGATTTGTTCACCAGTCCATGAGACTTTATTGCTCTAACTAGATATAATATCTTGTTGTGCTGTGGCAGACCAATAAAAACACTGCATTTACTTGAAATATTGTTTTGCTGTGTGTATTATTGGAAATTACTTGTGATTCCATCATTGATGATTGTATGGGCAATATAATGGTCAATTATAATCACTTAGTCAAGAAGGCCCAGATACTCTGGATCTCCATGTGTCCTATAATGACCCTAATATCATGTATTCCTTGTACCCTTGTGTATCACCTCTAACAAGTGGGGCCTCCTGGTGGCCAGCATTTGCATAGTGAGGATCGAAATTCTGTCCTGCACAAATAGTGGAACTGATGCACATACCTCCAGTCTTCAGACAATAAAGCAAAACATGTTTGCTGTGTTCAAGGTGTTGTAAAGAAGAACAATTACTTAAGTGGGATTTTTTTTTATTTGCCTCTGTCATTGAAGTGAGGATTTTGTGATTTTTATTTTGATTATTGATTTTATAATCATATGTTTGGTTCAGCGCTTACAAATGACCAACTCTCAACTATACTCCATAGCTGGTGCACCATCAGCTGTGAGAACGATGTCACCTTGCAGTGAGGAAGTTCAGACATATTTGGTGCTAAGCTTTAATGTATAGTGACTGGATGTAGCGTGTCACCCTCTTTAATGCTGTAATTGCCAACTGTAAACAAGGACAACCATAACTCTCTTGTCATGCCACAGACAGATTATTTATTTTTGGACTGTAAAAGTGTGTTTGTTTGTTCTTTAATTTTTCTCATAACAAGTATAAATAGCATAAATGTAGTGCAGAGTATTCCGAGAACAGTCCGATACAAGTGGTTTTTGACCTGAGAGCATCTTACAATGTGAGGGCCACAGTGTCAGTTTGCACAGGTATATGGCCACAGTGTCAGTGTACACAGGTATATGGCCACAGTGTCAGTTTACACAGGTATATGGCCACAGTGTCAGTGTACACAGATATATGGCCACAGTGTCAGTGAACACAGGTAAATAGCCACAGTATCAGTGTACACAGGTATATGGCCACAGTGTCAGTTTACACAGGTATATGGGCACAGTGTCTGTGTACACAGGTAAATAGCCACAGTATCAGTGTACACAGGTATATGGCCACAGTGTCAGTTTACACAGGTATATGGCCACAGTGTCAGTGTACACAGATATATGGCCACAGTGTCAGTGAACACAGGTAAATAGCCACAGTATCAGTGTACACAGGTATATGGCCACAGTGTCAGTGTACACAGGTATATGGGCACAGTGTCAGTGTACACAGATATATGGCCACAGTGTCAGTGAACACAGGTAAATAGCCACAGTATCAGTGTACACAGGTATATGGCCACAGTGTCAGTGTACACAGGTATATGGCCACAGTGTCAGTGTACACAGGTATATGACCCAGTTGTCCATGTACACAGGTATATGGGCACAGTGTCAGTGTACACAGGTATATGGCCACAGTGTCAGTGTACACAGATATATGGCCACAGTGTCAGTGAACACAGGTAAATAGCCACAGTATCAGTGTACACAGATATATGGCCACAGTGTCAGTTTACACAGGTATATGGGCACAGTGTCAGTGTACACAGATATATGGCCACAGTGTCAGTGAACACAGGTAAATAGCCACAGTATCAGTGTACACAGATATATGGCCACAGTGTCAGTGTACACATGTATATGGCCACAGTGTCTGTGTACACAGGTATATGACCCATTGTCCATGTACACAGGTATATGGCCACATTGTATGTATACACAGGTATGTCGCCACAGCATCAGTGAAAACAGGTATATGGCCACAGTGTCAGTGTACACAACATATTGCCACATTATAAACATCTTTTTCAAACAATTTCTGTGGTGTGGTTCAATACCCAGGAAGCCTGAGATGAAATGAATGTTATCAGGAGGAGTAGGACTGGTTTTGCCATAACAACTGGCTCATCAGCTACATTGTGTACCACAAGGGCTTTCCTATAATATTCTGGCTGGACTCGTCAAATGTGCATCCTATAAACAGTATTGTCTTATCATTTTTCAGCATATCTTCTTTATAGAAGAATGCCTGCTTATATGAAGGGGTATTGTTATCATGTCTGCCTATATGGAGGGGTATTGTTATCATATCTGTGTGTATAGAGGGGTATTTTCATAATGTCTGTCTGCCTATATGGACGGGTATTGTTATAAGGTCTCTGCCTATATGGAGGGGTATTGTTATCGTGTCTCTGCCTATATGGAGGGGTATTGTTATCATGTCTCTGCCCATATGGAGGGGTATTGTTATAATGTCTGCCTGTATGGAGAGGTATCTACAGTAGAAATGTAACTTATGTACACCCATGTAATATAGACTAATGATACATGCTCCAGTCTTATTCCCTAGGATTGGTCTACATTATTCAGGATTATCACAGCGATACACACCTTTCTCAAGGGTTAAGCCAGAATATTAGGGGACGACCCATGTAAAAGAATGGAAAATTGCATGTTATATTTCTGCTGAACCTTAACCCAATGTTCCTAGTTTCTAAGTAGCCTAAGTACATGTGTTGTGCTCTTAAGAAAAAAAAATGTTTCAAGTGGTCCGTGCTGCAGGGTTCCATGGAGTCCAAAGTAGCTGCACTGAACCTGACCCTCTGCCCCCCCCCCTCCCCAACACACACAAAATGGCAGAACACATCAATGCACATTGGTATAATTGTGATGCCAGCAAGGAGCTCATAAGACCCAGCCTGGTAGCAGGGAGAGACTGTCTATAAGACCCAGCCTGGTAGCAGGGAGAGACTGTCTATAAGACCCAGCCTGGTAGCAGGGAGAGACTGTCTATAAGACCCAGCCTGGTAGCAGGGAGAGACTGTCTATAAGACCCAGCCTGGTAGCAGGGAGAGACTGTCTATAAGACCCAACCTGGTAGCAGGGAGAGACTGTCTATAGACCCAGCCTGGTAGCAGGGAGAGACTGTCTATAGACCCAGCCTGGTAGCAGGGAGAGACTGTCTATAAGACCCAGCCTGGTAGCAGGGAGAGACTGTCTATAAGACCCAGCCTGGTAGCAGGGAGAGACTGTCTATAAGACCCAACCTGTTAGCAGGGAGAGACTGTCTATAGACCCAGCCTGGTAGCAGGGAGAGACTGTCTATAGGCCAGCTCTGGTTTTATCTGCTACCTGTCCAGGGGGGAGGGTGGTCGGTGACCCTGAGAACACCCGTCATGTGCAGACAGGTACTCACCTCCATCTCAAAACCGTTTACCTGCATTTGAACTAGCTTTGACAACTGGTGTTTGAACATTGTCTCAACTCTTCAGGTAGGTACCTGTCAACATGAACAATGCACTTGTCATTTAGTGTCCAAGTTCGTGCCGCATCTGAAGGTCTGACAGACACTGTAATTTTTCCCGAAACATTAATTTATGGGCTTATTTCCATGATTCCGTCATGAAATGTAGAAGTGTCAGGGCCTGGGCTTTGTGTGGAGAGGTGCACCCTTAAGGAACAAAGGATGGATAAGACAAAATTATGGATTGATGGACAGACAGACATAGGCAGTAAGAGGTGGTTCAAAGAGAATGTAAAGATCAAAGACCACGATACCTGACCACTAGGGTCAAAAGGACATGACAGGTGTGGCAGACATGAAGTGGACAACTGACCAGCAGCCTAACTTGGTGTGACAGGCTTGTCTGTCCACATCATCCTTCTCTTATTATACACGTTGCATGTGGCTGCTGAAGTAGAGCGTACTTGAACCCTCCTGGACATACTGCCCAAAAGCCGCTGGATGTAAACTGTCCTTTGCTTTAATTGCTTTAATGTTTTCAGTTAAATCCCATGTAAATGGATTTTTTTTTCTGAGAATTTTATATAAAACCTGTCATGATGACAAACTGGAGATAAATATCTTCCCTTGGCATGGGTTCGGTGCAACACCCCCCTCCCCCACCCTTACAGCAAGCGAGGCTTTTGATTCAGCCTCATTATGACCAAGACTGAGTTACAGCAACCACAGTAATGTGGTATGGTATTGGCTTAGGCAACCACACTAATGTGGTATGGTATTGGATGAGGCAACCACAGTAATGTGGTATTGTTTTGGCCGAGGCAACCACAGTAATGTGGTATGGTATTAGCTGAGGCAACCATAGTAATGTGGTATGGTATTAGATGAGGCAACCACAGTAATGTGGTATGGTATGGGCTGAGGCAACTACAGTAATGTGGTATAGTATTGGATGAGGCAACCACAGTAATGTGGTATGGTATTAGCCGAGGCAACCACAGTAATGTGGTATGGTATTAGCCGAGGCAACCACAGTAATGTAATATGGTATTGGCTGAGGCAACCACAGTAATGTGGTATGGTTTTGGATGAGGCAATCACAGTAATGTGGTATGGTATTGGCTTAGGCAACCACAGTAATGTGGTATGGTTTTGGATGAGGCAATCACAGTAATGTGGTATGGTATTGGCTTAGGCAACCACAGCAATGTGGTATGGTATTGGCTGAGGCCCATTAGTTGTACTGCTGTGTGTTTCAGTCTCATGTTTGGATGTGGCTGGCACAAACACTAGTATGGTTATAATATTTCTTTGCTGTACACACAAGTCTGTAGTTCATTTTGTTTGTGGTTCCCTGTATTATTCTCTGCCCATCTACCTGTGGTGTACATTGCGTGCACAAGAATGTTGGCTGTGAAGCGTGACTCGATGGTAGTAGCATACAATGCCTGGGACACCAGGTCCACGTCTTCACAACACGATCAGGTGCACAGTATGCCATTATATGCACCTATTATAACTACCTCTTTTTATTAAACAGTCCTAAATGTTTATCAAAATGTATTAAGCCAAGGTTGCCTGGATTCAACACCTGCAGGGCGTCATGGTTTGCCTGACTACCACACCAATAATGCTGTCTTGTCAGGTAATGTGGACATTTCAGACAATGGAACAAAGACAAATATTAAAATTAGAATAATAGCGAGTAATTTATCAAAGTTTTCTTTTTGGGGGATGGGGGGAGGGGGCAGAAAACTCAGATGTAACTTTTTTTTGTTTGTTTTCAAATGTCACATCAAATTGATTTCAACTGGAAATTCTTCTGCAGAAAAGTTAACGTAAATTGTTCGACGTTAGAGCTCTCTGATTTTTTTTATTCATTTTGAAAGAGTAAACAGCTGATTTATACAGATCAGTTTAAGAGAAGTCCAATGCCATATTTTCATGGGGGTGTGGAAGGCTGGAGTTACGGGATCAGTGATGGCTATCCCCAAGTCACTCAGGTCTCATTATGTGGACCAGGATGGAGTTGCGGGATCAGTGATGGCTGTCCCCCAGTCACTCAGGTCTCATTATGTGGACCAGGATGGAGTTGCGGGATCAGTGATGGCTATCCCCCAGTCACTCAGGTCTCATTATGTGGACCAGGCTGGAGTTGTGGGATCAGTGATGGTCATTCCCCAGTCTGCCAGGTCTGCTGTGTTGACCTGGCTGCATTTTAGTTCACAGGTGTGTGCATAATTGTGGATCCAACAGTGTTACAGCTGGCTCATGTCTTGATAGGGACAGAGACATTGCTATAAAGTAAATGTACTTCTCTACAGAGATAGAGTGGCGCTATTGAGCCTCTGCACAAGGACAGTGGTATAATTGTATTTATGTGGAGAGACTCCATTTCCCATTCAAAGATTGGAGATCATACTTGGCACAGGTGTGCATGTATATCTCACTACAGGAGCACTGGTACAGCTGCATATGTACAGAGTCTGTGTACAGAGACAGTAATATGTGTACTGCTGTTTCTCAGTACAGGGACAGTGGGACAGCTGCATCTCTACAGAGATAGTGGTAGAGCTGTATCTATACAGGGATACTAGTACAGCTGTATCTGCAGGGAGCTGTATTGCTATGGAGCAACCAGCACAACTGTGTCTGGGTATGTGCTAAATATGTGTACAGTGCATTCATATTAACTGGGATCCTGTGCTGCCACCTAGAGTACAGCTGGGAACATACATGAGAGGAAAGAGGGCAGATCCATGTATTAAGCAAGGCCAAAAGAGCTTCCATAATAAAAGAAATACCTTAAGACAACAGACAGCATAAGAAAAGTCATTCACCAAGTTTTTAAACATACAAGATGCAAACATAGTTAGAAAATTTCACTTGTTTGGTAGAAAAAGTGTTATTTCTGGATTGTTAAGTAACATAGCTGGTACAATTGAGTGCCCTCATCATGGCAGAGGCATAGTTCTGTTGCCTAGCAACTGAGGGGACCACAGCAGGTCTGTAGTTAATTTACTTAAATATGGATACCTTTTACTGGATCCAGTTAGGACTGTAGATGGATACTTCATTGTGTGCTGTGTTTTACAGTCCAGAAGCCAGAGCTGCCCCCTCTGTACATGTACATGTGCCTGTATGTATGTATGTATGTATGTATGTATGTATGTATGTATGTATGTATGTATGTATGTATGTATGTGTATATATATATATATATATATATATATATATATATATATATATATATATATATATATATATATACATACATACATATATACATACATACATACATACATACATACATGTGTGTATACACATACATATGCATATACAAAAACAAACATTTGAAACTAGTCCGAGTGCCTCACTGTGTATACAGGCCTTAGCCACTCCCCGCCTACTCCTGCACTGTCACCACCAAATTATGGGACTGGTTGACTGCCAGGGCTAGTGCTGGCAAACATCAACAAGTGATGACTTGAACAATGATAAGAGGAGACAATGGCACTTAAGATGCCAATAAAATCACACCTGCTTCCCATCTTATTATGACCTGCACCATGGTGGAGGACCAGAGATGTTAATGGATTCTCATTTAATGGCAATCAGTGGACAACCTGTATGGCCGTTAACCTGCACTGTGTAGGTAGTGACCTGTGGCCTGAGGACACGGACAGCTCTCATGGTCCATGTATCATGGTGGCTTGCTGTCTGTCACACTGACTGAGCCAGGTCACTGTTACACTGACTGAGCCAGGTCACTGTTACACTGACTGAGCCAGCTCACTGTTACACTGACTGAGCCAGGTCACTGTTACTCTGACTGAGCCAGGTCACTGTTACACTGTCTGAGCCAACTCACTGTTACACTGACTGAGCCAGGTCACTGAGACATGTACTGAGCCAGCTCACTGTTACACTGACTGAACCAGGTCACTGTTACACGTACTGAGCCAGCTCACTGTTACACTGACTGAACCAGGTCACTGTTACACTGACTGAGCCAGCTCACTGTTATTGCAGGGACCACACATATGACACAGAATTAGCAAAATGCTGCTTCTTGTGTTGGCTTTCTTCAGTGTGATATGCTACATTTGGCACATACATTCATACATACATACATACATACATACATACATACATACATACATACATACATACATACTTACATACATACATACATACATACATACATATGTACATACATACATGCATACATACATACATACATACACACTCACACGCACACATATCCGTCTGTCTGTCTGTCTGTCTGTTTGTCTGTCTGTCTATCTATCTATCTATTTATTTATTAATTTGTGCTCCTCTGAGCCCAGTTTCTTTTGTTTTAGACACAGTTTATTTTCTTAGAGCTCACATAGTCTGAGATATATTTGCCCAGAGCGGATACATTTTTCATGTACATGTTTTAGTTGTGTCTTTTTGCCCAGAACCACTTCCTGTACATGTAGCTGTGTGACATCTTTGAAATACTAGTAAAAGCAGTACTTTGGTGTGGAACGTAGACAATTTTGTCTGCACTTTTTTATGACAAAAAAAAGATGTGGAGGTAGGTAGAATTGTGAGTAGAGAGTCCAGCCTGGCATCATATAGCAGTAGCAGATCTGACGGGTCCAGGCATGTAGTAGTCCTCACTTTATCACAGCATGTCTATTGTAGGCCAATCTTGAATGGGAGCAGTCAGCATTAACAGGTCAAATGTCAAGGTCACCAGTGTCTGGGATCCTTTTTTTAACCCAAACTAAGTTGTTTAAGCATTTAAATTGATTTTGCAGGGTGTACAGTGTTGAAGTGTAAGGATTTTAATCTCTTGGAACCAAGTGTATGAAAAACTGCGTCTGAGTCAAAGGGGAGGCGTCAATTTTTTTCTGCACTTTGGTTCTATGGAGAGTAACTCTTAAGTATATAATATAATGCAGTGAAACCTCTCTTGAGAGACTGCTCTTGGGAATGAGCAATTGCTGGTCCCTCAAGGCCATGGGCAATAAATAACATGACAAGTGCACAACAAAGTGTCTTGAAAGGTGTTGTGTAAAGGCAAGTCTGTCAGGGACACTGTGTAAAAGTACTTTATAACAGCACCCCTCACCATGATGAGGGTTAAGTACCAAAGTAACCATTATGGCAACAAAGTATGGGAGGGGTAAATACCCTCTACCATGGAGGGTTTGGGGCATCCCTTAATTACCATTAAGGCAGGAATGCTGCATTGCGTGTGATAATATAACTTTATTTATCCAGGGTAATACATGTTGGAATCCACTGAAACATGCTACAAAATCATCTATGTGTCAGTCATAATGCCAACACAGGGACTGTGTGTAATCACATGTACCTCACATTATCTGTGTGTCAGTCATAATGCCAACACAGGGACTGTGTGTAATCACATGTACCTCACATTATCTGTGTGTCAGTCATAATGCCAACACAGGGACTGTGTGTAATCACATGTACCTCACATTATCTGTGTGTCAGTCATAATGCCAACACAGGGACTGTGTGTAATCACATGTACCTCACATTATCTGTGTGTCAGTCATAATGCCAACACAGGGACTGTGTGTAATCACATGTACCTCACATTATCTGTGTGTCAGTCATAATGCCAACACAGGGACTGTGTGTAATCACATGTACCTCACATTATCTGTGTGTCAGTCATAATGCCAACACAGGGACTGTGTGTAATCACATGTACCTCACATTATCTGTGTGTCAGTCATAATGCCAACACAGGGACTGTGTGTAATCACATGTACCTCACATTATCTGTGTGTCAGTCATAATGCCAACACAGGGACTGTGTGTAATCACATGTACCTCACATTATCTGTGTGTCAGTCATAATGCCAACACAGGGACTGTGTGTAACCACATGTACCTCACATCATCTGTGTGTCAATCAAATCAATGTACCTCACATCAGGACATCATTGCCAGAGGATGGGAGGGTAACTAGGAGGCAGAGTAAGTCATGGCCAGAAATGGGTGATGACCTTTGCTGAGGCAGGTCACAGGGCAGCAGATGGGGGCAAGTACAATGTTAGGTCATATCTTATGGAGGCCTTCACTTTGCATGTACTGGGTATAGCCCCAGGGTGTCCAAGAACAATTGAAGGGGCAAAGCCTTTTTTTCTCCACTGCACTTGTCAAAGTCAATACAAATGAGACAGAAGAAGTGATTTATAGTGAGTCTCGTCTAATGAGATAGATTGTCAGGTCGTGCTGGTCATTGCTTCTGCTCCCTGTGTGGAATTGCACCTGTCCTCAGGAAATAGTCACTGTCTTCTCATGTACTCCCAGAGTTCTGTTGGGCAAGTTCTTCCATTACTGGCAGGGTTGTAGGACCTTTATTGGATGCTTGTCACAAATGACTTCATGATTCAGGGAGCCTTGAGACAACTATAACATTGACAGTCAATTATAAATGTTACATGAGTTGCTACAAGATTGGAAATATCTGGCTGATGTCAAAAACCCTCCACTTCCATGTTTCAAATATAGAGGGGCCCCCCGGAGAACTGTCGAGTGACAGTTGTGTCCTTCCCTGCGAGCTCAAAACCCAGGTCAAAAACACTGCATCTGTACCTTCTCAGCTTGTGTGTAGCTTTAAATGTTAAGGTTGTGAAAAATCGGGTTTTGTGTCAATTTTGCTGCAACAAAATCCAATAAATATTGATGTTGACCCACATTGAACAAGAGAGAAAGATATGTTCTATACAATGATAATGTTCCTGCAATAAATATTATTAGAGAGGAAGAGATGTTTTATGCTTTAAGCAATGATTCTGACCCTGCAATAAATAGACAGAGGAAAAGATGTTCTATGTATTAAGCAATGATATTGACCCTGCAATGAATATTATAAGACAGAGGTAGAGATGAATTTTGACTTAAGCAATGATATTGACCCAGCGATAAATATTTATGTCAAGGAAAGCTCTAATCTCATTGTAAATAACAGTATGATATCTTTGAATACAGCAAATACATAAAGTTGTTGAGGCAAGTATCAGCAATATCATACGTAGAATTGTTTTTGTTTTGTTTGTCATGTTAGTGGGGGTTGTGTGAAATCTTTTGCACCCAGGATAACAAATGTAGAAACTGTGTTTGGCTTTGACCTGCATTCTCTGCTCCTCCACACCACTGTGTCCTCTTGGCTGGATATTGACCTGGGTCCTCTGCTCCACACCACTGTGTCCTCTTGGCTGGATATTGACCTGTGTCCTCTGCTCCACACCACTGTGTCCTCTTGGCTGGATATTGACCTGCGTCCTCTGCTCCACACCACTGTGTCCTCTTGGCTGGATATTGACCTGCGTCCTCTGCTCCACACCACTGTGTCCTCTTGGCTGGATATTAACCTGCGTCCTCTGCTCCACACCACTGTGTCCTATTGGCTGGATAGATATGCGTCCTCTGCTCCACACCACTGTGTCCTCTTGGCTTGATATTGACCTGGGTCCTCTGCTCCACACCACTGTGTCCTCTTGGCTTGATATTGACCTGGGTCCTCTGCTCCACACCACTGTGTCCTCTTGGCTGGATATTGACCTGCGTCCTCTGCTCCACACCACTGTGTCCTCTTGGCTGGATATTGACCTGGGTCCTCTGCTCCACACCACTGTGTCCTCTTGGCTGGATATTGACCTGCGTCCTCTGCTCCACATTACTGTGTCCTCTTGGCTGGATATTGACCTGTGTCCTCTTGGCTGGATATTGACCTAGGGCTGCAAGCCACCAGACTGACAGTTATTCTCTATATCTGATTTTTTACAACTTTTTTAGTTTGTTTTTATGTCAGGTTTTGTTTGTTTTTCATTAAATCTTCCTTATCAATGGCCAGGATCAGCATCAGCCGTCTGGCATCTTGTAGCCTTGTACCTGCAGCCATACAGGTGTGTAATGAGCCCAGATATGTTTATCTACATGTGATCATTCCCCAGGCGCCTCAAGAGTAGCACTATATTGTGTGACTTGAGCAATGACAGGGCTGGTGACCGAAGATGCCACGAATAACAAGACATCGGGCGGCTCTCCCTTGTGATGCTGTCTACCCTGCCCCCAGCACTGACACCCCTGCCCTGCCCTGCCCTGTACCCCACTAGAACAGTCAGCGGGACTTAACTAATGCCAGGGTTATAGGGTGCAGTCTGTGCCCCAGAGTCATGAGGGCACATGAGTGTGGTGCCATGCAAGACCCAGAGAATGGAACAAGAAAAAAACAAAGAGATGTAGAGTGGACAGACTGCATTAGTTGTAGTTCATCAGTTATCATGACCATGTAGTATAGACACAATGGACAGACTGCAGAAGTTGGAGCACATTAGTTGCCATGTAGGAGACCATATAGTATAGACATGATGGACAGACTGCAGTAGTTGAACTCTCATCAGTTGTCATGTAGATCATGTAGTATAGACACAGTGGACAGACTGCAGTAGCCAACTTTGGTTCATTTAGTCCAGACACCCCTTGTCTCCACCAGACCGGACTACTCAAAGTTCTCAACCATTGTCACATATGAGACTTGTGTAGAGATACAGGTGACTGAGCAGGGGTACAGAGAACTGCCAACCATTGTCATGTTGTATGAGAGACTGTCTGTAGAACACAGTTGGCCAGACTGGACTACTCAGGGAGACTATCCATAGAACACAGTTGGTCTGACTGGACTACTCAGGAGACTGTGGACTACTCAATCATTGATGTATAGGATACTGAAATAGACCTTGCAGAAGGGACTGCACTGCTCAACTTTCAGCCATTATCATGTGGGGGACTACAGAAAAGATCAACAGGCTTATGCCACAGGCCACAGACCACAGTTATAAATCCTTCTATTTTCATATTAGCATTTTTCAGTCTAAAAATCAGCATTTTGGTATTTTAAAATTTCATGAACAGGATTTAAAAGATAAAAATGTCAGAATAATTTGTCATATAATTCCCAGCTCGTTAAATTTTGATAATTGAAATCCAAAACAACACCTGGATGTCAGCTTTATACAGGTGTATGAACTGTGCTCGTGCCAGGGTCACATCATTGTCCTTCCCCACCATAAAGTTCCCACATGAACTGGAAGACAGTGCACCTATATGTCCACCAACGATGCAACTCTGTGATGCAGCAAATTCTGACTTAACTAACTTTATTTAACCAGAAGTGACAGCATGCTGAAAACAGAGTATTTTCACAATTACGTACTATCTACATTGGGATGTGAAACCAGCCAATCTAAACTGTGGTCTGCAACCTAATAGACTTATCAAAATTTTTAAAACTTGTTAAACTGAAGCCACAACATGTTTTCTGCAAATGATTTGCATTAACTCGACCAAACTTCAACATTTAGGAAAATATCAACGTTTTTGCAAGCAACCTTTTAATCTGAAAAATCAGTTTTTATGACAAATAAAATAATTTATTAAAATTTTGAAGAAAATTATATAATTACATCCAATCAATATTTTTCTGTCCAATATGAATACGATACACAATGGGCTATGATGCAAACATATATTCACTTGCTTGCATGTCCTGCCGTTACAATGAGAGCTCAAATTACAATGCCCCACCCGTTAATTTTAACCCAAATTTTGAATATATTGCTAAAATTGTATTAATTTTTAGGTGAAATTGGTAATTTTTTTACTATTTATTGGTAGATTTGTAACACTTGTCTACAAAAAATATGACATCTATCACTGCTGCGGCATTAATGGGGGAAGGTTGGGGGCGGGTGGGGGAGTATCAGTTACACCAGGTCAGCATCTAATACCAGTCATTATGGCAGTATTTTCCTGATATAATCTGAATAATGGCAGACAATGGAATAGTTTCAGTGTTTAAACATTATTGGCCCATTAAAATGCACAGTTTAAGACCAGTAGGTCACAGATTAGAGTAACAGTGTTCAGCAAATTATGTTTTTGGTACTAAAATTATGGAATTTCAATGCACCCACTGTTTGAACATTAGGAGGGCAGTTTGGGTGATCCAGCTTCCACAAACCAAAAATGCTACGCCTTTTTTCTGCAGTAGACTGCTTAAGTTGTGGTTTATTGACATTTACTTTTTTTTTTCATGGATAAGTTTCCATCCACAGGCCCTCACCAGGTGGCGCGTCACCACCTTGACAACAAAATGTTTACAATGATAATTAGCCACGTGCTAACTGTAACAGGTGAATGGACTTGAACCAACACGGTATCAAGTCGGTTACTCTTCCCAATGTAAAAACAATAGGTTTTACGGCATGCCCACACTGTCACGTAGGACGTTACCTGGGCATATAAATACCAAGGTAAAAACGAACGCGGCAATCTTTGGTTGTCTCTGAAGAGCCCAGGATGGGCGAAACCGGTCAGACTCTACTTAACCAAAGTCTGCTGCTATATCTTAACAATAACACGACACAGCACCACAGACGGGCGTATTAGCCGTCATGGCCCTTGTCTGGTTTTTACATTTTTATTGACATTTACGTTTTATTTTATTTTAATGTTTATTGACATTTGACATTTCTGATGTATGTGCACATAATAGAAAGAAAATGACAAAAGTTTGTACAGTTACTCCAATATCATAAATACATATTTGTATTTACAAGTGCTCTGATTTTAAATTTGATAAGCATCCAATTATCATGCTTAAGTGTTTTCAGACAAGCGTTTAATGGAAGCTAACTTTTTTTTTATGTTGTTTCACTTTCTGAAACTCATGTAATAATATGTGGTTTTATGTGTAAGTTCAAATGTTTTGCCACCTATGTACACTAGTTTGGTAAAAGTTATAAAATCTGCAGTTCATAAGTGCTATCATCCATATTTATGGATATAAATTGATTCATTTATGTGAAAATAGTATGTTGATGAACTCAACAGCTCACCAAAGTCAGCAGGACTGATTTTAAATGATTTACCCTGGTCAAACGACATACATACATGTAAGTCTTTGTGTACCTAAAAAAAAAAGGGGGGGGGGGAAGAAACAAAAACAAAGCTCTAAAAAACAAAGAAATTTACATTTTACCTAAGATTTGTACAGTTCTACTGGCATTTTTTCTGGTATACCCAAAATCACTTTGGCCTCAGTCACATATTTCATAACAGCAACTTTCACCACATGATTTTGTATCAACAACTCTGCATGTGAATTTTTTTATTGTTATTAATTTTTATTTATTTTATATATATATATATATTTTTTTTTTTTTGGATGTTTAAATCCAGTTTGGTGCCTGAATGATAGTTTGGGTCTTGCTTACAGGTTTAGCTGATTTTAGACCGTGCTGTTAATGGTGGTCAGTGGTGTTTGTACTACCTGGCAAGTGAGGCCTCAACTGTCACCTGGACCATAGATTGGAAAAAATGACAGTCGAGTTTAAAAAGTTGTGTAGTGGTTTGAAATTGAATAAGGAAAACAAATTGCAAGTGGCTGAGGGTAATTTGTTCTTGAAGGTTATTTTTGCAATTGCAACAGATCACCACAAGTGTGTGCTGAATTGTTACTAAAAGTTTTCCAAACAGAGTATCTCCAGACCACAGGTGACCAAAGCATAACTATAAGCCCAAAGTTTATATGTGCACAATGCCCTGTATGAGCCAGTCAGTACATTCATGATGTCAGTACCAGTGGTGTCTATAAATTCTAACCCCTGCTGTGGAGTGATATTGATGCAGGTTTTGTAACTGTGACACCTTTGACATACTTAGTTAGCAAGTAACACCCCTGCAATATCCTCACTGGATCATTGAACAACAAATGGACCCATCTTGTTCTGTGTGACTTGTTGTTCTTGTTTGTTTGACATAAGGAAGAGGGCAGTAAGAAAACAGTGGGGTCTGTATGCAGGCCTCTCACAGCACTGAAAAACAGCTTTAATGGTTGAGTGGTCTTCTTTTCAATATGGAAAACAAAATGTTAACCATAAGAGAAATGGGAGGGTAACAAGGTAATTGTAACAGGGGAATGGTCTCTTTATGGGGACTACAGAGTTCTTAGTAGACAGATTTGACCTCCTGGTCTAGTCGTCTGAGAGGGAACACCAGACTGACTGTGAATTAGCTTCTGTCTGCGTTCTCCCTAATCATCCATCATCCTTCAAACAGTAAAAAAACCTTTATCATCCCTCCAAGATGTCACACTGCTGTGACGTAGGTTGCCTTCTGTGCAAGTATTTAAGAAGAATATAAATCAAATCATATTTGAAAGATTAAGCTTGTGCTGAGTTTTTAAGCCTTATGGTAAAATTTACAAATGTTTTTTTGGGCAGATAAAGTTGATTTGAGTGAGCAAAGTCAAGAAAGTGTTGTATTTGTATCAGCTGGCCGCAGGTGCTGAGGGCCAGGCATGCCCCGCCTCAGGGGTCACGTGTCGCAAGCTTTCTGATTCTGTATTCATTTAATCTAAAAGCTGTCCCCTTTTATGAAGTGACGGCACAATTTAAGGCCAGCAAATTGTTAACTGGGTCCATTATGTGAGACGTAGCCTGCGTGACAGCATCTTTGCCTTATCTGTGCCCTCTGGCTTGGGGTCAGGTGTGACCCAACACCCTTTATTTAGCCCTACATGGGGCAACCTGTTCCCCACAGGTAGGCAGCTGCTACATGGCTACAAGTGCGGGACCCCAGGGCGGAGGCGTGTCCCTGGCTGATGGGGTCGGAGGGAGACGGCAGGGACTGTGATGTGATGAGGGGAGTTAGTGATGCTGTAGTGTTCAGGTGATGATAGGTATGGAATGGTTATCAGGCTTCAGGTGTGCATCTTGTCCAATATAGACGCCCTGCCAGACAATACACTTGAACACCTGTCTTAACACCAGATAATGTTGGTGATAAAACACTAAGTAGGACGGTTGTTGACCCTCATCATTTTTTTCATCTGTGCCACAAACTGGCCACTCGTAAGGGCAGCCTATCTGCCACATAGCCAAGGTGATAAGGTGAAGTTGTATATCAGCACACCTGAGCGCTCGCTGCAATCCTCTGGCACTATTCAACACAGCCTGAGCTGCTTACAACCAGCTTACTGTGAAACTCAATATGGCTACCTTTAGTTGAGCCTGTGTGCTCTACTGGCCAGACAAGCATTTAAAGGTTTTAGTAGAACCCCCAGAGAAATCCTATTTGATTCGTGCTTTGTGTACAAATGTATGGCAAATTACTGCCAGTAGGGGCTCTATAGGTGTATACAAATGTAATCCCATAGCGACCAACAGGGGCCCAGCACGACCTCCTGCTGATCCGGAGATTTACCCAAACATGCCTCTCTATCTACACTTTCTGATCCATAAAGATTAGAGGAGATCGTTGCCATTATAGTCAAACTATGAAGCCGGCTTTAGCGCATTGTTCTGTAAATCTATTCAACAGGTACATATATTGAGGATTTTAAATTGGTTCAATCTTATTACAACAACTGCAATCGCTTATTTGTGTATTGCCTGTTAGGGCACTTGTGGAGGATAGAGCTCTTGCTGCTGACTCGTGCCACAGACTGGTCAGTGCTGTGTGCCCGGCTGGCCACCTAACAAAGCGTACAGCAAACCACCATTTCCCTTTTCCCACAACAGTGGTACCTGTTGTATGCAACCACTGCTGTGAGCAGCCGCATTGCTTTTTGTGGTCACTAGGCTCAGACATCGGAGGCAATTTCTTCGTAAAATTTATCTGTGATGACCTTTCACCTGTATGTGGCCACTTTTTCTTGGCAGACGAGGTGGCCACATACAGCAGGTACCACTGTATTTCTCTTATGGTCCCATTCCCATTATTTTCTTTTTGTTCATAATGTCTGCTTCCACGTGTACCTGTCATAGACATTGGATGTGTTAATTGTCACCAGCAAAGGAACCCAGACTCGTACCTTAGCATTTGTGGCAACAGAATTTGTTTATTGGTATTCAACTTGATGTTGGCCACAAGGGAATCAGTTATGCCTAACAGGCAAATAAAGATACCATTAAAAGTTTTTGTGTTGGTGTGCACAGAGAGAATTCCTGGGGATCCCTGTGAAAATGTCACATCTTAACCTGATATGTCATTGAGTATGGAATGAAGTCTGTCGCGTCAGGATTAATTTGGATCTAGTATAAAGTCAGGAAGACACAGGTGCATGTTATCCATACTTGGGTATTATGTGGCAAGTAGCCCCCCTGTTGGGCTGCTGGTGTCACAGTAAAATACTTCTGGAGAAGACAGCACCCCCTGCTGGGCTGTTGGTGTCACAGTGTGATACTACTGTGCCCCTGTCAGGGCTGTGTGCCATTTGACACATGGTGAGATGCATGTAGGGAAGACCTTGTATAAACAGATGTATCCCTGGGACAAATGAGGAGGTAAAAGCTTCTAAATGTTCCTTGGTCAGATTTATGTTACTGGGGTGTACAATGAATGCTTTCTGCACATGACACAGAGAAGGATAGAAAGCTGTGTGTGACTGTGCGCTTGTCGCTTGTCGCTTGTCGCGGACTGTCTGCTTGTCACTGGTCCAATAGTGGACCCAGCAGACAGGCCCAGCGTGTTGTAAATGGTCTAAAGTTGGAGCAGGTCTATAGACAGACACAGGGTGTTGTCAGTGGTCTAATGTTGGCCCAGGTCTGCTGACAGACGCAGAATGTTGTCAGTGATATAATGTCGGCCCAGGGCTGCAGAGAGACACAGGGTGTTGTCAGTGGTTTAATGTCGGCCCAGGTCTGCAGACAGATGCAGAATGTTGTCAGTGATCTAATGTCGGCCCAGGGCTGCAGACAGACATAGGGTGTTGTCAGTGGTCTTATGTCGGCCCAGGTCTGCAGACAGAAGCAGAATGTTGTCAGTGGTCTAATGTCGGCCCAGGGCTGCAGACAGACACAGGGTGTTGTCAGGGATCTGATGTTGGGCCAGGTGTACAGACAGACACAGGGTGTTGTCAGTGGTCTAATGTCGGCCCAGGTCTGCTGACAGGCCCAGTATGTTGTTTGTCCTGCTTGGCTGTTCACACATTGCCTGAGGCCAGGCAGGCAGGCAGGCAGGCAGAACAAGCCCACAGTGGGGTACAACAGGCATCCCACTTGGATCTTCATATGCGCATATATGTATACATGTACTTAATTGACATGAACCAACTTACATGGTGTGGTCACATGCAAACATAGCGACAGAGATAAAGACAAGGAAATTTATGTCTCGGTGCGACATGAAGCCTGAGTCCGTCACTACTGTAAATGTACGTCACTACTGTAAATGTACGTATTTTCATAGTTTTTGCATTTCACACATTTCACTGAATTTTTAATTCACTATATTCGACATAGTTCCTATTAAAAGCAAATGAGACCGTGTGAAGGCTGCAATGAATAACAGGAATCTTATGATGTAGTCCGTCAATTACATTGACTTTTCAGGGACAAGATGGCAAATGACGCTAAACTGTTAAACCCCAGTTCCTATTAAACCAATGTGAAACTGCTGTTTCACTGTATTTTTATTTTCTCAGTTTTTTTTCCAAAAATAGCAAAATAAGCGAAAATAAAGGTACAGCAAAATAAAAACAATTTACAGTATTTGCCCTAACCCCTTGAGATGCCCCACTGATACAGGCCTTCACTGATACAGGCCTTCACTGATACGGGCCTTCACTGATACGGGCCTTTACTGATACGGGCCTTCACTGATACAGGCCTTCACTGATACAGGCCTTCACTGATACAGGCCTTCACTGTAGACTGCCATGTGGCACTGAGGTACACTATAACTAGAGACTGTCATGTGGCACTCAGGTACACTATAATTATAGACTGCCATGTGGCACTCTGGTACACTCTAACTATAGACTGTCATGTGGCATTCAGGTACACTATTACTAGATACTTTGGCACTCAGGTACACTGTAACTATAGACTGCCATGTGGCACTCAGGTACTCTGTAACTAGAGACTACCATGTGGCACTCACGTACACTATAACTAGAGACTGCCATGTGGTGCTCAGGTACACTATAACTAGAGACTGCCATGTGGCACTTAGGTACACTATAACTAGAAACTGCCATGTGGCACTCAGGTACCTGATAACTAGACACTACCATGTGGCATTCAGGTACACTATAACTAGAGACTACCATGTAGCACTCAGGTACACTATAACTAGAGACTGCCATGTGGCACTTAGGCACACTATAACTAGAGATTGTCATGTGGCACTCAGGTACTCTATAACTAGAGACTGTCATGATGTGCTTAGGTACACTATGACTAGAGACTGCCATGTGGCACTCAGGTACACTATAACTATAGATTGTCATGTGGCACTCAGGTACATTATAACTAGAGACTGTCATGATGTGCTTAGGTACACTATGACTAGAGACTGCCATGTGGCACTCAGGTACATTATAACTGGAGGCTGCCATGTGGCACTGAGGTACACTATAACTATAGATTGTCATGTGGCACTCAGCTACACTACAACCAGAGGCTGTCATGTGGCACTCAGGTATACTATAACTAGAGACTGCCATGTGGCACACAGGTACACTATAACTAGAGACTGCCATGTGGCACTTAGGTACATTTTAACTAGAGACTGCCATGTGGCACTCAGGTACACTATAATAAGAGACTGCCATGTGGCACTCGGGTACACTATAACTAGAGACTGCCATGTGGCACTCAGGTACTCTATAACTAGAGACTACCATGTGGCATTCAGGTACATTATAACTAGAGACTACTATGTGGCACTCAGGTACACTATAACTAGAGACTGCCATGTGGCACTTAGGTACAGTACAACTAGAGACTGCCATGTGGCACTCAGGTACACTATAACTAGAGACTGTCATGTGGCACTCAGGTACGTTATAACTAGAGACTGTCATGATGTGCTTAGGTACACTATAACTAGAGACTGCCATGTGGCACTCAGGTACTCTATAACTAGAGACTGTGGCACTCAGGTACACTATGACTAGAGACTGCCATGTGGCACTCAGGTACATCATAACTAGAGACTGTTGTGTGGCTCTCAGGTACACTATAACTAGAGACTACCATGTGGCACTCAGGTACATTATAACTAGAGACTGCCATGTGGCACTCAGGTACAATATAACTGTAGATTGTCATGTGGCACTCAGGTACACTACAACCAGAGACTGGCATGTGGCACTCAAGTCTACTATAACTAGAGGCTGTCATGTGGCACTCAGGTACACTATAACTAGAGACTGCCATGTGGCACTCAGGTACATGATAACTAGAGACTACCACATGGCATTCAGGTACACTATGACTAGAGACTGCCATGTGGCACTCAGGTACATTATAACTAGACACTGCCATGTGGCACACAGGTACATTATAACTAGAGGCTGCCATGTGGCACTCAGGAACATCATAACTAGAGACTGTTGTGTGGCACTCAGGTACACAATAGCTAGAGACCTGCCATGTGGCATCCAGGTTTTATCTGTACCTGTGGACTGCCATGTGGCGCTTTGGTACATTTTACCCAGGGAGAGCACTGTGTCATCAATGTTAACCAAGCCAGAACCACTTCTGCATTTTTTCTCCATATTATGAGGACCAATAAAAGTTTCTTTTTTCAACAAAACAATATATTTTTCTGAATATGGGTAGTGCAGGATTTCTGCCAGAGTGAAATTTTAGGGTTTTAAAATGTTCATACTCTCAATTAAAAGTTCTAATAATGAAGCCTTTATGGGGTATATGTGGGTAATATATGCTAAAATTTGACAATAAAATATGTTTGAACCAAAATTGTTCTTTTCTGCTAAAATCTTAGGGTAAGCAAAAGTATCATTGAGATTTTTTAGGGAATGCTATTTTACCCTTTTTACCCTGTGGTGGAAACCCTGGAGTGGATATTGTTGATGAGGGAGTCTAGACAGAGCCTGGATGTACATGTGTATTGGTCTCTATGCAGCTGAGTTAATCTGTGCCTGAAGGGATTAAAGCAACAGAAACAGTGCAATCATGTGGTTTGCATAAAATAAGACATAACATTTTGACAAAGCCTACTTCATCCAGGCATTTCCTGAATCTTGATTTTCAGTGTAAATTACATGTTATGTGTGCAGGTTTACATGGTAAAATGAACTTCATTCGTTCAATATCCCTGCTGCTCAAAGAAAGCTATTGGCATGTGATAGGTTGGTCCCAGATCAAAAAAGATGGAGACGGTAAAAATGAATATATAAAGCCCAGGAGACCAGTGGTGTGTGGGGACAGCTGGATGGCTGCCATACTGACACTAACAACAGTGGATAGTGGTCTAAACAGAATCATTTTGTTTGAGAAAATACATCAATTGCAATTCCAATACATGCACTGTGTATATCAATTGGGAGACACGACTATTATAAAAGTTGATATTCAAAGTCAGTCCCATTTAGTCCAAACATACCAGGAGACCTTTGCTGGCATATTTCCCCAGCTTTGCTGTCAGGTACTGATCTCTTTTGGGGACCAGTTTAGGGAACTGTATGTGTTGTTTTAGTCAGATGTCCACATGTGCAGTACAAAATGTCTGAGCCTCTTGATGTCTGCCTGAGTGATGAGACCTGAGCCTGGAACCCTGGCTGTATGAGAGGGATATAGCTGGCTATACTGAGAGGGATATAGCTGGCTGTATGAGAGGGATATAGCTGGCTGTACTGAGAGGGATATAGCTGGCTGTACTGAGAGGGATATAGCTGGCTGTACTGAGAGGGATATAGCTGGCTGTACTGAGAGGGATATAGCTGGATGTACTGAGAGGGATATAGCTGGCTGTATTGAGAGGGATATAGCTGGCTGTACTGAGAGGGATATAGCTGGCTGAGAGGGATATAGCTGGCTGTACTGAGAGGGATATAGCTGGCTGTACTGAGAGGGATATAGCTGGCTGTATTGAGAGGGATGTAGCTGGCTGTACCGAGACGGATGTAGCTGGCTGTACTGAGAGGGATGTAGCTGGCTGTACTGAGAGGGATGTAGCTGGCTGTACTGAGGGGGATATAGCTGGCTGTACTGAGAGGGATATAGCTGGCTGTACTGAGAGGGATATAGCTGGCTGTACGAGAGAGATATAGCTGGCTGTACTGAGAGGGATATAGCTGGCCGTACTGATAGGGATATAGTGGCTGTACTGAGAGGGATGTAGCTGGCTGTACTGAGAGGGATATAGCTGACTGTACTGAGAGGAATATAGCTGGCTGTACTGAGAGGGATGTAGCTGGCTGTACTGAGAGGGATATAGCTGGCTGTACTGAGAGGAATATAGCTGGCTGTACTGAGAGGGATGTAGCTGGCTGTACTGAGAGGGATATAGCTGGCTATACTGAGAGGGATATAGCTGGCTGTACTGAGAGGGTTATAGCTGGCTGTACTGAGATGGATATAGCTGGCTGTACTGAGAGGGATGTAGCTGGCTGCACTGAGAGGGATATAGCTGGCTGTACGAGAGGGATATAGCTGGCTGTACCGAGAGAGATATAGCTGGCTATACTGAGAGGGATATAGCTGGCTGTAGTGAGAGGGATTTAGCTGGCTGTACTGAGAGGGATGTAGCTGGCCGTACGAGAGAGATATAGCTGGCTGTATGAGAGATATAGCTGGCTATGCTGAGAGGGATATAGCTGGCTGTACTGAGAGGGATTTAGCTGGCTGTACTGAAAGGGATGTAGCTGGCTCTATTGAGAGGGATAAGTGGCTGTACTGAGAGGGATGTAGCTGGCTGTACAGAGAAGGATATAGCTGGCTGTACGAGAGGGATATAGCTTGCTATACTGAGAGGGATATAGCTGGCTGTACTGAGAGGGATGTAGCTGGCTGTACGAGAGGGATGTAGCTGGCTGTACTGAGAGGGATATAGCTGGCTGTACTGAGAGGGATATAGCTGGCTGTACGAGAGGGATATAGCTGGCTATACTGAGAGGGATATAGCTGGCTGTACTGAGAGGGATATAGCTGGCTGTATTGAGAGGGATATAGCCGGCTGTACTGAGAGAGACATAGCTGGCTGTACTGAGAGGGATATAGCTGGCTGTACTGAGAGGGATGTAGCTGGCTGTACTGAGAGGGATGTAGCTGGCTGTACTGAGAGGGATATAGCTGGCTGTACTGAGAGGGATATAGCTGGCTGTACTGAGGGATATAGCTGGCTGTACGAGAGAGACATAGCTGGCTGTACTGAGAGGGATATAGCTGGCTATACTGAGAGAGATATAGTTGGCTGTACGGAGAGGGATGTAGCTGGCTGTACTGAGAGAGATATAGTTGGCTGTACGGAGAGGGATGTAGCTGGCTGTACTGGGAGGGATATAGCTGGCTGTACGAGAAGGATATAGCTGGCTGTACTGAGAGGGATATAGCTGGCTGTACTGAGAGGGATGTAGCTGGCTGTACTGAGAGGGATGTAGCTGGCTGTACTGAGAGAGATATAGTTGGCTGTACTGAGAGGGATGTAGCTGGCTATACTGAGAGGGATGTAGTGGCTGTACTGAGAGAGATATAGTTGGCTGTACTGAGAGGGATATAGCTGGCTGTACTGAGAGGGATGTAGCTGGCTATACTGAGAGGGATGTAGTGGCTGTACTGAGAGAGATATAGTTGGCTGTACTGAGAGAGACATAGCTGGCTGTACTGAGAGGGATATAGCTGGCTGTACTGAGAGGGATATAGCTGGCTGTACTGAGAGGGATGTAGCTGGCTATACTGAGAGGGATGTAGTGGCTGTACTGAGAGAGATATAGTTGGCTGTACGGAGAGGGATGTAGCTGGCTGTACTGGGAGGGATATAGCTGGCTGTACGAGAAGGATATAGCTGGCTGTACTGAGAGGGATATAGCTGGCTGTACTGAGAGGGATGTAGCTGGCTGTACTGAGAGGGATGTAGCTGGCTGTACGAGAGGGATATAGCCGGCTTTATTTTCTAACTGAACTTTCTGCTCCAGGCAGAAGACTTGTTTCCATGTACAAAAATCATCATAGGCAATCAGAATTAATTATATAAATTTACATAACAGTTACTAACAGAAAGAGGAACCTTTACCCAATGAGATTTTGAGACCATGAGAAAACAGAGACAAAATACTACACATTAGGTTTATGTTTTTAGGAGTTGATTGGACTCTTTTGTCTGTATTCATTAGTCTGTTCACCCTGTAGCTGGGCCAATCTAGCTTCCAGCATGAAAAAGATTAGTGGTACATGTGTATGGAGGCTCACTGTGACATGGAAGACATACTGATTGCTCTCACAGACTTCTTGGCTGTACTGGGAAATAAACAAAAGAACTTAATAAGATGTGTCCACAACTTCAGGAGTAAACAATGAGTGAACTGCTGGTAGGAAGACTGACTGACAAACTGGTCTTGTATGTTTTGTGCTATTGCTGTAACATGGAAATTAAATGTTTTGGGATAAATATGAGAATTAAACATCCACTCAGAAAGCACAGTACAGAAAGGTGAATTTTTTTCCATCATGGACCCATTTCAGAAACCTGCTGCTTTTTCTGAGTTTGTGGAATGCTGAGTTCACACTATGACACTAGCACAGATCAGGACGCAGTATACACAAGTGTCTGTTGTTTCAGCTGGATCTAGTGATGGGTTGGAAGTAGAGTTCAAAGCTGGTGTGTGTTTTAGGAAGGGGTTAAAGAAATTTGCCCTCATTGTTACCAGTACATTTACCAACTTGGACACACTGTTGCATGTTTGCAACATTATGGAGCATTTTGATACAAAGTATCTGAGCAAAGTTTCATTTTATTTGAGAGTTGAAACAATTCTTTCTTTCTTTCTTTCTGTCTTTCTTTCTTTCTTTCTTTCTTTTTTCTTTCTTTCTTTCTTTCTTTCTTTCTTTCTTTCTTTCTGTCTGTCTGTCTTTCTTTCCTTCCTTCCTTCCTTCTTCCTTCCTTCCTTCCTTCCTTCCTTCCTTCCTTTCTTTCTTTCTTTCTTTCTTTCTTTCTTTCTTTCTTTCTTTCTTTCTTTCTTTCTTTCTTTCTTCCTTCCTTTCTTTCTTTCTTTCTTTCTTTCCTTCCTTCTTCCTTCCTTCCTTCCTTCCTTCCTCCCTCCCTCCCTCCCTCCCTCCCTCCCTCCCTCTCTCTCTCTTTCTTTCTTTACTTACTTACTTATCAGCAAATTTGTCAAACATTTTTTTGAAACTAGCAACTCCAAATTTGCTGTAATTTACATCCATACATTATGTCTTGCTTTTTTATGAAGAGGAGCACAGTTTTATTTTATACAAATTAACATCTTTTGAGAATTTAAATCTGGAATATCATAAAAAAACTGTTCGTACAAGTGGGATTCTAATTTCAATTCAAAGGTTTGTGCTGTAAGCTCATCCAAGGAACCACAAACAAAAGTTGCAGAATTTTATGTTAATTAGAATTCTCTCTATCTGTATGACATTAATGTTTTACCTGCAGATGTTTTTATGTCAAGAAACTTATTTTGCTGATTTTTACCCTTCAGCCCATAAGGCCGGAGGGGTATTGTTACCTACGCGTCCGTCCGTCCGTCTGTCCATGCCATGTTAATGCCATATCTCCAAAAATACTCACTTTATAGAGACCAAATTTTTATCACAGGGTTATTGAGGTTCTTCAGGTTCCTATTGAAAAGTAGGTCAGTAGGTCTGATTTTAGGTCACAATAATACATTGCAAAAAAAAAGCGGCGTTAACACAATATATAAAAAATATTGAATGTAGCTTCATCAATTGTTTATGACAGTTGGACCTAAGGATGCCCCAGATGCCCATTGAAAACTAGGTCACTGGGTCATATTTAGGTCACAGTGCTGCATTGAAGAAAAATGGCCTTGCCATGATATTTCTGCTCATTGCATTTGCACCAAAGCTTTGTCATTAGGTTAAACAGAAGTAACCTGACCTACTGGAGGGGTATTGTCATCACCTACGCATCTGTCAGTCTGTCTGTCCCTACGTCGTGGCTGAGGGGTTTTGTGGTCACTGATGGGCTTCTAGTTTTTCTTCAGTTTGAAGTTTCCTGTCATGTAGCTTTTTTAGTTTCAATTTGAATACACAAGGCAACAGCTTTAGTTTGTGAGCACACAGACAGATTTACTTTTAAGCAAGTCTTCTTTTCTAGTTTTTCCATGAATCTCTGACCACCCCAAATTTCTGAATTTTCAAGGCAGAGGAGGGAAGCTGGAGCCACTCTCCCCAACACCTAGTTTTGCTGTAGATAGAGTTGCTGTACTGTGTAACACTGATGCTAACCTTGCTGTACTGTGTAACACTGATGCTAACCTTGCTGCTGAGTGTATGATTACATTTGTGTATTATTTTAGCACTGCTGCGTAGAAAATAAATACTGAAAAAATAAAAACAATTTTGTGCATAGTTTTTCAAAATGACGCCTCTTCTCTTAAACATAAAGAACAAGAAAAAAAAATGAGTGTTTCAGTTTGGGTTAAAAATTGCCAAAGTGTAGTTTGTAAGTGATATGGGGAAAAAGTTAATCAAAGTGGGCCGGCCACTGTACAATGTGCCACTGTCCTGCACACAGCTGGCTCCCTATACAAGATATTATGCTGTCTACTGTTCTGGTAAAAAGTAGTGATGTAAGCAATGTGATTCTATTGACCTTCACAGAAATAATAACATAAGCCAGCATGCAATACACACTCAGTATAAAGACTGAACATTAGTGAGCATGCAATACACACACCTAGTATAAAGACTGAACATTAGCCATCATGTAATACACACACCTAGTATAAAGACTGAACACTAGCCAGCATGCAATACACATGCCTAGTATAAAGACTGAACATTAGCCAGCATGCAATACACATACCTTGTATAAAGACTGAACATTAGCCAGCATGCAATACACACACCCAGTATAAAGACTGAATATTAGTGAGCATGCAATACACACACCTAGTATAAAGACTGAACATTAGCCAGCATGTAATACACACACCCAGTATAAAGACTGAACATTAGGCAGCATGCAATACACACAACTAGTATAAAGACTGAACATTAGCCAGCATGCAATACACACACCCAGTATAAAGACTGAACATTAGCCAGCATGCAATACACACAACTAGTATAAAGACTGAACACTAGCCAGCATGCAATACACATGCCTAGTATAAAGATTGAACATTAGCCAGCATGCAATACACATACCTTGTATAAAGACTGAACATTAGCCAGCATGCAATACACACACCCAGTATAAAGACTGAATATTAGTGAGCATGCAATACACACACCTAGTATAAAGACTGAACATTAGCCAGCATGTAATACACACACCTAGTATAAAGACTGAACATTAGCCAGCATGCAATACACACACCCAGTATAAAGACTGAACATTAGCCAGCATGCAATATACACACAACTAGTATAAAGACTGAACATTAGGCAGCATGCAATACACACAACTAGTATAAAGACTGAACATTAGCCAGCATGTAATACACACACCCAGTATAAAGACTGAACATTAGGCAGCATGCAATACACACAACTAGTATAAAGACTGAACATTAGGCAGCATGCAATACACACAACTAGTATAAAGACTGAACATTAGCCAGCATGCAATACACACACCCAGTATAAAGACTGAACATTAGCCAGCATGCAATACACACAACTAGTATGAAGACTGAACATTAGGCAGCATACAATACACACAACTAGTATAAAGACAGAAAATTAGCCAGCATGCAATACACACACCCAGTATAAAGACTGAACATTAGCCAGCATGCAATACACACAACTAGTATAAAGACTGAGCATTAGGCAGCATGCAATACACACACCTAGTATAAAGACTGAACATTAGCCAGCATGCAATACACACACCCAGTATAAAGACTGAACATTAGCCAGCATGCAATACACACAACTAGTATGAAGACTGAACATTAGGCAGCATGCAATACACACACCTAGTATAAAGACTGAACATTAGCCAGCATGCAATACACACACCTAGTATAAAGACTGAACATTAGCCAGCATGCAATACACACACCTAGTATAAAGACTGTATGTTTCTGCCAGTGGCCTCGATGGTCTCCAGCATGCAACACTTTTGTCTAAAAAAAAAAACGAGAAAACAAGGTTTTGGGAATGTTGAATAGTACCTGTTTAACACTTAACGTAGTGTAAAGATTGAGCATTAGCAAGCATGCAATACACACACCTAGTATAAAGACTGTATGTTTCTGCCAGTGGCCTCGATGGTCTCCAGCGTGCAACACTTTTGTCTAAAAAAAAAAAAAAAACGAGAAAACAAGGTTTTGGGAATGTTGAATAGTACCTGTTTAACACTTAACGTAGTATAAAGATTGAGCATTAGCAAGCATGCAATACACACACCTAGTATAACGACTGAACATTAAGCAAAAACCAATTTAGCTTTCTATTAAGGAGAAGACGTGTGGTAAATATCTTTTTACTTGGTACAGCAATTGCATGGTATGAGGTCCTGTATTATTTTGTTGGGATTAGTTTGCAGTTCTTTTAGACCTGAAGTGTCTCAACAGAATCCTGTCTCCAAAGACACCAGGGGGAGCTCCCAGGCCATGCTATCAACCAGCTTTTCTGTGTCTCTGACTTGCAGGTGTCTGTCCTTAACTGGTGTCTTTCTCTCCTGGAACTATTGTAGCATAGGATCAGAGGTTACTGTGGCTTAATCACAGAAAAAGGTGATATCTTCATGTGGTCCACTCGACTTCTGAAAATTCAGAGATACCTCAGTGTTTGTGATAAGAGAGTCTTCCTAGCAAGTGGTTTTAGAGACTGGATACACTGTGTGGCAGTGTCTTTGTGGTTGTGGAACTAATGGGGAGTTAGCTAGAGGCCATGCTGAGAGATCACAGGACACTGGCCAGATAGCATCTCAAAGACAGGCCAGCATCTCTGTGTTACTTCAAACTTTCAGAGCAGTTCAATGCCTCTGTCTATTGTTGTCCCATTAACACAGCACATTGTGGTTCTGACAAAGGACACTTGATCAAGGCCCACCCTCAGAGACTATGAGGCAGTTGTTTGCAGCATTAGACTGGTCCCAGTAATCCCATCAAAGTCAGTGCTTTAAATAACCAGGGCGATGGGGGGGGGGGGGGGGGGGGGGAGTAAGGGCAGAGTATGGCACATTTCCGTAACATGTAATTGGAGCTTTGTGTTTTTGTGAACTTTGACACTAAAAAACAAATAATAATAATACTGTGAGCCATGAAAGATCTGTCACTCATGAAACGGTTTAGTATTGTCATAAATCATGAATTGACATTTCAAATAAACTGTGCACTATGAAACCAAGATTTTGAATGGGAAAGATGAATAAAATATACCATTTTACTGTGAACTGTGAAAGCACAAATGTTTTCTTCATCATTCGTGAATGGAAAACATTCCCCATCCCACCCCCACCCCCACCCCCACCCCCACCCCTGCCCCCTCCCAGTTGTGGTCAGGGTCTATCATCCAGCCTGGTTGGCTGGGCAGCCTGGAAGTCAAACTGACATTTCTAGTTTGCCAAGGGTTAAACTTTTAGTACCTGCTCACTTAACCCCTACAGTGCCAAAGTGGAGACCGACTCCACAGCTTACATTTTACTTTGGAAGTACATGTATGGATATACTGGTACTTGATTGAAGTACTTGTATGGGTATGCTAGTCATTGAATGAAGTACTTGTATGGGTATGCTAGTCATTGAATGAAGTACTTGTATGGGTATGCAGGTACTTGGATGAAGTCTTGCAGGAAATTTGAATCTAAAATCATTGTGATTATTCAGGTCCGCGTGATTTCTGTTGTCATCAGCAATGAAAGAGTCAAGTTGTCAGTAACCTTTGATGTTTATTTAAACCCTTCTTCCCCCCCCCCATCTCTTTACAATGTATTCATAAATAACTTATTTTTTCCCCAGTCCCCAAGTTTTAACAACATGGCATTCCCAGTTCAGGGCCAGTATGGATGGGATAGGGGTTGGGTACCCCATCATGTGTTATCCCTGGTTGCTGCAGGGAGTCTGTGCTGCACTCAGGGTGTGACGGTAGTCACTTGCCCATGCACAATGTCCCCCGAAGATGATGTCAGTCTGGTTTTGAAACGTGCAGGTAAGAACTGTTGATGGCATCCCTAGAGGGAGGGTAAGGGATTTTCTGTACTGGCACACTGGGCATTTTTATTTGCGGTACTTATGTGCTGTAAGCCCTTTTAATTTCTGTACTTCCTACCAACCATTATTTGTACATTTTCTTATTTTCTGTTCCTTGTACTAGGGCAAAATTATGATTTGTACAGTGGTACCTACTATTTAAGACTGCCCCTGCAGCCAACAAAAAGTGGTCTTATACTGTAGGTGGTCTTACATTGGAGGGAGGTATATTTATGAAGGAAATGCAGCAAATGGTGTTGAAAGAGTGGTCTTAAAAAGACATGTGGTCTTAAATTGGAGGTATCTTTAGAGCAGCTACTACTGTACCAGCGTACCAGGGACCCCCCTTACCCCCCCCCCCACTTCCCTGCTGTCTCTTCCATTATTCCTTTGGAGCAATAAAATGTGACATTATGAAAAAGATATAAAGACCAATCAGGAGATGTCGTATCAGGTTAAGTGAATTAAACTACAGACATACAGACGGTACTGCTGCCTTTGTTTGTCCAGGTCATATGTCTTCACAAGAATGACCAAAAGACTGCCGGTTGGTCGTGCATGGAGACATAGCCCAGTGTGATACAGAACAGAGCAGCTTTCCTGAGATGGACCGCTGTGTGTTGTATGTGGTACACTGCACTTTGTTTTGCATGTTTTCCTATCACCCTTCCAGGAGGGGTCTCTAGAGGGTGTAAAGGGGAGAGCACAAGCACTACGTAAGGTTTTCGTGCATAATTAGGGTGCCCTGCAATTGGTCATGGAGACCAAGCAGACTTAAGGGGAAAAATTAATTGTCAGTGATTCCTGTTAACAGAAAAGCAAGAGATTGCCATGTGTGTGTTTTGTCTTTTAATTATTTTTTGCATTGGTATTCAGCTAGGCTCTTCTATGTCTGTCAGAATGTAGCCTATGTTTCAGATGTTTATCATAGTCTGGGAACCAGGCTGCTTCATTGACCACTGAATGATGGTCCTGGATCATTACAATGGGAGGCATTGCTACTCATGCCCCATGTCAGTAAGACCCAGTTGCAGCAGTGTTTTAATAACCATTAAATTTGTTTTGAGATGGCGGGTGCTGGCGTCTGTGGTAATGGCCAGGGAGTGCGGCCCAAGAGGGTGTACAAAAAGCCCCGATATCAGGTTGCTACCCTTAGGGCACATACTGCTTGCCTTGAGTGGGGTAGGGTAAGCTGACTGTGTATGAGGGTCTGACCACTCAGTGAAAGTGACAAACTAGTTTTCAATCAACTACAGTCATCTGACCTTTCACTGTCTCCTCGGTTTTGAAGTGTTTTGTCCAGTCTTTTCATGAGCCCTGCTTGGCATTCTCTCGTTCTTTTTTAATGCTTTCTATTTTGAAATTTTTTACTCATTTTTAAGTTTTAACTTTGGAAAGTTGGTACGTTTGACACATTTATGATTTTATCATTCTGTAAGATCCCCCCCCCCCAGCTTTATAGATAGACTTTAGTTGTAAGTTCATAAGTTCATCCTATCTCCTTATATTAAATGCATTTTTGGAAAAGCGTTGCTACTGGTCCTTGTCAACCTGCTAGCCATGTCCATGTCGTAGACTTTGGCCGGTCCACCCAAGGTTGACTGTCACAAATATTAACAGTGACAACTTATGTGTAAGTAAGGGAAGCCATCTTTAAAAAATTAGAGTTTTTGTTCCAGGAGACCTGGTTTTCCTTAAGATCAATGCCGTCTATAAGCAAGGAATGGGCAACTAGGCATGCACCTCCAACAGAGCGAGAAAAATAATTATGTTAAGAGTGAAGATCACAGAGACGATCTGCTGATTTGGTGTTGATTTGTGTATAAATAGTAGTCACCTGTCTGTAGCAATTTATCCAGTCCTCCAAGCTTATTTGGTTTACCAACAATCCACTTGTAACTTCTCTGTAATAGCACTGGGCTAGACATGATAGCATCATCAACTGACTCAAGAGATACCAGGGTGAGGAACAAGGCCTGGGGCTCTCACAGACACGCTGATGAGCACTTACAATACACTCTCTGCACATCAAAGGTTTTGTGCAATCACTTTGAAGATGAACTTTCCATTGCCTGTTAGAGATGGACAGACAATTGGTGATGTTTTGTAGCCCAATAGTGTCTTCATCTACCACCAGGGGGTCACTGAGGACCACAGTTTATGTCAGATGGAAACTGTATGTCATATATTACCACAGTTCATGTCAGATGGTAGCTGTATGTCATATATCACCACATTTTATGTCAGATGATGACTATGTTATATATCACCACAGTTAATGTCAGATGGTAGTTGTATGTCATATATCACCACATTTCATGTCAGATGGTAACTGCATGTCATATATCACCATAATTTCATGCCAGATGGTAGCTTTATGTTATATATCACCACAGTTCATGTCAGATGGTAGCTTTATGTTATATATCATCACAGTTTATGTCAGATGGTAGCTGTTTGTCATATATCACCACAGTTCATGTCAGATGGTAACTGCATGTCATATATCACCACAATTTCATGTCAGATGGTAACTGCATGTCATATATCACCATAATTTCATGTCAGATGGTAGCTTTATGTTATATATCACCACAGTTCATGTCAGATGGTAGCTTTATGTTATATATCACCACAGTTCATGTCAGATGGTAGCTTTATGTTATATATCACCACAGTTCATGTCAGATGGTAGCTTTACGGTATATATCACCACTGTTTATGTCAGATGGTAGCTTTACGGTATATATAACCACTGTTTATGTCAGATGGTAGCTGTATGTCATATATCAACTGCCACAATTACAGGGCAGTTGAAATTGCTGTTCTTATACAATATGCTGAGGCCCGCTGTATTTTGGCAACAAGATCCAGAAGGAATGCTGTGCAGTTTATGATAGACACACAACTATAGGACGAGACTGAATCATACATCCAGGCGACAGAGAATAGACTGTTTCGTTCAACTGTTTGTCAGGCAGGGGTCGCATCAGTCTGTATTTGTTATGTGATGTTGTTTTATTGCTGTCTGTTTCATTTCTACTAAAATATCTTGATAAGTTATGAACAGAAATACCAAATTTATGCTAACTCAAAGCCTGTGGTGGGAATAGTCATATAAATGGTCATGCATGAAAAGGACCAGTTGGGTAGTATTTGCAATCTGTTTGTGTAATACACTTCCGAGCACCATGCGAATCAATAATATTTGCATTCTTATTAGGAATACACATCTATATGCCATTGGAATCATAACTATTCCCAATATAATCGGGGAGGAAACATCCTTACACTGTTGGAAATATTAATGTTTGCAATCTAATTAGGAAATAAACATCGCCAGCCCATTAGAATCATTAATATTTGCAAAGTTCAGTAAACATCCCTACGTAATAGGAATTAGCAATATTTGGAACCATTAATATTTGCAATGTATTTAGGAAATACACATCCCAATCATGAAACTTTTACTGTAGAGGCATCTCACTGGAAGCTTGGCTGAGTTCGACTCTCAGTGACCTTGACCTATTTTAAAGGTCACCAGGGGTCATATTTTACCATTGTAAATGCAATAACTTTTGAACAAATTGAGCTATTATTATGAAACTTGTCAGGCAGAAGCATGTCATTGCAAGCTTTGCTGAGTTTGACATTCAGCAATCTTGACCTATTTTCAAGGTTGCCAGGATTTATCATGTTTTTACCTTGTCCAAAGCAGTCTAAAGGTCATTCGAACCCTTACATTTAATATTAGCAATCTAATTAGAGAATACACATCCCTACACCATTGGAATCATTAATTGTAGTCTAATTCATTAATATAACATCCCTACTCCATTGGAATCATGTATTGAAATTAGCAAATTGGGGCCGACTTCCAATCTTTATATCTTCCAGGTCTTGTGTGCAGAGACAAATTCAATAGGGGGGGGGGGAGCAGAGGTTGGGCTTTGGGGCACCAAGGGCAGACAGATGCCTCAAAAACAGACCAAGATTAAACACGACGTGGAGCTTGAATCTGTTGTGGAGGCAAGGCAGACGGTTGCTCTGCAGGCAACACCAGGCCAGGTCAGGGTATTTATGTACAGATCACTGAGGGATGGACGTGTCAGTTGTTTTTGTTTGTTATCAGTGAGGTGGGAGGATTTTACAGGATAAGCCCTGTTTAAATGTTGTCTGAATGGCCTATCAGTCAAATTCTTGTGATGTGTACCGTGTCTGTGTAACCCTTTATCTCTACACCAGTCCTTATCCTCAGACTGACTGATAGTAACACACAGTTTATGTCTGACAGGGTCAATGTTCATGTCAACACTTGATGTGAACAAAAAGAAAGGCTACATGGAGAGGGGTGGATATCATTGAACTATCTTGTTACATTTGCACATTTGTATTCAATTGAAATACATCACAACATGATGTTCTGACCCCAAGCATTTGCATTACAATGAAATACTTGGAATTAATTTAGAAACATTCTCTTAATGTAGTTGAGTAGATTTTTTTTGGGGGGGAGGGGGTAAATTTTAATGAGAAATAAGAATTATTTTTGGATAATTAGATTCTGTTTTTTCCCATTCCAATATTATGGGTAAAAAGTGTGGCACTGAATAGATAGTGACTTCTATGTGTTTGCTGAGATGCATGGGATACCTACCATTATGTGCCCCTTGCTGTAAGATAATAGATTGATAGCAGAGATAATGCCACAGCCTGGGCTGTAGTTTGGTCGTACATGCATTGTATCCATGTCTTACAGCATCACTGAAGCAGGAACACAAACAAGGCATCAAGGCTGGAGGGTAATGTAAATAAAGGTAAACGTAGTGTGCCCTGCCAGGTCTGCTGGTCTCATCAGTACCCCATGAAGGGGGTGTTATGCTTGAGTGGACAGCTGCCTGGGTATGTCAGACTGACCTTACCCCATCCTGGGGTGAGATTTGCTGGCACTTTAACCCTGACTGTGTAAACATTTACCATCTTCCTAGAATGTGTTTGTCTGTTTATACTTGTAGATCACTATTTCTTTATATAGTTTTTTTGCATCATTACAGAGAATGATCATCAGTTGTGCAGGCAATATAATTTATCTTTTAAACAGAGTGGACAGTTGTACAAGTAATATAGTTTATTTTTAAAGCAGAGTGGATTGTGAATGTCAGTTGTGCTGGTAATAAAATTTATCTTCAACAAGGAAAAGTGGACAGTGATGGTCAGTCATGCAGGTAATACAATTTACCTTCAAGGCAGAGTGGACTGTGATGGTCAGATGTGCAGGAAATAAAATTTGTCTCTAAGGCAGAGTGGACTGTGATGGTGAGTCATGCAGGTAATGCAGTTTACCTTCAAAGCAGAGTGGACACTAATGGTCAGTTGTGCAGGTGATGCAATTTGTCTTTAAAGCCAAGTGGGCTCATGGTCAATCAAGGAAAGTAATTATCCAAAGCTTGATAGGTGGGATGGTGAGGGCACAGTCCCCTGTGTCTATAACCATGTGTTTTGCCAGCCTATTACTACAGCCCGGTCAAAAGCCTGCCGCCCAAGTGAGGCATGCAGCCATGTGTAATTGCCATCATGCAGAAAATGAACATACTGCATGGCAGTGGTTCCCTCATTAACAATGACGGCCATTGCTTTCTTTGCAGTGAAGCATATTGTGTGTTGTTGATTGATGTCTGATGGCTGTGATTTATGCTTACAGTTCTGGTACTTTACCTACGGCACCAAGGATGTGCTGGAGAGAGAGTGTAAGAACCTGGAACAGAAACTGAAGGTGAGCACAGCCACACACAGGCACTATAATGTAGCACACACTGAAATAAACAATACACACAGGCACTATAATGTATTACATGTAGCACACACTGAAACAAGCAATGCACATAGGCACTATAATGTATTACATGTAGCACACACTGAAATAAACAATACACACAGGCACTATAATGTATTACATGTAGCACACACTGAAATAAACAAAACACATAGGCACTATAATGTATTTCATGTAGCACACACTGAAATAAACAATACACACAGGCACTATAATGTATTACATGTAGCACACACTGAAATTAACAATACACATAAGCACTATAATGTATAACATGTAGCACACACTGAAATAAACAAAACACATAGGCACTATAATGTATTACATGTAGCACACACTGAAATAAACAAAACACATAGGCACTATAATGTATTTCATGTAGCACACACTGAAATAAACAATACACACAGGCACTATAATGTATTACATGTAGCACACACTGAAATTAACAATACACATAAGCACTATAATGTATAACATGTAGCACACACTGAAATAAACAAAACACATAGGCACTATAATGTATTACATGTAGCACACACTGAAATAAACAATACACATAGGCACTATAATGTATAACATGTAGCACACACTGAAATAAACAATACACATAGGCACTATAATGTATTACATGTAGCACACACTGAAATAAACAATACACACAGGCACTATAATGCATAACATGTAGCACATACTGAAATAAACAAAACACATAGGCACTATAATGTATTACATGTAGCACACACTGAAATAAACAAAATACATAGGCACTATAATGTATTACATGTAGCACACACTGAAATAAACAAAACACACAGGCACTATAATGTATTACATGTAGCACATACTGAAATAAACAAATACATAGGCACTATAATGTAATACATGTAGCACATACTGAAATAAACGATATACATGTGCACTATAATGTATTACATGTAGCACACACTGAAATAAACGATATACATAGACACTATAATGTATTACATGCAGCACACACTGAAATAAACAATATACATATGCATTATATGTGTATGTATTACATGTAGCACACACTGAAATAAACAATATACATATGCACTATAATGTATTACATGTAGCACATACTGAAAAAGCAATATGCGAGGCCCTATAATGTTTTGCATGCAACACACACTGAAATAAACTATACATAGGCACTATAATGCATTATATGTCGTACATACTGAAATAAACAAAACATGTATGCACTATAATGTATTACATGTAGCACACACTGAAATAAACAATATACATAGACACTTAATGTGTATTACGTGTAACACACAATGAACAACAATACTCATGATACATTCTAGTACCAGGACTAATGTAGCAAATTGTGAACAAATACCTATTTGGTGCACTTTTAGAGCACTAATAAAGCAAAAAGACAATAACACACAATGTACAACAATACATATTTGGTAAATATTTAGTACATGTAATATGGTGAATAGTAAACAATACACATGCAGCAGACACTGAAAGAAAATAAGATGGATCCAATCACCTGATCATTTCCTCAATCTTCGGTACAGCAGTCAGGCCAACTTTGTGTCCTTATGGCCTCAAACAATAGCTTGTCAATGCAATATAGGGCCTGCATTTTTTGAGATCGCCTAATTGAAATTTGATGGATATAATCTAAATGAAAATCTAAAAGAAATTTGATATTAGTAGTCCCTCCCACAGGGATGTATGCTACATAGGTCAAAAACAAAACCATCTGAATGCTACAGTTTCTGGGCTTTTATGTGGATCTTTTTTATATTTAATGGAACTGTGGGAAAGAAAAAAATCTTTTATACCCTACTTTGAACCATATTACATTGAAAAATCCATGAGATATGGCCCATGTGATACTGTTTACCATACTCCTTTTTCCATATAGCGCCCTCTCTGTCTACATCATTGGTCCCAGCTGACGTAGCAGGTAGCCAGCGCCCTGTACCTTCGGGCAATGCTTAAACTGCTACAGTCAGTGATGGGGACAAACTGACGGCCTTCAGTCAGTTGAGCTCCTGGGGTGCATATTCTGGAATGTTTGCTGGTACATCATTCCAAGGCAGTGTGACCTTCCAATTCTCCTCTGCACAAAATTAATTCCATGTAGAAATATGAAAAATGTAACTTTTTATTAAGATTTTTTGCTGAAGTGACCGCTGTTCAAAAAAAATTTGGTTGACATATTAAGCCTTCAGTTAATTTTCTCTATAATATAATTTGATGGAAGACAGCAAAAATGTATTGAAATCCAAATATGTCATTATCTCCAGAACTGAAGAAGCTAGTTTTAGCAAAGTTGTAGGAAATATGTATGATGTCTAAATGATGCTTGCAATCTAATATAGATGACCTTGACCCACTTAAACAAGGTCACTGAGGTAATAAAGTCAAGAAAGCCACTTTTGGTCATGAGGTTTGTTAGATGTATAAATGCATATGTACAACAGGCCTAGGTGCATTACAAAGACAAAAGCTTATCATCTGCAGGGTGCCATCTGTACACCATTCTCCAGAACTAACACCATTGGGATGGGATATGAATCGAATTCAGCATCTTGAATTGGACTAATATTACAAATTTATATCAAAATGTGTGTTCTGTCCAGAGCCAAATATCTTATTAATACTTGATGTTTACCCTGGGGTTCAATAGAACTCTCTGCCTCTGGTGTGTCCATATGGACGATACTGGTCAGGCGTTTGGCACGATATGTCTACTTTTATCAACACTTGCCTTGTCTTTCTAACATTTTTTCAAAGACACTGAAGTTGATATAATCTGTGCATTCCAATATTGTGTAATGTGGGCGATGCCAAGCCTATCCAGATGGGCCTCTTGTTTTGGCCGATAATGACACAGTCTCCGTACAACTAAATCCATTCAGGGACGCCGACACTCAAAGTGTCATTTCAGGGACAAGTAGTCAAGACCATCAGGGATATGAAATAATTAACAAAGAATGTAGCATCAAGTACTCAATTTTGATTTGGGATGCACACCGTAAATTCATCAAATTATGAGCTATTTCAGGGTTTTGTCCCTGATGAGGATAGAGGGACAGTTGGCATCTCTGTCCATTTTGTGACCAATGCTAGTAGTATCAAACAGCTTCTGTGACAGTAGGACCTACATCTCCTGGTAAACAAACAGTGTTTATGTTTATCCAGGGCTGGTGTGGTGACTTCTTTAATGTGTTCCACCCTGGCTCCAGGACATGGGGACAGTACAAGTTGGGTGTTAGAGAGACATGTAAGAGGACCTGTGTCTTACTGTGTAGTTGTTTGTACAGGAAGCAAGGCTGGTACTAAACTAATGATGAACAGGAGGCCGGTTAGGTTGGGAAGCATATCAGGCCAGTTAGAGTGTTATTGCCCCCATACCCCTGTGTACAAGGTCACCACTGTTGTCTCAAGGTGGTTGTGTCACATACACATGGCTCCATGTGTATGTGACACAACAACCTTGAGACAACAGTGGTGACCTTGGACTGGGCAGTACGGACACATGTACTGCTCAGGTGTAGGGTCCTTGTTGCACTGTCAGACAGACTTCAAACCTAATGGTGTCCCATCTGTGTCACAGGTAAAGTTCCCTGGACTGCGGAGTAAATTTTAATTTTAAAAATAAGAAGAATGGTTTGTTTTCCATTTAGTTTAGACATTAAACTGTGTAAAGCCAGACAAAAGTGGCCTGAATTGCTCTCTAACATTGGTAGACCACAGTTAATGGGTCAGAGAATGAGGCTATTTTGGGTGGAAGTTTTGAAAATAACAATGAGCTTTGCATTTTGTATTTGGTTGACATGAAAGTGTCAAGGCTGACCATAACTTTCCTTCCACTATGTGGATTGATTAATGAAAGGAAAGAATGTACCAGACTGGTTTTTGTAAATGCAATTAAGTTCATATTAGTTCATTGTGGAGTTTCAAGTGCATTTTATAACCTAATTTCCATTAATGATGACAAGTGGCCAGAAACTGTGAGCTGTATAAATATTATGGTTGTGTATTGTCCCAAGCCAAATGATGCATACAGAACAAAAAGTGGAGACCAAGTGATAGCACAGTGGAATAGTTACCATGTGTACTGGGCTGCACACAGGTGCACAGTAATCTGATGCTTCAAGTGTACCACTAAAGAAAAGAAAAAGCTGCAAACAAAATTACCAAATGTGTTAAAAATGGTACAGTATCATGTTATCATTAAATACAATTGTCAGTGTATCTTGGCACAGTGGGGAGGTAGTGGGGTGGGTGATGATCAGAAGAATGTTAATGTGATTAGTGTGTGGAAGTGGACAGATAGTGCCAGCCAGTCATGAGGACCACTGCCTCGCCTCGTTTAATGTGTTAAGGGTATTTGATGCAACATTAAGCAGATGATGTGTATATATCTGGCCCATCACTACCACAAATATCTACAAGATATCACATCCTTTGAAGTTACAACCTGCAGGGGTGAACAATCCTGTGACACTATCTGTAGACCAGGCGACCCAGGGAGGGGCACATGTGATTATATTGCAATGACAGACCTGGCAAATAGACTTCAAAGTGTTCAGTACATATTTAGTATGCATTAAGTGTGCATTATTATGGCCATCCACATGGTGGTTATGACAAGGGATAGTGGGACTGACTTTTGACCTGTTGCTGGGTGTCAGCCCCAGCAGCCCGGAGGGGCGTGGAAGCAGGCAACAAATTGGAGCCACATGGCGGCTGGCTCTTTGATGGCCTCTGTACACTCAGTGCTCTCAGGTCTGATGCTAGGAAGAGGGCCGCCCCTTGTAGTACGGACAACAGGGTTGCTGGGTCGTACCCTCTGGGAAGCTGGCGGCCATAGCTCCCAACACTGGACCAGCATGAACTCAGGGTTTGCTAAATCAGCAGGAAAGAGAAGGTCCAAGTCAAGGGGTATGATTGGTTAAAACATATTTTACTGAGAAAAACAATCAGTCAACAGACCAAGCAGGTGAAGTAACCATCAGATTACCTCATGTGTTGGAACATTAAACAGGATAACATGTCCCACAGATGAGTCAACAACAGCCACAGGTGGCACTGACTTGCCAGCATGGTGAAGTGCCATGTAATATGTACCAGTAATTTATTCCAGCTACCAGTGACTGTAGTTGTGGGGCTATGCCCCATATTTCATACCAGGGGCCAATGACTATAAATGAAATGTTGGGCTAATCCTCATGGCTTTATACCAGGGGCCAGTGGCTATAGATGTGGGGCTGATCCCCACAGCCTCCTATCAGGGGCCAGTGGCTATGTATGTGGGGCTGATCCCCATGGCCTTATACCAGGGGCCAGTGACTACACTGTGGACTACTGCTCATTGCATCAACAGATGTCTGTACATGAGGACTATAATATTATACAATTACAATACTGACCTCGGCCTTGGTCAATATTCTTCTTTCAGGTCCACAACTAACCAGTGACCTCAGCCAAGTCCACAATGTTTTATTTTAACTCTTTCAAGATTACTGTTTGCATTATGACGTCAATATGACAAGTCCAGTTTCAAGATTTTTATTTTGAACAAAGAATCTTATATATATATATATATATATATATATATATATATATATATATATATATATAAGTGACTGTGAGATGGAGTCCCCAGATCAGTGAAATTGTGATATCGATTTGTGGGCATGGCCTAATTGATGGAATGTAACTGCTACCTTGATATTGATTTGTTGGTGTGGCCAAATTGGTGGAACGTAACAGCTAGTTAAACTTGGAACTAGCAGTTATGTTCCATCAATTTGGCAACACCCACAAATGAATATCATGATCCTTCTGATCTGAGGACTCCATCTCAAGTCATTAAAGTTCTTTCAGCTTTGCCACATACATGATCATAACCAACAGGATCACAGCAGTCTTCAAAGACTTTCCTCATCATAAAATAAATATATTTGCTGTTTTCTTCACAACCCCATCAGATGGGTTTTGAAGGACAAATGCCAGGTATGTAGGACATATAGAGTACTTTCCTTTTCATGTCAGTTAATCAATCAGATTTGTTTTCTTCTTGTTCAAACAGAGGCTGTTCTATGAAACACAGATGGATAAATTGAAACAGTAATGAAATGGAAGTTCCTATGAGAAACTGAATCTGGGACTGTGAAACAGAAGTGTACAGCCGCTGAAGCAGGAACCAAGGAGTTCCATGTGCTTTGAAATCAGTAGAAAGAAAGAGACCTGTTATAGGATAAGAGTGTCTTCCTGTCATATGACATGTGGTGGATCCTTCAGTATGCTGTAGTATCCTGTCAATATGGGCGGGCATAAGCGATTGCATGTTGCCACCCAAGATGGGGCAACATCCAAGTGACACCCCCCCCACCCCCCACCCCCGTGCCTCAGCTTCATCCCCAGTACCTAGAACTCGGCCTCCAATTCATTTTAACCTGACGTATTACAGGACAAGATCATGTTCTGCCATGCCACTGCAGGGAGTTAAAATTAAGACTATAGACTTTAACCCTCTGGGTTCCCTTTACCCCGTTTGTACTGCTAAATTTACCGCATTTTATTCGTTAGACAGTAAGAAAGTAGCATTCAGACTAGCTAAAATTCTTCCCGAATCCATTAAGAATGTGCAAGCCACTTCCAAAACTGCTGGTGTCTACTTGTGCAAGTTCTGCTGCGTGTTTGAATGCAAAATGTGTATGTTTGCTGAATATAGACAATGTGCAGGCTGCCAATTGGTAAATGAATCTGAAAGTTAAACCTTACAGTGTGAACAAGCCATTCACATTTGTTTCCGAAGTCAGGTAAACAGTCTGAATGCACATTTTGGGTGTCTTTCAGATGTGCCAAAAAGTGAATGTTAATTCCGAAAATAAAATGAAAGTAGTGTGAACACATCATAAGTAGAAAGCTTTGTTCAGGCATAGATCGACGATCTATGGTTCAGGACACTCCAGGTAACATGTACATTGTGCATCCAGGGATATTGTTGAATGTACGTGTATGAACCCTGGAACAAAAAGAACAAAAAGCATTGATGACACTGGACTTTTTCTGATCATTGTTAGTGCACAGAGAAAGGTTTCGTGAGGATACATCAGTATTAGGTTTCCAAGGGTTACCCAGGATTGGGCCAGCCCTATCTGAAGAGGCTGGTGGTAACAAAACTCATCTGTCAAGATTTCAGTCAGACAGTGACAGTCTCACATATTTGTTGACAGAAAATGACATTTAAGCATCCCAATATTCTGCTTCTGTGGGTAAACAAGTGTGACTCCAGCCCGGTCATGTTTGAAGGCCATTCATCATAAGTCAGTGCAGGGTAGGTCTGACTTGCCAGGGGTACCTGCCAGGGGTACCTGCCAGGAGCTGGCGTGGCTGGCTGTTTTCCCACATTCTCTCATGGCCTCTGTGTTTCTCATGTTTTCCTAGAAAGCTGATGAATTGGCGGAGTGTAAAGATGATTGTGTTTCTGAGTGGTGTTTCTACAGTTACAGCGAGTGACTCTCTCAGGCTGGGAGCCCCTGACAGACACGTCCACTTATTATTTAACAGATCTGTATGACAAGAGTGGCAGGGTAATTGTGAGCGTCCAGGTGGTCTAGTCAGACAGCACTTGTGGAGGACACCAGCCTACAAATAAAATAAACAGTCCACTGAGACTTGGCTGGTCATTCAGAGTTACGGCATCCTAGAGTGGCTTCCACATTGCAGCATTTATCTGTATCAGAACTCTCACAGATATAGAATAGCCGCTGATTAGTTATCTAGTCATAAGGGCATCAAGGATTAACAAGCCAACAGCCTAGTGGGTCCATAGTGGAACCCAGGCTCCCAGACCACAGGTACACACACTGCTGGAATGTGGAGTAGGACAAGTTGTGGCTGGTATGGGCCATATCTCTCTCTCTCTCTCTCTCTCTCTCTCTCTCTCTCTCTCTCTCTCTCTCTCTCTCTCTCTCTCTCTCTCTCTCTCTCTCTCTCTCTCTCTCTCTCTCTCTCCCTCCCTCCCTCCCTCCCTCCCTCCCTCCCTCCCTCCCTCCCTCTCTCTCTCTCTCTCTCTCTCTCTCTCTCTCTCTCTCGGGTGTGTGTGTGTGTGAGAGAGAGAGAGAGACTGCCCAGCGTCCCTGTACAGTGAGACCTGTCCAGTAAGACCACCTTGGGATTGTAAATGGTAGTCTTTCATAGGAGAAATAAAATTTTTTAGCTATAAGAAACTCTTGATTTATTGACAGTGGAACACAGAATTGACTGGCAGCATACACCCAGCCCAAAGACTTGTGTATTCAGCTGAGTATGCAAATTATTGCTACTTGAAACTGCTATTTTCATCATAATTATCTTTACTATGCCACCACATCGTGTACCATTGCAGTTTATCACTTATAAGACTTGATGGAGTATTATGTTCAGGAAAAATACTAGCTGCCAATGTTTCAAACTTTTTATGGTCCACAAACCCTGCAAATGAAGGTGGGTTTTTTTTTGGTTTTTTTGTTTTTTTGTTTTTTTTTTTGGGGGGGGGGTGTTTTTTTGTTTTTTGTTTTGTTTTTTTTTAATGAGTCTGGTTGTAAGCTTCAGTATCTGAGTAAGTCAGTTTTGTTGAAAGGGAATCAGATAGAAAGGTTCAGTGCACAGTTTCACAGACTTAATTACCTGTCATTATTAATTGGCCTCAGTTGATTAATTGATTAATGTGTTTTCAATTGGCATATTGAGAGGGGTCCCTGGGGTAGTGTTTACCCCAGGGTCAGGCTGATATGTATTGATAAAGGTGGCCCCCTGGCAGCAACCCTCTCATCTAAGGTCCCTGTGGTAGGGTACCACTCTACACAGTCATAGCATGATACTATCCAGCAGTCAGGGGTCCACATTATCTAATTACCAAGTCCACTGCCTTGATCAAAGTATGGGACAGGTCTGGCACTCACACCAGCTATTACCATATTTATTTACGTGGGTCTCATTTCAAAGGTTCTGATGTATACAGAGGAAAGAGTCACATTGGTTGAGATTTTTGTCACAGAGAAAGCAGAAAGCTCTTCTGTGTGTGGCTCCATGGATAAACAAATACCTTTTGAGGCCTGCATTTTTTGAAAGCTGTGCTATGATTATGCCACATGAGTCCACATCAAAAGGTGACTTAGTGTGGATTCTGATTTGTTTTTCTGTTGGTATTCCAGTTCCATTTCATTTTATGATGCAGCTTCAGTAAAGTCATGTGTAGGCACATGTAAAACTGGGATCAAAGACAAATGGAAAGGTAACTTTATTCGGGCCTTCAGACTTGAAAGCAGCTTTAGTATTTTTTACCAGGGCATCCAGTCTCCAGAATATAATCTGTTGCAGGTGATCACACATGCAGACACTTTTTTGCTGTCACCACGTGTACAGTGGAACGTGTTCATCCCATCTTGGTAAGGGGCATCAGTTGAGAGGCTCCAGCCAGCTGCTCTCAATCAGCAATTTTTATTCATTTCTTCAGAGTTTTTTCCCCAAGTAACCAGAAACTAGCCGTATGTTGATCTATTCTTGTTCTGGCTGCACACTTATCTCTCTGCATATTCCAGTAAATACCCAAGATTAATAGCTATTGAGACAAAAGTTGTCATTTAATCACTGCAATTATCACAAAAACAGTTTCAAAGGTGCAGTATGTATCAGTCAGTATGCACACAGCGGGTATAGATTGGAAACATACAAGGAGTTGATCAGAGGGCAAATGCTGAATGGCTTGCCCATCATGTAATTGACTGGACTGACAGGCCAGCTGTGTAGGCTTGAACAGTGGGCACCTGGCCGGGCACCAGGCACCACGGCACCACAGCACCACTTGGACTGTGCCTGCGGACTGCAGTCAGGGGACAGGGCACAAACTTGTGTCCACATTCAGACAATTTGATATTTGAATTTTCCATTTAGAGTGTAACATTTCAGTTGAATTATTAACATGAATGTAAAATTGGGATTGTCTCTTGAGTTCGTTGATTCCAGGTTTGAACAAAACACAAGTTTTGCCAGTTTGACATTTGAGCTAATCTTGTATTCAGTAAATATTTGGATATATGTGTACATTCAGACAAGAAGAAAAGATATGTATCTAGACACTACTCTGTGGAATTTTAAATATTCCCTCTCCGTTGGCAGGATTTTTTATGAACAAAAAAGATTAAAGAGAAAAATGGATATTGGAGAAATGCTGCAGGGTGTCAATTGTTTACTTGTATGAATACAGCACAGTGGTGCGTGTCTTGAGAGATCACTGCAGTCAGGCAAGCCTGAAGACCCAGCGTGTCAGCACACTGTGCGGGGTACTACTTTCTTACCTCCTTTGAAAGACCACAACTACCACATCTGGATAGAACACAAGAACACAGGTTGGTCATGCCAGACAGATTTCACTGTGTGAAAGCTGGACATGCACTAAGAGTATCACTGTTGCTACAGAGCCTGCCCTAGACTCAATCGATGGGGGGTAATGATAATCCAAACACCTTTAAGTTTTCAACCTGGTAATTTAAAAAAAAAAATTCCAATCATCCAGACAGTCATACCACAAATTCTGACCCTGTAAACTTAATAACAATCAATTCATTTTCAATTAGATAAATAATTCGGGGTCCAACAAATCTGCTGCTCCTGAAGCTTTTAAGGCCCCATTGATGTCCCCCCCCCCCCCCTTCCTCCATTGATATGGTCTGTGATTGGTTTTGATGTGCACAAGGCACAGAAAATTACATGTTGGTTTTTACTAAAGGTTTCAAATGTTTGGGGGTTTTTTGTCCTGACAATGAGTTGTAGCAGTATGCAGACCTTATACTGACAGGAGTCGCCAGGTGTGGTCTGCATCCACTTTCCAAACCTGGCAAAAATCATGACCATGAAGGTACATTTATAAATCATTTTAAGACCATGATCCAAAAGAACATGGAGTCAGTGTATTTGAAGACGGGGAGACGCACAGTCCATGCATACAAGCATATGTAATTTTATGTTCTGAGTTTTGTTTGTGCGTCAGTGTGTTGTCAGGATTTGTTCCCGATACAGTTGTAGACCGTTCATGGGAGCCTTATTTATGGCTTGTGGACACCAAACAGCCAGGGTATCCAGTTTCATGATAACAGCAACATTGTTCCTTAGAGCAGTCTTTTTTTTTTTAAAACAGAACTTTTAAGACCCATGAATTTTGGAGGTTTAACTCTTTAAGTGCCAAATTTTGGACTGAGTCACCAGCTTTTCTCGGCACACATTGGGTGCAATGCACCGAGAAAAGCTGTTGACCTGGGATATTATCTCTGGAACTAGAGGCATGCTGGTACTTGAATGAATATGAATCTGAGGTCCTAATGATAGTTCAGACTATCATCACTTTAGTAGATGACTTTAGAGGTGATTGGCACTGAAAGAGTGAATTGCCCGTAGTGTGTGGACAGCTTTGTGAAGCATTGGGGGCTTGTGGGGACAGGTGTCTTTGACTGCGTGGCTAATCACCTGGCAACCTTTATGTGCTGTTCAGCAGAGACAAGATTAATGCCAGGAACAACTGGAAAAGACAGTGCATCAGACGCAATAAAGTTTTATGTATCCTGTGTCAGTCAAGTCAAGTCTTGTTTGCCAGGAACGATCGTGATGCGATACTTCTGGCACTGTGGTATAGCGCCCTCTAGTTCAGGGGCACATTTACTGGGATATCAGGCAGGATTAACAGGGAAAATGTGGGGGTGTGGGCAATTTTATATGTGCATCCTCCTATTTTTATCTAACCCAAGATTTATTCCATGAGCCAGATATTTTTGTCCATATTTCCCAGGTTATTGGTTGACCATGTATTTATGCTGCAGAAAAAGGAAGAGAAAGAAAGGAAGGAAGGAAGAAGAAAGGGAGGGAGGAGGAAGGAAGGAAAGAAAGGGAAAGAGAAGTGCTATACTGATTTCTTCATTTGTGTTTTAGAAACCTTTCAGATATGTGCCTGTTGAATGCTAACATTCATGCTCATACCTTCACATTTTCCCCAGAAATTCACAATTTCTTTTCAACTCTTCATACCCATGTAGCATGGATCCTCTGGTGATCTTAACAGGGATGTCATATCAACGTGTCCTGGTTTCTAACAATTCTCCTTTATTTACCATATATTCAAAGTGCTTGGCTGGGTGTTCACACGGGCCCTCTGTCTGCCTGCTTTGGTTTGCGTGCTTGCCTTCACTGCCTACTGGATCTGCCCCTGCCAGCTGAAGCGTGTGTCTGGGGTGTTCACCTGGAGCAAGAGTGAGTCTGGATGGCACCAGGCAGGCAAGCTGCCAAGAAATAGACTCCCAGTCAGGACAAAGGCCTCTTTATGGATCCTAGTTTAATGATATGGCCAGAATAAACTGGGCAGACATCTATGAGAAGAAGACACCAAAGAAAGGAGGATATGACAAGAAAACAGCACAATTTATTGGTTTCAGAATCATTTGTCAAACAGTATTGGTAGTAGGTGCATGAGGCATAGAGACACATGCTGGCAACAAAGATGGTCTTTCTGTGTACACACCTTGTACTGCACACATCAGTGGTGGTAGGGATGTATTTCTGTGAACACCAAGTTCATTGAGAGTTAAAAGTTGGGATTCAACATCACAACAGCTAAGTTGTTAATCAGGTGCAGTCCTTGGACTGTCAGGTTTGAGGGTACACAGAGGCCAATGACATGGGACAAAGGTGTGATCCCACAGGGGAAAATAACATGGACAAAGATGATCTCACAGGGGACAATAACATGGAGTGATCTCACAGGGGAAAATAACATGGACAAAGATGATCTCACAGGGGACAATAACATGGACAAAGATGTGATCTCACAGGGGAAAATAACGTGGACAAAGATGTGATCTTACAGGGGAAAATAACATGGACAAAGATGATCTCACAGGGGACAATAACATGGAGTGATCTCACAGGGGAAAATAACCTGGACAAAGATGATCTCACAGGGGACAATAACATGGACAAAGAAGTGATCTCATAGGGGACAATAACATGGACAAAGAAGTGATCACACAGGGGACAATAACATGGACAAAGATAATCTCACAGGGGACAATAACATGGACAAAGATGATCTCACAGGGGACAATAACATGGACAAAGATAATCTCAAAGGGGACAATAAGATGGACGAAGATGTGATCACATGGAACAATGGCATGACCAAAGACTTGATTTCTCAGGAGACAGTGACATAGGACAAAGGTACTCTAGGCATTCATGGGACCTTGACGCGGGACAAAGGTGTTGTGGCACCAGGAAAATTACAGGATTATAACAAGTATATGTCTAAGCCCTGTCATTCCAGAGTTATTCCACCACTGTCCCTAACTTTGGGCTATCCTACCACTATACTAGATTTGGGATACTTGGCCCGGGGTTATCCCACCACTGCCTTGGCCCGGGGTTATCCCACCACTGCCTTAGTCCAGGGTTATCCCACTACTGCCTTGGCCTAGGGTTATCCCACCACTGCCTTGGCCCAGGATTATCCCACCGCTGCCTTAGCCTAGGGTTATTCCGCCACTGCCTTAGCCCCGGGTTATCCCACCACTGCCTTGGCCCAGGGTTATGCCACTACTGCCTTGGTCCAGGGTTATCCCACCACTGCTTTGGCCTGGGATTATCCCACCACTGCCTTGGCCCGGGGTTATCCCACCACTGCCTTGGCCCAGGATTATCCCACCACTGCCTTGGTCCAGGGTTATCCCACTGCATCCTCTCCCACGTCCATCTTTGACACCTTGTAAAATAAGTTTGATGCTTTTATTGACAAGGAGAACAAGTGACACACCAAGGAGGGTTGAGGGCTCTACCCTCCTTGATCACACGAAAAGTTGAGTTGTGTTCTCCCTGTGAGGTTCAGTTACTGACCTGCACCTCCTGAAACAGCATCAAATAGTTGTTTATCTACAACAGAGGACAGTGGTGGTGTCTTAGGTTTGAAAGGGCTCTGGTATTAGACATAATGAAGGTATTTGGTAACAAACAGTTCAACTATTTGGAAAATCAAGAAGGACCTATGTTCCATAACCTTTGACCTCTGGACCTCAGAGTGACAGACAAGCTGTGCAGTGAATTGCTTTCATGGTGTTCCTAGAATGGGTCACTCAGTGTATATTGAGAACATTAATTTTTATGCAGAGTTTAAGAATCTTTGCTTTGTGGCACTACTGAATTTGTTGTTTTTAGGCTTGATTGAACACATTCAGTCCTGTTTACATTGTGAGTAGAGTGCCAGGAACTAAACAGTGCAGCTTGTTGATCAGAGTTCGGACTTTGAGGGAAGTTGTTGGAAGGTGTGGAAGCCAGTGAGGTAGCAGGCCTCCAAGCTGTCAACAGGAGGCACTGCAGCAATGAATGGCCTGCGGGCCCAGTGTCCAAGCAGCCAGCATATCATAGTGGTCTGTAACTGAGACCTGGGAGATGGAATGTTAATGCTGTCATCCCAGACATGTTAATATTTCCAGCAGGGCCATTGACATAGGATACAGTCCCACTTGTTGTGTTGGGGGACACTTGATGGGCTGGCCAATAGCAAGTGTGCCATAAAGCATGCCCCCACGAGCCTGGCAGCTGCTGGCTGCCTGGCCCTGTGACATGTCACAGAAACCACCTCCCTGCTGGACCAGGCACCCACAGCCACAGTCAATGCCCTGGCTGGCTGCTCTTGTCACACCTACCCTCACCCCTCACCCTCCAACCCTCCACTCCCACCCCTACCCCTACCCTAACCACTGGCTGTGAGTCGACTGATACACTGGTGCTTGTTGTATGTTGCCGAGCTTGTACCAGGAAGTTTTGTCCAAATATGGATGTGACCTTTCTCTGCAGGTCAATCTATTAAGAAATTGACTCTGGGATATCTGACCACAGACATGTGGCATTTGATGACAGTGACACATACAGGCTGTTAGGTGCTAATACTTTGTCAGCCATGACAGTACAGTCTGGCTGGCTGGCCAATGACACTGGCAACACTGTGCTGGCAACACTGTGCTGGCAACCAATAGGATGGCATCCAGGCCAGCGGGCTAATAACACTAATACTACACTGTCAACTTATAGAATTTACCATGGCTAGTTATCTATAACACCAATACTGTGCTATCAACCAATACAGTGCATGCTGGTTAGCTGTCTATAACAACAATACTGTGCTATCAACCAATGCAGTACATGCTGGCTAGCTGTCTATAACAACAAAACTGTGCTATCAACCAATACAGTACATGCTGGCTAGCTGTCTATAACAACAATACTGTGCTATCAAGCTGTCTATTAACACAAGTATTGTGCTATCCAGCAGTACCATGCACTCTGGCTTGCAGTCCAGTGATTGTCCTGTAGTGCTATCAACCAGTCCATGTACAGTGCACCCTGGCTAGCTACCCGGTGCTTGTAAGGTTTATTTCACAGACTGACAGGTGTTTGTTTGGCTGATCTGATGGGCTCTATTGTTATGATGGCCCAGATGAAAGTCCACAGTTTTTGCCTACAAACAGAGCAGGCACATGGGGGTCTTCACCAGCAGTCAAGTAACAGAAATTCTGCTGTGAAACACAAAATGGGGGAGATTTCTGGAGAGATGTAGCATTGTACACTTTTTCATTCCTATGATGCCAAAGACAGACCATTGATGTCAAATGAACAAAAAAAATATGCTTTTTTTCGTCCATCTGACCAGCATGTGGGGATTGTGATTGTGAACATGGAGGCAGATTTTATGTTAAAAGCGGGATTCATTGTCAACAGAAAGGAGTATTATCCCTGGTGGCTGGTTCACATGATAAACCCACAGCTTAATGTTGTTCACATGTTGACATTTATCCCGTGTAGTATGCAGCCAGGTGCCCCTGGAGTGGTCTCTGTAACCCGGCCACTTGATAGCCAGGTCTGCAGCTGGTCCACGGGGACCAGCAGGCAGCCTGGTCCCCACACAGAAACAAAAAAGCTGTGAAGTTTTTTTTTTACCAGACCCAAAAACTTTGAAAAATGTGGAAAATGTGACACAGAAGGCAAAAGTGTCTGCTACCTTCTCCTGTTCCCAAACAGTACATTATAGTGCAGCACGTCTGTGTGGTCACATGGCAGTGTGTTGCTGGAGGACAGTGCAGTAGGTCTGTGTGGTCACATGGCAGTGTGTTGCTGGAGGACAGTGCAGTAGGTCTGTGTGGTCACATGCAGTGCAGCAGGTCTGTGTGGTCACATGGCAGTGTGTTGCTGGAGGACAGTGCAGTAGGTCTGTGTGGTCAGACAGCAGTGTATTGCTGGAGGGGAATCAGTTCAGTAGGTCTGTGTGGGCATACGGCAATGTGTTGCTGGAGGGCAGTGCAGTAGGTCTGTGGGCATATGGCAGTGTGTGACTAGCGGGCAGTGCAGTGGGTCTGTGTGGGCATATGGCAGTGTGTTGCTGGAAGGCAGTGCAGTAGGTCTGTGTGGGCATACAGCAGTGTGTGACTAGAGGGCAGTGTAGTAGGTCTGTAGGGTCATACGGCATTGTGTTGCTGGAAGGCAGTGCAGTAGGTTTGTGTGGGCATACGGCAGTCTGTTGCTGGAAGGCAGTGCAGTAGGTCTGTGTGGTCATACAGCAGTGTGTGACTAGAGGGCAGTGTAGTAGGTCTGTGTGGGCATATGGCAGTGTGTGACTAGAGGGCAGTGTAGTAGGTCTGTGTGGGCATACAGCAGTGTGTGACTGGAGGGCAGTGTAGTAGGTCTGTGTGGTCAGACAGCAGTGTGTGACTAGAGGGCAGTGTAGTAGGTCTGTGTGGTCATACGGCAGTGTGTGACTAGCGGGCAGTGTAGTAGGTCTGTGTGGGCATACAGCAGTGTGTGACTAGAGGGCAGTGTAGTAGGTCTGTGTGGGCATACAGCAGTGTGTGACTAGCGGGCAGTGTAGTAGGTCTGTGGGGTCATACGGCATTGTGTTGCTGGAAGGCAGTGTAGTAGGTCTGTGTGGGCATACAGCAGTGTGTGACTAGAGGGCAGTGTAGTAGGTCTGTAGGGTCATACGGCAGTGTGGTGCTGGAGGGCAGTGCAGTAGGTCTGTGTGGTCGTACGGCATTGTGTTGCGGGAGGGCAGTGCAGTAGGTCTGTGTGGTCATACAGCAGTGTGTTGCTGGAGGGCAGTGCAGTACATGTAGGTCTGTGTGGTCATATGGCAGTGTGTTGCTTTGGTTCAGGCAGTGTCTGGCCAATCAAGAACAGCCTTAGAGAAAGAAAAAAATACACATGGATATGAAAGTTCTTCAATGAACTTATAATTTTTACACGTTTTATACAATAAAAGCTGTTAAATAACCATAAATTTCAGCAGAATCTGATGAGGATACATAGGAAGGGTTTCAATTGTTTTTATAATCTTGTCAGCACCTCTCATCAGCCAAGCATATCCAAGATGCATTGAGAATTGCTTCGTAAACACACTATCTGAAATATTAGTCCTAACTTTGAGAGACCACTCGAGTGAGAGACTATCTGCCTTCAAAACCCCATTCAACAGATCTTGTGCTGTGTGTGCCATGTTGATTTACATTGAAAGACCACCCACTTCATGTGACCACTTTTGGATTCAAGGGGTGGTCTCTCAAATGAGGGACTATTATCTTCTAGAAAATGCATAGTTTGCTCTGCTCAAAAGGCAAGGTTTAAGTAGCAGAACGTTTGAAATTCATTGCAGGAAGTTGGTGTTCATGTAGAAATACATGTGTGTGTTTTATGTATTACTCTGCTACTCGCACCTGTTGCAGGTAGGGGGCACTGCTCGTATGGCATCCCATGATGCCCCTGGCACAGCCACTGGACTACCACCACCCAGCACTGTGTTTTGTCACCAGACCCAGCAGCATGTAGTTGTTTCCAGGCTACAATGTACCTCCTGCATTTTATGACACACAACATGTGCCAAAGTCTTACAGAATAAACACACGAAGACATTATACCGTCTGAGTGCATGTTTTGCGTCTTACTCTAAACATTAAAAACTTACAAACTGTACACATGTATGCTATATTGGATGTGCGTGACAATGTATGGATTGTGTTTTTTGTTCACTGTTATGATTTGTGGTGCAGGACGGGCCCTGGACGTGGATATGTTCAGGATGTTGCAGCAGCTGGGTGACCAGGTGGCAGTGGCTGACACACTGGTCTCACTGGGGTCTGGTCTCTCAGTAGTATTCTGTGGGAAATCTCCAAACAGACTGTTAACCAACATTGCATAACTTTTAAATAACCAACATTTAAAAAAACAAAAACAAAAAAATTAAATGCAAATGCCAGAAAATTAGTGCATTGTGTAAAAAAGATGTAAAAAATTTGATCTTTTAAAAAAAGTGGGTTCAAGGTTTGACTAGAGCATTAAAAAGTGATAAGAATTGAGCCATGACATATTTATTTTTGCGGGGTGAAGGCAGGGCCAGCCCATACTCGGCCAGCCCCCACCAGCCTTCAGTCAGCAGTGCCTACCCTCGTCCCTGTCTTTCTGAAACATAACAAGCTGCAGTCTAAACAATGCCCGGCTTCTTCCCAGATGATAACTTCATTTCCAAGTCCATGTTACCTTCTAGGGGTTATCACCAACGTGTCTGCCATAAGAGATTATATCAGGGAGAAGTAAATCTATTTATATTGTGTACGGTAACTGAGGGACAACTGGGGTCTTGTGGTATCTGGGTCCTGGATTGGATGCTTTCCTATTGGAATTCCTTGTATCAGAATTGTAACTACAGCGGCGTGAAGAGTCGAGTACTCGAGGCAGCATTCCTCCAATGCCTAGCTGCTGATTCACTACCTACATGTCATGTGTCATTATTTTTTACATACTTTCCCAATTTTAAACCATTTTCCATGATTTTTTTTTCATTTGTTTGAAGTGGAGTCTGTGATAGTCAGTGTCTGTGGCTCGCATGTCCAGCACACAGACTGTGGGATGGTGAAGTCAGAACCACAGCTGACTGGTGACAGAGTGGTGTGTGTCAAGCATGTGTGCTGTACACACGAACCAATCCCTCTATGGCTAGTGTGGCACAGTACACTTACCTGTGTGCAGCTTGTCAAATGTTTCCTGCTGATCAAAGTGGTGAAAACAAAGCACATTAATCAGATGGTTTGGGGCACAAATGATTCCACAGTCTGAAACTCGTTTGGATCAACAGGTTTTCTTTGTTTTTGTTTTTTGGGAGGCGGGAGCTTTGGTCATCGGCATCAGAAGTCAGATCATGGTTTTCCCAAGAAACCATTTTAAAATTTAGGTTTGAAGTGATCAGAAAAATCTTTTCAGTAAAAGTTGGGTCGCCATGTCACCTCCAGCCAGTCCTACCTATCTACTATATACTGAGAAAACAGGGACGTTCATATTAAAGTGTGGGCATAATTCATGCCACTGAGTGTACAATGTTTTATATTCTATGGTTAGAAGGGGAAACTCACTCTAATCCCTTAATAATAACCACCTTACCCATCTTCAGATGTGATGGGGATGGAAGATAACAGCAAATAAAAGTGATTTTGTTCTGAAGTAATCACGAGTCAAGATCTTATGTGTTTCGAGGTAGAAATAACATTTGGTATCTTCCTGCACAACAGTGAGACTCTGTTACACAGGGATCCAATACAGAAAGCCTTGTCAATCCCCGGCATTGTCAGGGTATTTACCCCTGCCATGGGGGACTGTATAATGGCTATTTCTTTGTGGAGCTTTATGTCCAAATCATCTTTGGGAGGAAATGAGAGTAGCAGGGAGGGACTCGATGGCCCAGAACGCGAGCAACCTCCAGCAGTGTGGTTGTCCTCAGGTGCCCCAACCAATAGCAAACTGATCCTTGTTATCATCTCCCCGGGAACAATGGGACACCAGGAACACAGCAGGGGGAGGATAAAAACATTCCTCAACAGCCCTGACATGTGCTGGTGTGCCAGGCACGTGACCTCCCCATGCCTGCCCAGTGTCCAACAGATAAGCCAGTTACATTATACAAAGACTTTCCAGCCTTCACAAGGCATGATGGGAACACTGGTGATATGATGCAGATCTAAGTGGACATGCATAAAATTCTTATCATTGTCGCCTGTCCAAGTGGAATAAAAACATTTTTGTTTGGGGGGGGGGGGATTTTGTTTGTTTTGCTTTGTCCGAGTTAACATAGTACAAAGTAATTGTTCCATTTATGATGTCTTGATCTGCTTCACAAGAAAAGCAGAGAAAACATCCGCAGAGAGAATATCACGACTTCATTTCTTTTAAATGTTCATGAGCAAAGTTTGCTTTAAACTAATTTCATTTTCCTAAAGTGTGAGTCATACTACATATAATTGATATCCATGGCAATTTAACTAAAAAATATCAAAAGAAAAAAGGATGTAATAAAAAATCCTCTACCTGTCAGACTATGGAACAAACTCTCCAAGGACCTTCACAGCAAAATGACATGTTTGTATTTATTTTCGTGGCCCTTGAAGTCGCTGAACCTGAATATGGAATTCAGTTTCATTGTGATGCATTGTAGACTATATCATGTCATGGAAGCAGGGCTCTTTTTATTGGTTTTGATGTTTATATCGTGAGGGAGAGATATACACAAGGTTACCCATGATTGTGCATGTTATGTACCTGTTACAATACTTAATTACTAAACTGTAGCTAAGATAAGCTGTTCTTGGTCATTTTGGGTGAACTGCTTGTTACTGGTCCATATGTTACTATGTAAAGCCCTATGGTCTTATGTTGAGCCCATGTTCTGTATGTTACTATGTAGAGCCCTATGGTTTTATGTTGAGCCCATGTTCTGTATGTTACTATGTGGAGCCTCATGGTCTGTATGTTACCGTGTAGAACCCCTTGGTCTGTATGTTACCATGTTACTAACAGTCCCATAGATCTATATGGTAATATATAGGGCCCCCATGGTCTCTCATGTTACTATGCACAGCACCATATGTTACTATGTAGAGCCCAATGGTCTGTATGTTATGTAGAATCCTATGGTCTTTATGTTACTACATGTATGTATAGCCCCATGGGCTTTATGGTATAGTGTTGGACTCCATGGTCTTTATGGTATAGTGCAGAGCCCTATGGTCTTTATAGGGTAGTGTAGACCACCATCGTCTTTATAGTGTAGTGTTAAGCCCCATGGTCTTTATGGTGTAGTGTTAAGCCCCATGGTCTTTATGATGTAGTGTTAAGCCCCATGGTCTTTATGGTGTAGTGTAGACCCCCATGGTCATTATGGTTTAGTGTTGAGCCCCATGGTCTTTATGGTATACATGTAGTGTAGAGCCCTACGGTCTTTATAGTGTAGTGTAGAGCCCCATGGTATTTATGGTGTATTGTTAAGCTCCATGGTCTTTATGGTGCCCATGGTCTTTATGGTGTAGCGTTAAGCCCCATGGTCATTACGGTTTAGTGTTGAGCCCCATGGTCTTTATGGTGTAGTGTTAAGTCCCATGGTCTTTATGGTGTAGTGTTAAGCCCTGTGGTTGTTACGATTTGGTGTTGAGCCGCATGGTCGCTATGGTGTAGTTAAGCCCCATGGTCTTTATGGTGTAGTGTTAAGCCCCGTGGTCATTGTGGTGTAGTGTTAAGCCCCATGGTCGTTATGGTGTACTGTTGAGCTCCATAGTCTGTGTTATTGTGTGGATGTCTGTTGTCTGTGTACATGTTCATTGGTTAGGCATGCATTGTATCCAACCTTGATGGAATGTCGTGGTACTGTTGATTGTCAGTCCCCTTTGTTGCGGCCAACAGGTCGTAGAAAGGGATTGAAGCAGACAGGCCCATGAGGCATGCTATGTGAAGGTACACATATCACCTTACACCCAGACAGCCCCTACCATCACATTGTGTGCTGATCCTTAGCTTGATAGGAGCCCTGCCATAATATGGGAGTCGGGCAAGAAAAGGCAAGAACAGCATGAGTCGAATTGAACCAAATTACCCAGTGATAGTACAGATTATTTCCAGCGTAGATATTCTTGCCAGACAATCGTCAAAGTATGCTCAAGAAGGAATCGCTAAAAAACTGAGCAAAGAAAGTGAGTTTTAAAGTGAACTGGGAATATAGTTTTTGTAGGAGACATTGATTTTAAACCAACAATATGATTTTTTTAATATCAAAGAGCAGAAACATTTGGATCGTAAGAAAGATAGCTGTCAATCGTGGGCCTGCAGTGAGAGGCGTCATACAAGCCTGTCAGCTGGGACACCAGCACGATGGATCACTGTGATGGTACTGGGTGATGTCTATACAGATCCTGCAGAGACTCACCTCAAACTTTAAGAAACAAGGTAGAGACCTTGTGCAGTGGTAAAAATCACTGGCCTTACCCCATGTATGTTGGTACCTGAATGAAAGTGCTTCATACCAAAAGAATTTTAGATATACAGTTACCTTTTTAAGTGCGGTTAAATATTGGAGAAAATGATAGGAGTAAGTTAATACATAGAGGTACATGTAATACTGTAAGGATTGTACTGGCTCTCACAGCCCTGGGCTGTTTGTGACTGTTTGTGCTTCAACCCCAAACAATAGACTGGTCAGTAGCCTAAGGCGTAAGTCCATATCCATCAGTGTCAACTGTCACAGACCCAGTGCCACCCAGGTAATGGTCAGCTACTGGTCAGTTTCTTATGTCTCTAACTGGTCAGTCTGGCTCAAGGTCTCAGTGGGGATCTGGGGGATATATATTGTGCCCGCTTGCAAGTTGCTACATGAGCAAAGGTCTTAATGGAATTGAACATAGTTTGTAGGGGGCTTTGGTAGCCCTGAATCAGGAGCTTGCTGTGGTCTGAAGACCTGAAATGAAAGGAGATTGTAGGATAGGCATAATTAACAAAAGGTGTAATTATGAGAGATAACACTTAAGTCTCATTAATTACTGGTTTAATTAAAGTGCTTGATGCATTATGTATTGAACTAATAATGGCTTGAATTGATTCAGTTCCAATTATTTCATGAATTAAACATTTGAGTAGTGTTCTGCATTTTGTTGAAAAAAGCTAACAAAGACAGACCTTACACATAGAATAGTCTATGCACTGATCACTATGGATACAGACACACACTTGTCACATATGCTTCCATTTTACATGAAGGGAGTCAAGCCCTCCTTAGACTACACTAATAGAGCATGATGTGGGCACAAAGTAAACTGTCCTGTTGTCCATGTCATCTGTCTGTATTTGTTTCATTGTCACAGGAAAATAACCTCAGTCCCATGGCACAGCAAACTGTTGATTACTAGCACAATTTTGCAACAAAATTATTGAAACTATGACGTTGTAAGTTGCAACATTGTGTCAAAATTCAAATAATATCTTATTGAATGCAGCTGCAACTTTGTTGCAGTTTGCAAAAAGTAGCAGCAGTATTTAATACTATTGTAGCTCTGTGGCCATTTGTGAAAAGAGCTATAAAATTGAAGCAACCCCTACTCGAGGTATAACAAAGTACAACCTATTTTTCTTTGATGAGGTACATCTCCAGTATCGGGAAACGATGGTTGTACAAAAATTAAATGGGTTTGTAATATGTAAATTCAGCGGTTTCCATGGCAACCTGTGTAAAAATTCATACTATATCTGAAAATGATAAAATCTCAATATTCTTCTTAATTTTAAAGCTAGAGACTTCAGCTTGGTATCGTTGGAGAGCTAATACAATCGTCTTTTCAATAAACTGATTATTTATGCAAATTACGCAAAATCAATTAACATAATCACACTATATAAGGAAAATTTAAGACAAAAAATGTAAATATCAAGTTTTGAACAACCGTGTAAGAGTACACACATTTTATATCTCATAATAAATCACACCAATCTTTAGATCAGGGTTTTATTAACATTTTGATGCCAATTTTGTTATATTTCGTTACATATAAACAGACCAAATTGATAATTTGTCAATGTAACTTCAGGAGCAAAAAAAACGATCTCATTGTACTATGCATATGGTCATGGAGTGAAGAAGATTTATGACAAACCACATGATCCTGGAGACAAAACTGTTTACATTTTCTAAAATCTGGTTTGATATTCTTTTTTCCAAAATGATTGATTATGCAAATGAAGTAAAATGAATCAGCATAATTATGCCATATATGGAAAAAGAAGACAGAAACAAAACATATGACATCAAAACTTGTCAAGAATGTAAACACGCTGTGCCTGATTACAATTAGCATTATTGTGTAGGTTAGACATTTTACCAGGGTCAGGTACCAATCTGCTAACATTCAAACACATAGTAAGATTTTAATGGACCAAATCATTAATTTATTACCCTGACAGAGACTGAATCTATGTATTTATGCATGTAAACAGTTTTGTATTTCACTGATGCACTTTATCGTCATTTAGAATAATTTTATCATCATTATGTAGTCCTACATGAAATTGATAGAAGAGTTAGGTTAGCAATGATAATGATAACATTTTATTGTATTTAGGACAAAATATACTATCTCGAGAATCCAAGGCCAGTTCAAATCAGAATGATATACCTGTGAAGCATATCATCTTTTGGATCACATCTGAGTGATTTCTGTCTTTGTCTCGGGATCAGAGAATTGCTGTTTGTATCACACTGGCATCTCTTGTATACAACAGAAGCCATGGCATGAGTTGTGGCTTTTCCGTCTAAATTGTCCGCGTTTTCGTCAAAGTTGTCAATGGCAACATAAATTTGGATTTCATCATTAGGCTCAAGTCCTCTTGAAATACATGTATCTTCACTACTCTGATCTAATGCTGCAGATGTTAAAAATCTACGCACTTTATCATATGGGATACAATGTCGTAATGCAATTAAACTGTCTACAAGTTTCTTGCTTCCGAAACTCATGGTGAACATATAAACCTAATCCTAAAGTTATGGGAGTGCGAATCTGTCGAGAACTGGCAATGACATCATGGCACAAGGCTAACACTCCAAGATTGTTCTTTGGGGATAATTGTTCATTGCAATTCGAAACGTTGGTGTATGAATATTCGTCTACTAACCACAAAATGAAATCATAGAGCAAATCTGGTATAAAGTTTGCACAAGCTTGAACAGAAATATCTGTACTGGGCTCATAGTACTGGTTTGAAACTTTAATAGACGACATCTGGTATCGTAGTACACCTACGGCAGAGTGAAGCAATTGTCTTTCATCGACATCTATGGCACTACCGGAGTCACTGATGTCTTCATAGCTATCAGTATCAGACATGCTAGTATTAAGTTCAGATGCCTTTTTCAGTGCATCACCTACAGCCACAGTGCTGGAACAAACAAGATCAGACTTGCCATTACGGTTGATAAATACCAGTTTATCTCCAAAGTGCTGACTTAATCTAGCCTTTAGTTTCCATGAGTGCACTTCTGTCACTACACCTAATTTTGACAGTTTTCCAACATAGTCAGCCTTGATTTGTGCCAAAGTAGTCACCGATTTCTGTTTGGACAGCACAGAATTCTCGATTTCATCAACAATTTCACTAAAAACAGAATCACAAGGCAGAGTTTCTCTCTCAGAGCACTTTCTTTGAGCTGCATTTATGCTGCTTTCAGATATAAAGGCAGCATAACAAGACCTGTGGTATTTGCCATCAAATGCAAAGAGATCTGGATAAGATATCATTCGTAATTGCACCACATTGTCTTGCCTTGCAGATGCTGCAGCTAGAACATTTTCTCTGGTGCTCTGACCTGTCCCTGTAGAAATTAAAGTCAACTTTGCCCCTTTTTTCTTTTGGTTTCCACAAATAAAGCAATCTCGTCTTATGTTAAATTTCGAGGAATCATCTCTGTTCAAGCGTGAGGTGGGAGGTGTAGATGTAGATGGTAACACTTCAGGCAATTGAGAAACTTCAGCATCTGGACCAGTGGATTTTATGTTCTGCTTACTGGTATAAGTGGCTTTGCAATTTTTGTGAAAAGCGATTTTTATTTTCCCAGATAATATACTAGATTTAAATGGCATCACCCTGTCATACACCTCGTCTTTTCGTGCTTCAAATGCTGAGAATAGTGTTTCTAGCCCCTGCACTGTAGGGTTTCGGACAATAGGATCAAGTTTATTTCTCTCAATAAGCTTTCTATTGCACAGAAGACAATGATCTGTATTTGGCTGTTGGATGCAAAGACGCTTATTTGGTGGCTCTAAATCCATGTTGCTTTTCATGCTGCAACACATAAAATGTTGGAAGATAAACTAGAAGATGCATACTCATGATTTGACATTGCAAGCATAATGTATAACTACAAATTGTACACTACATAAAGTAAAGGAAAATAATCGTTGCAAGATAGTTATACATGTAATAGTATACAACAAAACTTTGTATTGCCCAGAAGACAACTAACATAACAATCGGTATTTTGCTGTCGGACGCAAAGACATTTCATGCACATTGTATTACTACAAATTGTATCCTTATGACAGAAACGAAAATGGACCTTTACAATATAATTATACTGCTATACTCAAAATTCACAAACACACAGACACACACACACACACACACACACACACACACACACACACAAGATGCAGATAAATGCATTTATTTGACATATGCTTCCATAAAGAAAAGAGTAAACTGTATTTTATTTGTATCAGCACCAAAATTATCCATACCATTCCAAGGGTCCTAGGTACCACGTTTTCTATGTATGGAAGACAACATCAAAATAGTTAATCAAGGTGTCAATATTCCTATTATGTACCAAGGTACCAATAAATACTGATATGGCGGACAATCCTGATATGAGTATTTTGGTCCCCCTAATGCACTGGTGTTAAACCTCCTGCGCAAGGGACCCAATGGGGAGTTCGGTCCCTCGCGCAGGAGGGTTAACATCGTGTAAGTACATTTTTTCCAAAAATTGCGGTAATTATACATTTGAATTATACCTTTTTCGTTAATTTTCAAAATATTTCCTATTTTAGATACCCGTACATGTTTAGTATTGTGCATTTATTTTAATCATAAAAGGGTGGATATGTTGGTATATAGCGTCTTCATTTTTATATAAGCATAGGAGCAGATCAGCCGATCTATATTCAGCTAATAAAAATACATAAAAATATTTAAAAATTATTCAAAAGTTGAAAAGTGGGATATGGAAAGTAGCATATGCATATTCTTGTAGACTTAACCTGATGATATACTCCTAGAGATGCCCGTTATGTGTAATAGGTAGGTTTTACAGCCCGTAAACGTACCTCTCAGTGGATTCGAATATACATGTACTTATGTGTGGTGTGCGAGATATGGGTGGGGATGAGGGTGGGTGTGGGTTGGGCTGGGGTGGGGGTTAGAGGCTGTAGGCGGGTGCAGGGGTTCTGTTTCGTGCTCAACTTTAATACTTGTCCACGGATATGGTACAGTTAAAACAGCCGGTGATTCGATTGCCCGTCGGTAACATCTTTTACCAGTTAATTCGCTGATCAATTAATCCATCAATTAACTAATTATTTTATCAATAAATTGATTGAACAGCTTTCTTTTTAATTAACTAATTTCATTGTCAGAAACACCCACATGCAATATTTGCATTTATGTTTGCTACATATGTATATCAAGTTTACTCCACGACGGAACTGTCAAACTTGCGTAATTTAAGCTGAAATGAGATATTTTGCATTGAGACATGCATCACATGAAATTAAGATTTTGTCGCTTCTAAAAGGCTAATCTTACAAAATAGGGTATCAAAGTAAAGCTTAGAAGCTTTTCTAAAATATGAAATTAAAGTTTTAAAGATTTGGATGAATTTTAAGCATTTTATGCACTTTATAAATATAAATTTCCATTTTTTTTTACAAAAAAAAAAAATTATGCATATTAATTAATATGTTGATGAGCTAATTAGCAAATTTTTTCATTAAATTGAAAGACAATGTTGTTTGCTTTAATTCCATACCAACTACATGTTTCTATGTTAAATATTAAGAAAAATATTCAAGGTTTATTGTTTTCATATCTTTTGTCATTTTTGGGAAAGGTTGCCATGGAAACGAATGCATAAATATACTATAAATCCATTTATTTTTTGTACAACCATCCATTTCGGTAACTAGACATGTTGTGCAAGAAAGTGATATACGTTTTAGCTTGTTATACCCTGGGTAGGGGTTGGTCCCCCAAAACTCCTGTTAGCCACTGAGCTATTGTATGCCACACAGTTCCTATCATGATGTTACCCTGTAAGCAAGGACCATCCAATAGGAACACAGTATTGCCCGCTCACAATACCAGTACAACAACCTCCCAGACTCTGGGTTTTTTTTTTTCAGATAGAGTAATGACAGTTTTTTTTTAATTGAGCTTTACTCATATAAAGTTATATAAAATAAGCATAAATTTATAATGTTGGCAAGGTGTTGTGCATATGGGTGTCTATAGCAGTTTCTGTCAACATGGCTACCAAAGCGTCTTTGGGGTCCTCTCCGGTATGAAGTTGGTGAGATTGTGCCTTTAAGGGAAGCGATCACATCATTATCTCCATAATCAATGAATTGAGATTCTACACCTATTAATGAATCTCAACACTGGTAACAGTACGAGGGGGCATATACACAGACTCAACAAGAGGGCAGTCTATGGTGAAGCCTGCCAGCACAACACCCTTGTCTTGAGCTTGGCTGTTGTGCTAGTGTCCAGGTCAGGGTACAAACAAAAACGCTTGGTTGGCGGTATTAATAATCCCTTAAATTGTCATTGCTATAGGGTATGTTATATGAGTGTTGTCATTGCAAGGTCATGCGACACAAATGTTATCATTATTGTGGTTAGCTACATGAGTGTTGTCATCACTAGGGTATGCCACATGAGTGTCATCATCGCTGTTTTCTTGCGGGATGTGCTCGCCTGTGTCACTCTCCTTCAGTTGCCTGCCAAGTCAAACACAGACCCATAATTGCATGACTACGGTGGGATCTTTGCCTGGTAATGGTGGTGCCATGTTGTTCATGATGATACAGCATAAATAAAATATCAAAGAAAGTTAATAAAAAGCAAGGCAGCATGACCCACAGATTATGCCAGTCTTTATGTACAGGATGACAGTGGGTGACTAGGGAAACAAGCTTCATTCTATGATGTTATCAATAACTGAGCTAGGCTATAGCTCCTACCAGGGATATCTGTTATAACAAGCTTCCTTCTATAATGTTATCAATAACTGAGCTAGGCTCTAGCTCATACCAGGGATATCTGTTATAACAAATATTGGAATCATTCAGAGTTTGAAGAGTCTTGAATGTTCTTGTGTAGGTCTATTGTCAAAGTCCCATTTAATGTGATTATGATATTACCAGTGTCCATGTGACCGTGTGCCACAAAATCCATATATATGTACAAAGACAGGTCCTGGCAGCAGGGGGGCTGTTACAAGGAGGTGGTGCATATCACATCTCCACTTGACAGTAGGAAGGGCAGACTGGCTGCCTGTTGGTAGCCTCAATCCCCTGTATGGCTCCCTGTACTGCATGGGGCCCCGTACTGTTTGGGGCCCAGTGTAATGTGGAGGAGCCTGCCATGGGGCGCTGTATGGCCACATCAATAGAGGCAGAAACCAGGGCTGGCCAGACTGACGCTCCAAACTTGCCATATATCACTTTTAGAGAGATTATTGTGTGTACAATCGCTGTTTTGGAGTGGGATGGGTAATAAAGAATGCCGACAAAGGTAGGCCTGGCCACCCAGTATTGTATTGGGCATTGTATTGGCGTCTATCTCCACACAGGAGCAGATAAAAGAGGCCCTGTCTGGATTGCTGTACGCTTGCTGCTGTACATGTTGGTATGAGGTAAATTATCATGCAAAGTATTCTGTCCAGTCTGATATTTTTGTGGGAATCTTTTTATCACCATATACACTATGCTGGGCAGGAATTTCCACACTTTGTACATGGCAGGATTTTAAGGTTTTGAATGTGGTAGGTACTGGCCACCACTTTTCAAAATAAGGTGGCCTCTGTAGTGAGCTTAATTTTCAGTCACCTTTTTATTCTAGTATCAGTTGCTTAAACTGCGCCTTGTACAGGGAAGCATCACTTGAAACATGGGACAATCAAAATGTGGTCCTCTCAAGACAGGTGGTCTTCACAGATAGTATGGATAACCAGAAAAGCTCTGAGCTAAGTATTCTGCCAAGCTAGTCCTTGAAGATAGGTGATCTCTCATTAGAGAGGAAAAAAAAGTCTCTTGTTACAGTGGAACCCCAACACAGCAACCACTGTACAATGTATATGAATATTTTTTCTATCCAAAATATGCCGAAACAGCTAAAAATCTGTTTATTCTTGGTGGACTCAGGATCATCTTTGATGATCTTGGGTAGAACTAAACAAAATTTTGTGGTTTATGACCACCCAAAATATCCTTAAAATGGAGCTCTGTTGTGGTGCACAAGAACCTGTCAGTTGTGTGAGAGGGTTGGCCCTGTGTGTAATTAATGGAGACAGTCTCTCCTATGAAGGTTTTCGTCTGCCTACAGTGAGTTTTACCTGCAGTCGTCTGTAACTCCTTCTCCCCCCCCCCCCATCTCACAGTTCAGAAGTAGAACATGTGGGTGGAGTTTTATAGGTTTTGAATGTGGTAGGTACTGGCCACCACTTTTCAAAATAAGGTGGCCTCTGTAGTGAGCTTAATTTTCAGTCACCTTTTTATTCTAGTATCAGTTGCTTAAACTGCGCCTTGTACAGGGAAGCATCACTTGAAACATGGGACAATCAAAATGTGGTCCTCTCAAGACAGGTGGTCTTCACAGATAGTATGGATAACCAGAAAAGCTCTGAGCTAAGTATTCTGCCAAGCTAGTCCTTGAAGATAGGTGATCTCTCATTAGAGAGGAAAAAAAAGTCTCTTGTTACAGTGGAACCCCAACACAGCAACCACTGTACAATGTATATGAATATTTTTTCTATCCAAAATATGCCGAAACAGCTAAAAATCTGTTTATTCTTGGTGGACTCAGGATCATCTTTGATGATCTTGGGTAGAACTAAACAAAATTTTGTGGTTTATGACCACCCAAAATATCCTTAAAATGGAGCTCTGTTGTGGTGCACAAGAACCTGTCAGTTGTGTGAGAGGGTTGGCCCTGTGTGTAATTAATGGAGACAGTCTCTCCTATGAAGGTTTTCGTCTGCCTACAGTGAGTTTTACCTGCAGTCGTCTGTAACTCCTTCTCCCCCCCCCCCATCTCACAGTTCAGAAGTAGAACATGTGGGTGGAGTTTTATAGTCTTATCATTTTAAAAGTATAGCCAGCTTTACTGCCTTTTTTTTAGACGTACAATCATATGCTACCTGCGCGTATCCATGTCAAGTGACAAGCTGCAGGAGGGGAAGAATTTCAAGCCAGTTGAGGGACCTTTTTATATGTTTTCCAGGTAAACATATAAGTAGATGCCATCAACAAAGCCTTCACATTATAGACCTGGGTGAAGAACACATCAGACAATGTGGCATATGACAACTAGGTAGAGTTTGTTGACTCAGGAAAGGAATTTGATAATGGTAGCACAAGCTTATTGTTGTGGAAACTTGCTTTTGTAGTCGTGCATATCATAGCCATAGATCCCCTGTATATATCCTTTGTACATCTCAAAATATGTTGCTGGCAAGGATGCATGACGACAGAGTATGTACAGAATCAGTACAGTCATTGCCACACTCCAGCTCTGGCTGTAGGGAGTTAAGAACCTTAAGCCTTAACCCTTAAGGTGCTAATCATGGCTGTAGTCATTTTGTCTTTACCGTTAAACATTTTATGGTTAAAACATTCAAATTCCTCATGAACATACCTTTTCATCCAAATACCAGCAAGCCTGGTCTAAAGCAAAAAGTAGTCTCAGTCAACAGCTTTCCTCAGGGCACTTTGTGCACAAAGTGCCCTGAGGAAAGCTGTGGACTGAGTCTGAAATCAGCGCTTTGAGGGTTAAATGTTGATGCACTTTGAGCTGAGAAAGAAACTTCTGCAGTAAAAAGGAGCACATTCCAGGAGGGCCCTTCCTGCCCCCCCCCCCCCCCCCCCCCGATGTCAGATGGAGGTCATTTATTGACATGATTGAATGACAAACACACTACCTGTTCATAATTCCACCTCCGCAGGAGAGACCACATATCTCATTACCACTGCCTTTTCATGACATTGGAGCCCATTTGTCTTGTACAAATTTTCCCGTAATGTTAGACCACCTGTAATGTGAGATCACAGGTCTGTATTTTGAGACTACCTGTCATGTGAGATCACAGGTCTGTATTTTGAGACTACCTGTCATGTGAGACCACCTGTAATGTGACACCACCTGTATTTTGAGACCATCTGTAATGTGAGACCAACTATAATGTTGGACCACTTTTTGCTGGTAGTAAGGAAGTCTGGAATAGAAGATACAGCTGTACTCATGTTTAGGAATGGTAAAATGAACTTAAAGATAATTTTCTGATATAAATTTTAAGTTACTATCTTTGCTTCCCCAGCATCTGGGGTGTGCACACTTGTCAAGTCTCCCCAGTTGGACAGGAGTCCCCAACTTTTCAGGCTCCCAGTCCACACTTTTCTTGTGAAATGTGGCCTGTTCAACCAATGTGTAAAACTTATTAATGCACGCAAGGTTAATTGATTTTTCCCATTTAGACTTCAGGAAAGAGCTTTCTCCAATTCACAGACTCTTGCTCTTATCTTCATTAGCAGTTTATCATGTGTAACAATAAAAAGTATTCACATTTTTGGATTACCTGATAACTTTCCTGAATGATTTTAATCTTGTTCAGAGTGTTTCAGACTATTATAAATTATGTCTGCCTGTGGAACGGTGGGGAGACATATTGATTTAGCAGCCATTTCTTCCACTTTTTTATCCTTTGTTTTTTCTTCTTCTTCTGCCACCCTTTTAGTTTCTATGCAACTCTGGAAGAATTCAATACAAATTTATGAAACTTGGTAGGAGAACTCATCCTGGTGAGTCCAAGTCTGGATTTTTATTCTGAACTTTTGCCTGTATTACCTGGAAAATGGCCCTGGTACAGACCAGATAGTCTGGTGTTCCATACTACCCTGGTACCGACCAGCTAGTCTGGTGTTCCATACTACCCTGGTATAGACCAGCTGGTCTGGTGTTCCATACTACCCTACTACAGACCAGGTAGTCTGGTGTTCCATACTACCCTGGTACCGACCAGCTAGTCTGGTGTTCCATACTACCCTGGTACCGACCAGCTAGTCTGGTGTTCCATACTACCCTGGTATAGACCAGGTAGTCTGGTGTTCCATACTACTCTGGTGCAGACCAGGTAGTCTGGTGTTCCATACTACCCTTGTAGAGACCAGGTAGTCTGGGCTTCCATACTGCTCTGGTATAGACCAAATATAGTCTGGTGTTCAATACTAACCTGCTACCACTGGTGCTGTTTGTGATCGAGTGTTGACAATCCATGCTGCACTGTACCTTGTGTTGGCGCTTTTTTCCATACTATATTGTAACATCTGATTCAATGCAGGTTTGTGACTGTCTTCAGCAATTGAAATTAAAATTGTGTTGTCTATGTGAAGTTGAATTCAAAGATATACTAAACAGTAGTTAACCAAGATGTATATATTCTTGCCATACATATGCTTTGGTTGTCTGCGAAGCAGGCCTTCTACTCCCAGCGAAGAACATAAACATCAGAACATAAAAAAAAAAATTTTAAATTAAAAAAAAAAAAAAAAAAAAAAAAAAAACGGAGTCAGCTTTGCAGGCAAATGCTTTGGGGGAGCATCATCAAAATAAGAAAGCACAAGTGTTAAAAGCGGTTATCTCAGTAAGCCCAGACAAGCCTCACGCTTCACTATGCACATCACAGGTATAGGACTGGCCTGCAAGCAACAACCCATTGTCATTCACAAAATTGGCAAATAAAGCCTGCAGTTATTAAAAAGAGGTGCTTCTTGTTTTTTCCAGGTACTTTATACTGACTGGTGCCAAAGATTTCCCCTGAACATCTTTTGAGTATAAAATATGAAAACTACTCTGCAATGGTTCAATGGATGCCTCCACTGCCAATGTTTACGTTTTGAAATGTGACCTCGTCACAAGTCCTAGAAGTGCATAAATTCATGTGCATTACAGCACTCCTTGTCTTGCTGCAAAACAAAAGAACATTTCAAAAGCAAATATAAGTAGCTTACGGTTGTTGAGATATGAAAATATGAGCTTGTGTTTTCTTCAAGCACAGAATAAAAGTAGAACCAGCAGTGCTGGCCATCTGACTGCTAGACTGCATCCATCGTGGCACTGTAACCTTTGTACATTCCAGCTCAGGTGTTACAGATTATATACAAAATATTAAAAGCACAGATGTAATGGCTACCTATGTGCCCAGACCAAGTGCCTTCTGGTATGACTCTTGGCAGAACAGACTTTGGTCAGCACTGAAGCTGGTACAACAGAAGTTAAAAATGGGACAGCAAAAAAATATAAAAAGAGAATTTTCAGTTTGACATACAATGAAGATTGAGCTCGGTGAGGATAGTGTGCACTCAATAGATAAAGCTTGAGGGGTATCCACGGCAGTTAACCCTTTCCCCCTTGAATTAATACTGAGTCAACAGCTTTCCTTGGCATGGGTCCAACCCATGCCAAGGAAAGCTGTTGACCTGGGGCATGTGATCTTGTTAAGTCTCATGTACATTTCTCAGTCAAATTGTTTTTCATAACTGTTGAAATTAGTTGAAAACACTGAAGCAGACAACTTTTGACCACCAGCCGGTTTTGGCCGGTTTAAGGGGGAAAGGGTTAAAGGATCACAGAGGGTAACAGATAACTCTTCACTATCATTAGAGACATGAAAGGTGAAGTGACACAAATTTATATGGTTGATTTTAATAAAATGTTGGGTATGATTGTAAATGTTGACCTATCTTCCCAGGGTATTGCCTTCCCCAGGCCCTTACAGGATGTCCACCATCATTTGTGTTGTGTATATGTAGCTTTCTTCAAGTCTCATTGTGAACCATTCATTGATTTTGTTCTTTCTTTTTAATCTTTAAAGCTACCATGCTGAATGTAAAGTTCAAGCACATGTTTATATTCCTTAGCCACAAAAGTTTTCCACTGGTAGACATTGAATTTTGTCTTACAAAATCAGTAAATTCTAGTTTTGTAGATCATTACACACTTGTGATATATGATCATTGCTGCAGTGACATGTAGCAATTTGTTCATTTTGAGTGGAAGTAATTTCACACATGTCCAGTACTATTGCCTGGTGTTACATTATGGGCAGCTCTAAAGCATGAAGCAATATAATTAGGTGGACTGAAAATAAAAATGAAAGCTGACATGTTTGGGAAATAAAAATGAAACAGGATGTATTTATTGGTGGTAAGTGGCAAATTATCCATCCTCAAAGTGTGATGGGTGAAGCTACCACCCATCCATCCATCCATACTCTCATTGGTGCGTGCTATTGTGAGGCCCTGTGATGTCATGATGGTTGTAGGCTGGACTTGTTGTGATTGGCCACGTTGTAGGGTATACTGCAGTCAAACCAAGTAACCCTAACTGATTCTGCTGTGTTGAATAGGGGTGGGGGTATATTGATGCCTGTCTGAGAAGATTGGGGGGAGATGAAGATGAGGGCTGATGGTGGCAGAGCACCACTGCCACCTCAAAGATGAGGGCTAATGGTGGCAGAGCACCACTGCCACCTCAGCTCATCAAAGGAACCTGCAGGTTTAGGTTGACCCATGAAACAATAAGTTTTAGCTCACATGCTGAAGTTAGATGGCTATGACCCTTAGTTCACATGCTGTTGTCAGATGGCTATGAGCTGTAGCTAACATGCTGTTGTCAGATGGCTATGAGCTGTAGCTAACATGCTGTTGTCAGATGGCTATGAGCTGTAGCTAACATGCTGTTGTCAGATGGCTATGAGCTGTAGCTAACATGCTGTTGTCAGATGGCTATGAGCTGTAGCTAACATGCTGTTGTCAGATGGCTATGAGCTGTAGCTCATATGCTTTAGTTGGCTTGGGACTTGTCATGTCCCTGGCCACTGCAGAAAAAAATGTGCAACACAGAGACAGTCATTGATATCTCCTGCTATCACCTGATATATGGCCCTTAGGACTATGGTCAAAGTGTCCAGCCACTGCCACATGGGATGGACTGCCCTGGGGACTAGTCATGTCTCCAGCCAACACATGGTATATGTACTGCCCTAGGGACTGGTTGTGTGTCCTGCCACCACATGGTATATGTACTGCCCTGGGGACTACAGTCATGTGTCCTGCCACCACATGGCATGTTCTTTCCTGGGGACTATAGTCAGGTCTCCTGCCACCACATGGTATATGTACTGCCCTGGGGACTATAGTCAGGGCCCCTTCCACCATATGGTATGTACTGCCCTGGGGACTATAGTCAGGGCCCCTTCCACCATATGGTATGTACTGCCCTGGGGACTACAGTCATATGTCCTGCCACCATATGGTATGTACTGCCCTGGGGACTACAGTCATATGTCCTGCCACCATATGGTATGTACTGCCCTAGGGACTACAGTCATATGACCTGCCACCATATGGTATGTACTGCCCTGGGGACTGTGGTCAAGCGTCCTGCCACCACATGACATTTAAAGCCCCATGGCTGCAGTCATAGTTGACACATACTGTCAAAACCTTGGTGGCTGGACTGATAAGAATCCAATACGGAGAATATCCTGACACTGGCTGTTGATGACAAAGTTGAGGCCTCAGACTATGCTTTTGGCAGGTCCTCGGAAACAGACCAGAGTGTGGGCCTCAGTGTTTTTCCCTTGGAAGAGCTGTTGAGCAGGACTGAGTATATGGCCCTCAGGCTGGTGTCTTCTAACAATTAAGGACTATCCAGTAGGGTAGAATGGGTGACTGCTTGGTGCAGGTGTTAGATAGATGCAGGTGGAAGCCAATTAAAGTTTAGTGACAGAACCACCCCAAGTGGATTATTTAGCAATTCCTCAAATGGAGCATCAGTTTGGCTGACACAAGTAGCCCACAGACAGGTACACTGGTGCATGTGGTCACTGACATTTAATTGGCTTAAGCACAGCAGCAGTTTGTACAATGGGGCAAAAATGATCCAGAACAATTTCCTGAAGGGCATAATTTTGCCACTTTCAATCACAAAAATCTCTATGATATATACATATAGACAGAGTTTATTAGTAAAGGGCAGTCTCCTGCTGGTATCTAATGTATCTCATGTCAGCAAGGTGGTGCCTCCTGGAATGGCACTGGTCCTCATTATGGGATGTCACCTGGTCCCCGGCACTGTGATCAGCTGGTTCTTGAAACTGGACAGACCCCCAACCAGTCAGTCTTCCAACCACAATTACAGACAGCATTTGATGGGCTGTTGGAAGCATTTTGCTGTCCTTAACTGACAGGATTGTGGATCCAACAAATTGATTAGTTTATGCTACAGGGACCAAGGTGCCATGATTGGGAGACTGAAGACATTGGAGCCAGATTTCAGGAAAGTGGGTGAGATATGACCTAGTTACAAGACAATTCCTTAGACGTCTATAATTCATCAATTAAGCAAGCTACAAGACTGAAGAATATTTCCATATTGGAGCCCACTGAGGGCAGAATAGACGCAGCTGACAGAGGAACCATTTAGTCAAATGCCATGTGAGACCGTCACAAGTCATCAGTTGCCAGCTGTATAAATTGATGAAAAAGTTGTCACATTTTGCTGACAGCATTTAGTTTTAGATTTGCTCTGATGTGGCAGGCATGACCTGAGGCGTGCCGGGGTTGTGCCAAGGATGTGTGGACAGAGGTGAGATGAAACACTCATGCACTGACAGCATTCAGTTGGAAAAAGTCTGACTCCATAAAGTGGATTAAACCAACATGGTGTAATTTTGTTCCTTAGAGGCAATTTGATGATCATACAGCTGGTGAAGGTGTGGAAGTGGTTTGGGGGAACATGCAGTAGACAAATGTGTACAGTAACATGCTGCATGCACAGCCACTGTAAATGTGGTGCACAATGCTGTGTAAACATCCTGGACTTAGTCACAGTAAACATGTGACATGCAATACCATGTAAACATCCTGGACATAGCCACAGTAAACATGTGACATGCAATACCATGTAAACGTCCTGCCCCTAGCCACAGTAAACATGTGACATGCAATACCATGTAAACATCCTGCTCTTAGCCACAGTAAACATGTGACATGCAATACCATGTAAGCATCCTGGACATAGCCACAGTAAACATGTGACATGCAATACCATGTAAACATCCTGCTCTTAGCCACAGTAAACATGTGACATGCAATACCATGTAAACATCCTGCTCTTAGCCACAGTAAACATGTGACACGCAATACCAAGTAAACAACCTCAACTTAGCCGTAGTAAACTTGATATGCAATGCCATGTAAACATCCTTCACAGAGTCAGCACAAAGTTCCATACCTCATGCGAAGCAAGAATAAACAACTTTAACACAGAGCTATCGTAAATATACTACACATAGAGTCGTTGTAAACATGCTGCACATAGAAGCAGTATAAACATAATATACACAGAGCCATCATAAATGTGCAGCCCAGAAAAAATAGTGTAAACACACTACATGTAGAGATAATGTGAATGCATGTGGGGCAAGGGTAAAAACACTCCATAAAGCCAGTCTAACCATACTCCATACAGAATCAGTGTAATCATACTGCATACAGAATTTGTGTAAACAATGTGTACAGGACCATTACAAAAAATACTGTACACAAAGCCAGTGTAAACATACTGTATATAGTATCAGTGTAAACATACTGCATACAGAATCATTGTATACAATACAGACAGAACTATTACAGAAATACTGTACACACAGCCAGTGTAAACATACTGCACACAGAATCAGTGTAAACAGTGCATACAGCACCATCAAAAAAAATGGTGTAAAGATACTGCATACAAAGTCAGTGTCACTGGTGCATACAGCCCCATTACAAAAATACTTTACACATAGCCAGTGTAAGCATACTGCATACAGTAACAGTATAAACAGTGCACAGAGTGCCAGTACAAAACCGCTGCTCAGAGGGCCATTGTAAATATACTGCTCACAGAACAAGTGTAAAATATACAGCAAACTGTCATTGTAAACAATGAATACGGAGCCAGTATGAACATACTTTACAAAGGACTGTTATGAACATTCTGCATATAAGTCAATGTAAAGATACTGTAGACACAACCAATGTAAACATTGCACACACAGAACAATGACAGGTGACTTGCAAGGGCCAGCATTACCATCTCACACACAATGTAAACATGTCGCATGCAAAGCCAGAGTTAAACTGCTGCACAGCACTTCTCAGGTGTAGTAGGATCTTAAGGATGAGCGTCTGGTTCAGTGCTATTTTGAGGGTGCTTGTAAAGATTCTATCAGAAAACAATCAATATACATAAAAACTGCCACAAACCTTAATTTTTTGAACAGCTTACAAACTAATGCAGATTTTTTTTCTCCGACTGTCTTGTGTGTTTGTTGTCCTGTGTTTATACAGGAATCATACCAAGTGCCATCCTCTTCTTCAAAGAACCTTGAAGAAACTTGGATTCAACTTTTTTGTTTTCTGGTGTAAAGACATTAAATTTGTGGCAAACTGTTCATAACAATGTAAAATGGAAAAGCATGTTGTGGTTAAGCTCTGCCTACCATGGTATAAAAATGTTGTACACCCCCGCATACTACCTACATGTCGGCCTGCTGGCTGTGGTGTACATACTTTGGAAAACAACCTTTATCCAATCAGTGCACTTTATTTGCCTTTAATGTGTGATAATCTTTCTTTTTCAATACTTGTAGGTGTGCAGACTGGCCTTTGAAATTACATAGACTGGTCTTCTGTACCCAGTCATCATGTCTTTCTTGCTTGTGGTCTTCAAACAGTGCTGTTTGTGTTTCAGTTGGAGCTGGATGGCCAGCAGGTAGCGCTACCAGAGATTGAAGGGGTGGTGGTGTTAAACATTGCCAGCTGGGGTGGTGGCTGTCAACCCTGGTTATTGGGTGCAAGTGGGACCCAGTCCCCACCGGCTGCCAGGTAAGTGCATACAGCCAAGTCCCACATACTGTCATGTAAGAACATTTAGGAGAGTTAATAGTCCCATTAACTGGTGGGTAAATACATTTAGCACAGTCCCTGATATGCATCTATGACCAGCTAAGTACATTTTATGTGGTCCTTATTCCCCATCTACTGCAAGGAAAGTACATTAAGTACAGCCCCTAGTCCCAGCAACTAGCACCTGTATACATTTAGTAGAGTCCTTAATCCCTACCCAGTGCTAGCTAAGTACAGTTACTACAGTCACAAGTCCCCACCTATTAAGCTTTTCTTTGACTGACTTGTCGAGTAGATGGTTACCTTTCTGGACGCCCCAATAGCTGTAGGTTTTGTGGGCGACTGGTCTATTTGTTCATAATTATGTTGTTAGTTTGTGCCAGCGCCCCCTGGCACTGGACTCACTGATGGATTGTGTTGACTTCTCGACATTTTAGAAGAAGTTAACCATGAATTATAATAATGACTGGCTGCGCACGGAGTGTGGACAAGCAACGTCTTGTAGGTTTTGTCTTGTTGTGTAACCTACGCCCTCCACATTCCTTCCTCTTGTGCCCTGCTCCCCTCCCTCCCTCCCTCCAGGCATTATAACATAAACCCACAACAGTGAAAAGTGCCCCCTATTTCAGTTCCCTGAGTTGCTGTATCAGTCTGACTCACCTTTGCTCTCAGAGCTTGACTTTGCAGTTTTTGTTGGCACATAACTTGTAGGTGGTGGGGTTTATGAACCCACCCCCAGGCAGTAGCACCGGTACATAGGAGTATGAGGGTGGTTGACCCCACCCTGTTGTCGCTGGCCATGTCCTCACTCTGTCACCCTGCTGGAGTGGTCTTTAATAAAAGGTTGTAGTTTTAAAATTTACTTTAAATTGATTTCTAGATTATCTCTGTACAACTTTCACATCATTAGCTATTATGCCTGTACATAATCCTCGTAAGTCATGAACTATTATTTGTATCTCTGTATATAATCCTCATAAGTCGTGAACAAAGATTTGCTGGCAAAGTGTTTCAATATTAATGCTGAAGAGAATTGCAACATAGTGAAATGCCTAGCCACTCAAGAAAAAATGGTTTTTGTTTTTTGTTTCTTTCGGGGGGGGGGGGGGGAGGGGGGAGGGGGAGGGAATTATCCATGCAAGAACAATTACACGTATCACATTAAGGTGCTAAATGACACAGCCACCTGACGCTTGCTGTACATGAGGAGACAAGTCCTACAAATATACCTTGTTCTGGCACCAATTGGAGCCTAGTTGGTCTTGACCGATACAATGAAAGACGTGGTGTGACTGTCAATGACATGGTGTGAGTGTCAATGACATGTTGTTGTTGCCATTTGGACAGTTGGTAAGGGGCCAGCATTGTCCAATGTTGCCCCAGGGTAGGGCGGTGTTTTACTGTGCCTGCTCTGGGGTGGGGATGTATTGCAATGAGGGGTTATTTGGATGCTGGGGTATAGTTGTACACCAGTCAGGTATACATGTGTGGTGTGTTGATGGGACATGTCTTTGCAGTCAGAGGGTGGGACTGACTGTTTATTTTGAATTTAAAATTGGTAATTGATGGACAGAGGTGTCCGATATATTCTTTCTGTATCAGTGACTGTTGTTCCTGTGTTCATTTCCCTATCATACCAGCTCTACCAAATTTTGTCTATTTGTTTATGGTTTGTGTGTTTTTCAAGTTGGTTTCAAATTTCCACTGCACATAGAATGTTCCAAGTTTGTCATCGTCTTCATTATGTGCAGAGGTGCAGTTGCTGTGTGAGCTTACTTTTCACCAGTCCCCACCCACCAAATTTGATGTCAATTTGGTGTTTTCATATCATTTACTTCAAGAGTCTTCCTGGTGTCTTAAGCACAGTGGATCCTGCTGTATATGGCCACACTTTCTGCCAGACAAAAGTGGCCACATACAGCAGGTGGCCTGTCACCACAGGTAAATTAACAACAAAACCTGGCTGTTGTGGCCAGAGAGGTGATTCCATAAAGAGGCGGTGACCTCTCATAGCAGTGGCTGCATACAGCAGGGACCACCATATTGTGATCTCTCTCCTTTCTTTTTTTTTTTTCTTTTTCTTTCTTTAACATTGTGTCTATCTTGTGTTTCATCAAGTGCTTGTTTGTATGATTTTGGCAGCAGGCCACTAGGTTGAAGAGCCAAATGTTCACAGCTGGGTGCATATTGTGGTCCCCTGTCTCAGGTTACCAGGGAACTGTATCCCTCAATCCCCCTTTGTGGGCAACAGGCATCTCTTTCAATCTTTCATTGTCCAATTATGATTATTTGGGAGAATGACAGGCCCCAGACCTGTGGCCGGGCTACAGAGGAACAGACTGACAGGGAGGAGCACCAGTCTCTGACTGACACCATGGCAACAGAGAGATGAATACATCTCCATGGAAACAGCAATGACAATTAGCAAGTAAATAGTCTGGGTAAATTACAGCTAAACCCAGGGAGCCACTGCATTTACAGGACAGCCAGGCATCCAGCAGGGAACAGAACTTAATACTCAGCACCATCCAAACAACTGTACACATGTATGGTACTGTAAGTGAAGAAATTAACAGGCACTGCTGGGGTCTCACATATATGTGCCCTATAGTCTATGGGCCAGTGTCGATGAACCCTTCCCCCTTCAAGGGAATTTATAACATACATATGTGTATAGTTTGGAAGTTAAGGTCCTGGTAAATGTTAAAAGAAAAAAGATGTTGGTACTTGATTTGGAAATCCAAAAGTCTCCCAAGTAATGGCTCAAACTTTATGACCCATTTTCACCAACTGTCTGGATTTAACACAAATGAAAAACCACATTTAGTAGGAAGCTTAAGTTCCAGTACACTATACCATCCACACATGCTTCTGACTCACCAGACTGGCAGCTCATCTAGTGTTAACAAGTCAGGAACTTTCACAAGGAAGCAAAATGTATATGTTTTGGGACCATGATACAGCCAGGTCATATGTCATATTTGACACTTATGCTACATGTATATCCTGTTTAATTGTTAACAACAGAAAAGACTGATACAAGTCAGAAAATAAATTAATAAAACAAATATATCTCATCACATGGTAGGGAATGATTTAAAGTGTCTGATATGAACTCTTCTTGCTATAATATATATATATATATATATATATATATACATATACATACACATATACATATACATATATATATACATATACATATATATACATATATACATATATATATATATATATATATATATATATATATATATATATATATATATATATATATATATATATATATATATATATATAAATATGCATACATATACATATATGCATATATACATACGTGTGTGTGTGTGTGACCATGGAATGGCCAGGTCTTGAACTTGCAACCTTCAACACCAATTACCTAGCTGAAAATGGAAAATGCACACACCAACTGTACCAAATCCCCATTCCTAAAAAGAATGGTCCAATGGAGGCAGGTGTGTGTGAATGCCATAATGTATTTATTCCAGTACAATTGGAGTACTGTGTTTATATATATAAAGATATAATGATTTTCTGTAAAGCCAAGCAGTTGAAGCCCTTACTGTGCTTCATCATCAGTATCATACACCACACCCAGCAAGCTGGCACATTCTTGGTCTTCATGAGGCTCTTCATTCTGTGATGAAGCCATGATACATACTAATTGATGTGGCAAAGTGTCACCCTCTGTCTACACACAGTCAACATTCTCCTCCTCACTGACTCACCCTCTGTCTAAACACAGTCCACATCCTCCTCCTCACTGACTCACCCTCTGTCTAAACACAGTCCACATCCTCCTCCTCACTGACTCACCCTCTGTCTAAACACAGTCCACATCCTCCTCCTCACTGACTCACCCTCTGTCTAAACACAGTCCACATTCTCCTCCTCACTGACTCACCTTCTGTCTAAACACAGTCCACATTCTCCTCCTCACTGACTTTGTCCAAACACAGTCCACATTCTCTTGTCACTGACTCACCCTCTGTCTAAACACAGTCCACATTCTCCTCACTGACTCACCCTCTGTCTAAACACAGTCCACATTCTCCTCCTCACTGGCTCACCTTCTGTCCAAACACAGTCCACATTCTCCTCACTGACTCACCCTCTGTCTAAACACAGTCCACATTCTCTTCCTCACTGACTCACCTTCTGTCCAAACACAGTCCACATTCTCCTCCTCACTGACTCACCTTCTGTCCAAACACAGTCCACATTCTCCTTCTCACTGACTCACCCTCTGTCTAAACACAGTCCACATTCTCCTCCTCACTGACTCACCTTCTGTCTAAACACAGTCCACATTCTCCTCCTCACTGACTTTGTCCAAACACAGTCCACATTCTCTTGTCACTGACTCACCCTCTGTCTAAACACAGTCCACATTCTCCTCCTCACTGGCTCACCTTCTGTCCAAACACAGTCCACATTCTCCTCACTGACTCACCCTCTGTCTAAACACAGTCCACATTCTCTTCCTCACTGACTCACCTTCTGTCCAAACACAGTACACATTCTCCTCCTCACTGACTCACCTTCTGTCCAAACACAGTCCACATTCTCCTCCTCACTGACTCACCTTCTGTCCAAACACAGTCCACATTCTCCTCCTCACTGACTCACCTTCTGTCCAAACACAGTCCACATTATCCTCCTCACTGACTCTGTCTAAACACAGTCCACATTCTCTTGTCACTGACTCACCCTCTGTCTAAACACAGTCCACATTCTCCTCACTGACTCACCTTCTGTCCAAACACAGTCCACATTCTCCTCCTCACTGACTCACCTTCTGTCTAAACACAGTCCACATTCTCCTCCTCACTGACTCACCTTCTGTCCAAACACAGTCCACATTCTCCTCCTCACTGACTCATACAATAGCCTGTTTTTGGGTGGCTTCCATCATAGCAGTGCTACTTGCCTTAGTGGCAGTGTCCCAGACCAATAGCTTGTTGTGTCACAAGCAGAGAAGGAAGGTAAAGCAGGAATATGACGTATTTGAGGCTCATGCCCTTGACCATATCCTTGACATTGAGCCTACCGTCTGTTTTGTTTCCTACACGGTGTCAAACAACAGGTCTTGGTCGATGATGTGCACAAATCAGACTAGCAAGACAGGAACGTCTGTGTCAAAAGATCTAGTAATCAGTTTCTTGGAAGCTGACATAGTAGAAGCAGCTTGCAGGCAGTGGGGGATAATAGGATCAGATTCCTTAAGACCTAAACAGATTATACACAGAAGTTTTCAGAACCATCCTCACCAGACAAACAAAAAACATATCTTCTTGTAAGCCGAAAAATTTTATCTCACTTGAAGTTTAGTAGCATTGGAGAACTGGCTCATCCACACTGGACAAACAAAAACATATCTTCCTTGTAAGCCAAGAAATGTTCCTTCCCTTGAAGAGCAGTAGCATTGGACAATTGGCTTATCCTCACTGGACAAAAAAAAAAACATTATTTTTTGTAAGCCAAGAAAATTTCCCTCACTTGAAGATGGAAGAATTGGCTTCATTCAGAAAGTGACAGCTGAGTGAGCTGTGTTTGGTTTTATCATTGGCAAAAATGCTTTCAGTCCCTTGGGGTCTTTATCTTAGGGCCACATAATGGTAGTCCATAATCCATAGTCCATAGGCATTTACTGGTCCCCCTGCGCTGGCACTTGGGTGCTTTGCTGGACAGCTATTTTTATAAAGTGTGGCAAAATCGACTCTCGCAGTGAGTGATAAAAAGTTGAAAACTGTCAATTCCGGTGTCCCAAATGTCTCTGGTATGCCAACTAAGTGCAATACCATCAAGTAGATGCATTGCATCTTCATCTTTCAGTTTGGTTGATGGTGCCATACCCTGGTCAAGAAGATGTAGTTTGTCTTCGTCAGTCTGTCTTCATTGAGTAGCCATCAGGTGTTGCATGAGCCAGTGGGACAGGACCAGGCTGGTGGCAGTCATCTCTTAACTCATTCCATACCAGTCCCTGATTTTTCCGTATATTTACCTAGATTTAAGACAACAATTGCATGTTTAAATTCTTCATGCAAAAAGCTTTCGCTCAAATACCAGCATGCCTATAGTCTTAAGTCAATGGTTCTGGCACTGCCTGGCAAGTCATGCTGCAGCTGCCACAAGGGCAGCTGCAGCATGACTTGCCAGGCAGTGCCAGAACCACTGACCAAGACCTGTCACCATAGTACGGAATGAGCCCATGTTGTTACTCTTTGAAAGCACGACCAGCTGACCAAAGAGATATCTTTCTGCCTTCATCTCTACCACCATGTCAACTTGTCAATTTCTTATTGGTACCAGAGCATGCAAATGTCTTTAGTTTCAATTTTGTTAGTAATGAGTTTAACCTAACAGACTTTCTACAAGCCAGGTTGCAAGAGACGACTGAGATGCTTCTCTGCCAATGTCATTTGCATTAAGCAGATCATTTGCAACAGCTTCAGGAGCCAGGGCACCAGATGACAGGCAATAGAGTCAGGCTTTGTCTGCCACTTCAAATGGATTTATAATGTTTTCAAATGGATTGATAGTGTTTTAGCAGTTTTTGCACACCAGCTTCACTTGTCATTCCTGACATAAGATATGAGAGAAAATCCTGATTTTAATTGAGCAGCATCTTCAATTGACTGCAAATTCACTCCAATAACAGATTTGACACCCTTTCAATAGTACATTTCACTTTTGTGTCCCTTTTCCCTCAAAATAAACACTTGTAACCAGGAAAAATAACCACACAGTAACTGTCAAAAGGGATAGTTGGGGACTGTGCATTTCCTTTATAGTTCAGAGCATGCTCCAGGACAAGCAGGATCAGTATGTTTCTTCTTTTCTTGTTGTGGCATGATATATATTTGTAAATCTTGCATGGCCCCAGTCATAGGGTCAGCACTTACCAAGTACTGATATATGTGCAATACTTAAAGTGTGTGTCAACACACACTCTTTCTTTCTTTCTTTCTTTCTTTCTTTCTTTCTTTCTTTCTTTCTTTCTTTCTTTCTTTCTTTCTTTCTTTCTTTCTTTCTTTCTCTCTCTCTGTCTCTTTCTTTCTTTCTTTCTTTCTTTCTCTCTTTCTTTCTTTCTTTCTTTCTCTCTCTCTGTCTCTTTCTTTCTTTCTTTCTTTCTTTCTTTCTTTCTCTCTCTCTGTCTCTTTCTTTCTTTCTTTCTTTCTTTCTTTCTTTCTTTCTTTCTTTCTTTCTTTCTTTCTTTCTTTCTTTCTTTCTTTCTTTCTTTCTTTCTTTCTTTCTTTCTTTCTTTCTTTCTTTCTTTCTTTCTTTCTTTCTTTCTTTCTTTACCAGTGAATTTGTCAGACACTTTTCTCTGATGCTATCATACATAGACACTCCAAACTTGCCATGATTGTACATCCATACAAGGAGTTGGACCTTTTTATGCAGAGGACTGAAAATGTTTAAAATCATGCAAATTAGGGGCATTTGAAATTTTTATCTTGAATATCCTCAAAACTATAATAGATAGGGGGTTATTGACCATTTGTGCATTTCATGAATCTAAAACAAAAGTCATAGCAATTTAAATTATGTTAGCAGCATTTGAAATTTTAAAACTTGAATATCTTCAAAAGTATTATAGATAGAGATGTCATTTCAATTTGTGCTAGGGGGTTATTAACCATTGCAGGTGTAATGAACCTAAAACAAAAGTTGTAACGATTAAAATTATGCTAATTAGCAGTATTCAAAATTTTCAATCTTGAGTATCTTCAACACAATAATAGGTAGAAATGTCATTCCAACTTTTACAGGATGATTGTTGACCATTGTGGCCCTAATGAATTAAAAACGAAAGTTGTAGCAATTTAAATTATGCTAAGTAGCACCATTAGAAATTTTAAATCTTGAGTAATTTCAAAGCAATAATAGATAGAGATGCCATTCCAACTTGCACTCCTGTGTTATGAACTAGTTTTACATTGCCATACCAATATGCTTTGAAGACACACACACTGATTTGCTATGAAGCAAATCATCTTTTCTAGTTTTACATGTTTCATCAGCCCTCATAGCAGGACTCTCCTGCATTGATGGGAGGAGATAATGTGTATTCTGACAAATGCATTACCAGACACTAATCATGTTGTTGAATCTTTTGGACATTAGTTGTAATCAATAAGTTTTCTTGTGAATTATCTCTGTAACAAGGACTGGAGTAATGGGCCTAAGAAACAGCCAAGTCAAAGCCTCAAATTTCTATCCACTGATTTTGATTTGCCCGTTTTCTTTGGACAGAGATATTTGTAAAGGTGTTCATCTGCATTCTGGCTATGCTGTGACGGCTTATTATTCATGTCACCAAATATACATTTATGTAGACAATGTTTACATATCTGTTGAAGATTCAACATCAAGGCCCTGTCAATGAATTATCATCAGACAGCCACTGCCACTTGTAATTGATCAGTGAAGAAAGCACACAGGCAGGTACCATGTGAAAAGACAAAAATTATTACAAATAAACTAACCGAACACTTAGCTGAGAAACACTGATTAACATCAACAGTAAAGAACAGTAGCTGAACAATGAAAGAAAATATATATATATGCTGTAAAATTGTCCCTGAACACCTCCTGCTCAGAGACCGGTCAAACTTCTTGCTTTTTCTTTTCCTTACTTTTTTTTTGGGGGGGGGGGGTTGTTTGTTTTGTTTTTGTTTTTTTTTTTTTATTTGTGCGTGTGCTTTTGGTGGGGGAGGGTTTTGTGCGTGGATGTAGCCTGATAGAGGGTGTATTTACTGACAACACAACTGTGGGGCCCTCTCTCAGGGGCCCTGGGTGTTCCCAGCACTGGACTGAAGCATGATGGGAACAACTGTCTGTGATGATGTACCTCCTCATACCTGTCAACTCCCCTCATTTTGGCAGGAGACTCTCAAAATTGCTAAAATCAGGCCATTTTGAGAGAAAATAGCCCAAATTATTTGTTTTGATGCACTTTTATATGGATCTTCTGATTAATAACATTTGGGGCTTTACAGCCACATGACAGATGCACATCTTGGAGCAAGGGTACTTTCATTTTGGTGCTACAGGGAAATGGCAATGTGCAGGATGACATAAAGCCACTGTGGGCAACTAGACATGGCTCAAAGTGAATGAATGTAGAGACTACAGACAAATAAACACCGCATGGAGGAATTTGCACAACTTCTTTGATGTGGAGAAAAGTGATTGAAATGACAAACAGAGGCAGTGGGCACTGGAGTTGACAGGTGGATATAGGTGGCCACCTTAAAGCAGAAATATGTTTATAGGTAAACCAGTATATTTTACATTTCTTGTAATGCGGCATAATTACAAATTAAAGGTATGGACAAAGTATTTACACATATCATAAGTGAAGGTATTTGCACAGGGGTATGCTACGGGCTGCTGTTGAACGAAACTTTTTCATACAGGGCCATTGTACTAAAGGGCTGCATGGATGCTAGCACTGACATCTCAGTGTGTCACGTAGGTCAAGGTTTATCATAGATCAAATTTATGGCTTGAAAATGTATCATAACTACAGTGGTAAATCATGCAGTCAGTTTTTTATGCCAGATTAATTTGCACAGCTTGAAATAAAAAAAAAATAGATGTACATTATTTATCATAATTTGTCATTGCAGTCCTCTTAGATTGAAACTTTCAAAAACTTTAAATGGCAATATTTTTTACTTTTTACTTGAAATAAAAGAAGAAAAAAGTGCAGTTATCTGGCTTGGAAATTGTTGGGGAAATCTACATTGGACATTTAGATTTATGGAAAATTGAAAAAATAATATGTGTAAGTGAAAAACACGAGCAATACGATGAGATAATAATGGGCACATCAAAGTAATTCCGTCTATTTAAAAGATTGCCAAAGAATATTTCATGCATAAATGTCATTTTGCAATTAGAATGTAGGTAAGAGGGAGTTCAGTGACATGTCTTGCATGTGCCTCATGCATGCTGACAAAATGTAGAAACATCACGTAATGTCTGCACGGAAAAAAGTTAATTTGAGCGTCACGTAGCAGCTGCCATTATCCTCGCCGCATTGGGTCCATGTCTAAAGTCTCCAAACACCACAGCATTCATTTGTCAGTTTATTAGTTGTTGCATACTTGTAGTTTCACCAAAGCAAATTTATATGCTCCATAAATATTTTAATTTAATTTGATGCTGACTTTTTTATGTGTGGCTGCTTTGATAACGTTTTCTCTTTAATACTCAATATATGGCCAAATGCTAATGTTTCTTGAATTTGGCTAAAGAAATGTGAAAATGGCAAAAATATTTTTAAATGAATTATTAAAGGACCAAGATCAAATTATTGTAACTTATGCCTGTATTTACATCCTTGGCTACAGATTTTAAAGTCCAATTTGAGATGTATTTTGGTCAAAATAGTCTTACCTTATTGCTTGAATGACAGGGAAGCAATAAGGTTGTTAGTGAGTGTAGGGAAACTGCTACTAGCAAAGTTCATAGAGGGACATAATAGACACATGAAACATTTTGGAATGAACATGACCCAGAGAAACTATATCTGACTACAATTTCAATCTGCTCATTCAATTGTTAAATAAACAGTTCTACTATATTGCTTTAAAGTTTTATCAAGTCAGTTTTATCTTATTACTTTGAGGTTTGTCAAATCAACTTTGCTATATTGCCTTTAGGTTTCTCAAATCAGTTCTGCCATATAACTAAAGTCAAATCAGTTCTGCCATATAACTAAGGTCAAATCAATTCTGCCATATAACTAAGGTCAAATCAGTTCTGCCATATAACTAAGGTCAAATCAGTTCTGCCATATAACTAAGGTTTCTTGTATTAGTTTGACTACACATGATATTGCTTCAAGATTTCTCAAATCAGTTTTACCATACTTGATATTTCCTGACGATTTTTGAAATCAGTTCTACCATATTACTTTCAGGTTAGTTCTCCCATACATGATACTCTTTAAGATTTCTCAAAACAATTTTACCATATTTGATATTCCTTGACGATTTTTGAGATTTGTTCTGCCATATTACATTGAGGTTTCTCAAATCAATTCTACCATTTTGCTTTGAGGTTGTAGAAATCAGATCTGCCATATTTCTTTTAGGGACCTCAAATGGTGGTCCAACATAATGCTTTAATATGGCAGATGCTATAATCATAACATCATGTGACCCACACAGTACAGACCGGCAGAAAGTGAAGGCTGCACAGAGCTGTCTGTAGCCATCAAACTCCGGGTCATTTTCTTCAATTAAATCAACTATGAAATGTCAAGAGCTCTACAGATTGTCCACTTGGCAAACATGTGGCAGTAAGCAAGTGATATTTTTATATTGCCAGATTGTAGACAGCCATGCTTGCCACAGGCCTGTGGCACGAGGAGAGAGCACGCAGGCTTGGCCACCCAGGCCTCTCCACCCACTGTATATTATAAATTATATACATATATAGTACAGATATATGGCTGTTCCTCCAGCTCTCCCACCCAAGTTGCAGTGCTGACACTTGTCCCTGTCATGCCCTATGCCTAAACAAACTCCACCTTCGTGGCCCGGGTAGGATGCCTGGAATGCAGCCAGTCCACACTGAGGAGTGTTCATACCCAGGAGCTCCATCATGTACCTGCCGCCTCCACTTGTCATTATGTTCTCAAACTTCAATAGTTTTTTACAGAAGACAGACAAAATGGTATCCTGCATTTGTCTACCTTTGACCTTGTGAGATGAAGCACTTCAGTCTACAAATGTGACTGGTGTGGTATGGACCTGGCTTTGGTGCCAGCCAGGTGTCCCAGCTCTGGTGCCATCCAGCCAGGTGTCCAAGCTGTTTTGCCAGCCAGCTAGGTGTCCCAGCTGTTTTGCCAGCCAGCTAGGTGTCCCAGCTGTTTTGCCAGCCAGCTAGGTGTCCCAGCTGTTTTGCCAGCCAGCTAGGTGTCCCGACTGTGGTGCGAGCCAGCCAGGTGTCCCAACTGTGGTGCGGGCCAGCCAGTTGTCTGGGCTGTGGTGCCAGCCAGCTAGGTGTCCCGACTGTGGTGCTGGCCAGCAAGGTGTCTCAGCTGTGGTGCCAGCTAGCCAGGTGTAACTGAGGCAGGCAGGACAGGGATGACACAATGATTTCTACATGGCTCCCATGCTAATCCATATACACCTAATCATCAGCTAGTCATTGCTGTATCATGTATTCAGCCAAAATACACTAAAGTTTGGCAGTGTGAAGGTACAAGGGGGATCTGCAATGCTGGCATTGCACTTATTATGTTACTAGTACACAGGTTATATCAGCAGTGCATGCATTATGTCAGCAGCACACAGGTTATGTCACAAGTACACAGGCTTTGTCAGGAGTACACTGGTTATGTCAGCAGTACACAGGTTATGTCACCAATGCACAGGTTATATCACAAAAACACAGGTTATGTCACCAGTACACACATTATGTCAGCAGTACATAGGTTATGTCAGCAGTACACAGGTTATGTCACCAGTACACACATTATGTTAGCAGTATACATGTTATGTCACTAGTACATGTTACATCACCAATACACATTATGCCTCCAGTGCACATCATATGTCAGCAGAACACTGCCACTGTCATGTGCATCATGGCAAAGTGAATGTGAAAGGAGTCTCTAAGTCCAGGAATCCACCAAGTGTAGAGGGTTAAACTGACACATGAGACCAAAGGTCAAACACAGGAGACCAAGAGTTAAACTGACACAGGAGACCAAGGGTTAAACTAAGACAGGAGACCAAGAGTTAAACTGACACAGGAGACCCCAATACTGCTTGATGCCTTTATTTTTTTCATGAAAAAACAGAAGTCTGAAAATGAAATGATGGAAGTCAACTGAAATGTACATCAGTTTTTTATTATGTCTTGGCAAAAGAAAGAAATATGGTGGCAGTGTTAGTATTTGTTGAGTTGATTGTAACAACATGTATACATATGGCACAGTGTGCATTGACAATAGTGTTTAGTTGGGGCTCATGAGGGAAATCATAGCAATATACAGTGTGTGGGACTCAACATGTAATGATAATGGTTGGACCAGAAAAAGTATAAGTGCATGATATAGAACCTTCTATCTGTCCACATGCATGCTATTTGTCAGCTATAAAAGGGCCCGGGGGGTATGAAAGTGCTTCCAATTACAATGTCTGAATGTGGCTCCTAGTTCTACGTACAGTGTGTCTTAAAGCATCTCTCTCTCTCTCTCTCTCTCTCTCTCTCTCTCTCTCTCTCTCTCTCTCTCTCTCTCTCTCTCTCTCTCTCTCTCTCTCTCTCTCTCTCTCTCTCTCTCTCTCTTTCTCTCTCTCTCTCTCTCTCTCTCTCTCTCTCTCTCTCTCCCCCCTCCCTCCCTCCCTCCCTCATATATACATATGTGTGTGTGTGTGTGTGTGTGTGTGTGTGTGTGTGTGTGTAGATTGTAGACCTAGATGCATGTGGTAGATTTTGTTAGATAATAATATGCTCTGTTAGTCGATATCCTCAATATAACCTAGTTTTATATACTTTCAGTGCCTCCATAGGCGTGTATAGGTCCGGAGTATGAGACCGATCATAAAGTATTGCTGCTGTGTCAGCCAGTTAGCACAACACCAACATGACACCAAGTTGACCACCAATCTGCTTTCACATTCTACAGTCTGTCTTCCCACATTAGTATTCTGTTTGCCTGAATGAAGTGTCTTTGGTAAAAAAATAAAATAAAATAAAATAATTGTCAAAAAGGCCAATTCAACTTTCATTCTCGGTGCAAGAGTAGAGGAGAAAGTAAATTTTCAGAGAAGAAAAAGATAAACCAAAAATGTCTTCCATAAAAAGTTTGTGCTTTTGAGAGTTATATCTGCACCATTTATAAGTTCATGGAGGTAATGTTCGCTGGGTTTGTGTCTTTGAGAGCAATATCTGTGCTGTACACACTGTATGTACATTCAGGGAGGCAAAGTTTGCTGAGTTTGTGCTTTGAGAGCATCACCTGTTTAAAACGAAGAGAAACTTAACAAACCAAAATCTGTTAGCCCATTCAGGAGGGACGCAATGTTTGTGCAGGTTGTATATGAGAGTAGTAGTGTGTGACATGTACAGTATGTGCATTCAGAGAGGCAATGTTTGCACTTTTGAGAGTAGTAGTGTGTGACATGTACAATATGTGCATTCAGGGAGGCAATGTTTGCACTTTTGAGAGTAGTAGTGTATGACATGTACAGTATGTGCATTCAGGGAGGCAATGTTTTCACTTTTGAGAGAAGTAGTGTGTGACATGTACAGTATGTGCATTCAGGGAGGCAGTGTTTTCACTTTTGAGAGTATTAGTGTGTGACATATAGTATGTGCATTCAGGGAGGCAAGGTTGGCAGTTTTGAGAATAGTAGTGTGTGACATGTACAGTATGTGCATTCAGGGAGGCAATGTTTGCACTTTTGAGAGAAGTAGTGTGTGACATGTACAGTATGTGCATTCAGGGAGGCAAGGTTTGCAGATTATAAAGCTTCTGAACTTTTCTTCCAGGATTTCAGTGGCAGTTACTCTGGCCATTTGCCATGGTTTCCATGGAAATAAAATCACAATATTCCCTTATGGCAGTCCTCTGCGGCTATAGGTCATGTGAAGTAGAAACATCACTTCTGACTGCACAGGCAGTGAGGGGACAGACTGGAGTCCTCCTGTATGGGTACAGCTGCCTTCACTGCAACCTTGTACCTGAGTGGAGTAAGGGGGTCCAGGTCTGGCACAGATAAGTGCTTTCACAGTTTGTGACTTCAGACTTCAAGCCATGTTTTGTGAGCCTTGGAATTCATGGTTCACAGAAGTACTTACCTGTGTTCAAAGTTTACAGCTCACATGGAAATTAGGATAATTTGCAACAATGAGGATAGAGATACTTTTACCCCCCCCCCCCCCCATATCATGAAGACTTCAGTAAGGGTATTTCAATATCCATGTTTCAAAAGGTTTTCTCATCAGCACTGGCTAATACCAGTTCACAGAAATTTGTGTAAAAAAAAAACTAGAGAAAGAAAGGAAACAGAAAAAAAAAACACTGTTTTGATGACATAAATCATAAGTTTGTCAGGGCAAACTGCTGGGCCAGCTGTGTGTCAAATGAATTGGTGACAAATGGACTCTGACAAACTGGTTGCATGATAAGCAGGGAGATACCAGTGTCTGGATGACAAACCGGTTGTGTGATAGGCAGGGAGATATCAGTATATGGGTGACATGGGCCCTCTTCTTTGGTCCAAGTCAGGGCAAAGTCTGGGTGGGGGCTGGACCCTCCCTCTCTGGGTGGGACCTTCTTGTAAATTAATTTTGTTGTTGAAATAACCCATTTTGGGAATATTGGATCCTAACTATTCAGAAGTTAAGTCAGATTTCAAGATTTATTTTATTTTATTGTGATGAAAATTTTTTGGGTATTTATGTGAGGTAAATGCTTCACAAAGTAGGAAAGTAGGAGCCCATTAGGTGTTACCTGACTGGGAGAGTTGGAGTCTCTGAGTGTGCTGGAAGTGTGAGGAGTATGCTGCAGGAGCTTGGCACTGTCATTGCTGATTTCAACGAAAATTATGTCAGCTGAATTGACGTGAATACTACATGTATATTGTTTGTTAAGCAACCGTCCATTCCAGTACCATCATGCCTACAGTGGCAGAGAGTATAAGAATGGTCCAGATCACCTCTTTCCTGAGAACACAATGTGTCCAGAGTGCACAGAGGAAAGCTATTGACCCAGTCAACACCTGGTGCTGACAGAGGGAAGTACATCAAGCTACTTGCACACACAGCACAAACAAGAAAAGCTCAGACAATACTGTATAAGTACACATTTTCCCGAGATATTAATTTTCCCGGGGTGAGCCATACAGGAAAATAAAAACTGGGGGAAAAAAACAAAACACTCATTGTGCAGGACATTGTCTGGAGCTTAGCATTACCGGTCGGTGAATCAGGAAATTAAAAACCGTTAAATTTTGAATTTACATGTATGTAAATCCAGGAACATTAATGTTTGTGAAAATTTGTACTTATACAGTAACTGATCTGCTCAACAGGCAAAAACAGAAGGGTGGGTGTCTGACATACATATATAAATGTTGAAGTAAATGCATCAAGGTCCAAGTGATGATGTAAATGTGTCTTAAGAAAGAGAAAAGACACAAGAACTGAGGATGATCCACAGAATTAACAGGAACATGTCACAGAAAACTGGCCTTTTTTTTCATTCCAGAGTGTCACATAAGGTGTATGTTATGGAGACTGTTGTATGACAGTGTCTGTCAGCGTGCTTACTGGATCATGACATACATTGTTGTTCTTGTTAATGGATGACTTCATGGGTCTCCAAGCTGTGTACTATTATTTTTTTCCTGGTGGGCCCTCAAGGTCCCTGTTTGTGTTCTAGTGAGTGGCAGTCCGTCATTTTAATGGCTTGGTCCAGGCCATTGTCAAATCCTTCCTTGTGGAGGTACTTTGTGAGGCACCACACAAGGCAATGTGTCACTGGTACCAATGACATGGACCACTTTTGATGGTTAATATGGCACCCACTGCCCTGGGACACATGTATTCTGCAGCAATGACTTTTGATGGTAAACCTGGCACCCAATACAAATAGACCATCTATTCCACAAAGAGGACAGTAAATATGGCACCCTGTGTAAATGAACCCATCTATTTCACAGTTATGGCTTTTGACTGTAAAAACATGCCCCCCATGTCAATGGATAAAATCATGGCCCCCCCCCATGTCAATGGATAAAAGCATGCGCACCCCCCCTCCCCCATGTCAATGGAACAATACACTCCACAAGGACAACTCCATCACTGTTGAAGGTAAACTGTGCCAGTGGATTCATTTTGTCCACAAAGATGACAGTAAATATGGCACCCTGTGGTAATCAACTCATCTTTTCCATGAAGGTGATTTTTTATGGTAAATGTGGCCCCCTCCACCACAGGATCTGCATATCCCACAAAGAGGACAATACAATAAAGGACAGGGACAGTATGATATGGGACAGGGTTATTCTCACGACATTTATTGTATGGAGGGACAGATATTGCATGAAGGTGATGAGAACTATTGGTCCTGGGATATTGCATGAAGGCCCAGAGGAAGTGCTGAGAAATATTGGCCCTGAGATATGCATGAAGGCCCTGGTCCAGGGATATTGCATGAAGGCCCTGAGATATTGCATGAAGGCCCTGAGATATTGCATGAAGGCCCTGAGAACTATTGGTCCTTTCCTGCTCTAATTTCAAAAGTACATGAATGTTGCTCTTGTCTTCGATGCCTTTACTTTAATTTTTCATGAGTATAAAAAAATTGTAGCAGATGTCCCCAGGGATAGCACATGTGAGGTCCACAGCTCATGCGTGTGTGTCAGTGACAGGACTGGTGAGAATGGATTCTCTGTCAGTGCATTCTCGTACAAGGTCTGTAGCTCAGCCAGAATCTGTTGTTTGTTTCCAGGTATGACGATGGTCTGATGGAGGTGTTTGCTCTCTACTCCTCATTCCACATTGCACAACTACAGGTAGGACTTGGAGAGCCACTCCGTCTGGGCCAGGCCAGGACTGTCAAGGTAAGCAAGAGGTGAACACAGGCCCCACACTCTGCCTTGATGAGTGGAATAGTGCACTTTGATTCTGTGCACAATCCCACCAATAATAACCCCCCTACACTGCCACACCCCTTTGTATTATACAACCATACACTGCCACACCCCATTATATTATATAACCTCATACATTGCCACACCCCTCTGTATTATATTTTGTGCCATCAGCGAAATAAGCGAAATTAAGGCAATTTACAGTATACTACCACAGTGTATCATGACCTCATACAATACCCCACCCCATCCTGTTATAACCTCATACACTGCCCCACCCCATCCTATTATAACCTCATACACTGCCCCATCCCATCCTGTTATAACCTCATACACTACCCCACCCCATCCTATTATAACCTCATACACTGCCCCACCCCATCCTATTATAACCTCATACACTACCCCACCCCATCCTATTATAACCTCATACACTGCCCCACCCCATCCTATTATAACCTCATACACTGCCCCACCCCATCCTATTATAACCTCATACACTGCCCCACCCCATCCTATTATAACCTCATACACTACCCCACCCCATCCTATTATAACCTCATACACTGCCCCACCCCATCCTATTATAACCTCATACACTGCCCCACCCCATCCTATTATAACCTCATACACTGCCCCACCCCATCCTATTATATCCTCATACACTGCCCCACCCCATCCTATTATAACCTCATACACTGCCCCACCCCATCCTATTATAACCTCATACACTGCCCCACCCCATCCTATTATAACCTCATACACTACCCCACCCCATCCTATTATAACCTCATACACTGCCCCACCCCATCCTATTATAACCTCATACACTGCCCCACCCCATCCTATTATAACCTCATACACTGCCCCACCCCATCCTATTATAACCTCATACACTGTCCCACCCCATCCTATTATAACCTCATACACTTCCCCACCCCGTCCTATTACAACCTCATACACTACCCCACCCCATCCCATTATATCCTCATACACTACCCCACCCCATCCTATTATAACCTCATACACTGCCCCACCCCATCCTATTATAACCTCATACACTGCCCCACCCCATCCTATTATAACCTTATACACTGCCCCACCCCATCCTATTATAACCTCATACACTGTCCCACCCCATCCTATTATAACCTCATACACTGCCCCACCCCGTCCTATTATAACCTCATACACTACCCCACCCCATCCTATTATAACCTCATACACTACCCCACCCCGTCCTATTATAACCTCATACACTGCCCCACTCCTGTTTACTGTTACCTAGAGCACTGCTCTACCCCACTGTACTATCAGCTCAGGCAATGGTGGAGGTGACAGACTTGGTAAGACTAGATAAAGGGATGCAACTGTAGATAGGGATGCTAGGAGTGGGGCAATACATGAGGTGATAGTACACTGGGGTGGGACAGTACTGAGGTGATAGTACACTTGAGTGGGACAGTACTGTGGTGATAGTACACTGGAGTGGGACAGTACTGTGGTGACAGTATACTGGAGTGGAACAGTAGTGAGGTGATAGTATACTGGGGTGGGACAGTACTGAGGTTATAGTACACTGGAGTGGGACAGTACTGGGGTGATCGCACACTGGAGTGGGACAGTACTGTGGTGATAATACACTGGAGTGGGACAGTACAGAGGTGATAGTGCACTGGAGTGGGACAGTTCTGAGGTGATAGTACACTGGAGTGGGACAGTCATGAGATGATAATATACCCTGGGGTGGGACAGTACTGAGGTGATAGTACACTGAGGAGGGGCAGTGCATGAGATAATAATATACACTGGGATGGGGCAGTACATGAGATGATAGTAAACTGGGACCTACATGCCCCCTCTCCATACAGAACTCGGAAGCATTGGTAGGTGTTCATTGTATACACTTGTAGTGCGTGTGACAGAAGCTTTCAGCCTGTAACATGAAATGGAAATAGTTTGTTTCCTTTGGAAATTTGTATTTTTGACAAAAATTAAAAAGGGTTCATGTACATGGACTTCCATCTGGAAAATTTTCCAACATATAATAGACTTATCTTCAAAATTTGGAAAAGAAAATGAAGTAAGAGAGAAAAGTGAGACTTGTACCAGTAGAGGAAGACTTGACAGGAATATTAAAGGGGCCCATCAGAACTCGAGATCATTTGTACAAGGCACATCATGTATTTACTCTTGGTTTTACAAACACACTACATTAGCAACTAAATGTGTTATCACTGCACATCACATAGCATACGACCACTCACACACAGTATGCAAACTGTGGGAGTATATTTGTAATGCAGCACTGTTGAATCAGTTGCATTTTCGCTGACCAGGGCCTTTTTGATGAGCCACAGCTTAACCATTGTGTGTCAGTAAGCCTGGAGACAGCTGATAGACAATGGCAGGGGCAAGTTTTACTGCGTGTCTGCGTGGATGACAAGTGCATTGAGAATAACGTGATATACTGAAGCCCAAACAGTCGCAATTGACAATTGAGAGAGAACAACACACAGTGAACTGTAACGTGTATGGAATTTATGACAATGCTGTTCTTGACAACATATGCAATCATTTGAAAACATCCCAGCTTTTCAGTAAATGTCTGACTTTTTTTCTTGCTGATTTATGTGGCAGTGAAGTATTCCAAGGCAAAACTACACAAAAGTAAAAGGAGAACATGCAGAGATGCACTGCTGAATAAAAAATATAAAAACATAGAGGGAAAAAATACCAGAGATGCACGGAGTTAGGTGAACCAAGCCAGTCCAGTAAGGTGATAAATGTGGCTCCAGGAATGAGTTAATTGTTGTCTGTTTTACTGCCTGCTGGATGCTCTGTAATGTTCTTTTAGACCCTCATTCAGCAGTGTTCTATTGTCTGTCCTACTCATGGCAATCTATAGTGAACAGGTAATGCTAGGAATGGACATTGTCCGGGCGTAGCTTATGGGCTTTACATGGGTGTGAAAGACTGAATCTGACCAAATGTGAGGGATTGGTGGTAATGGTGAGAAGCTTGACACAATGAAGCATTGTCTCCGGCAGCTACATCTATTGTAGGGGGTGACACCAAATTACCCTTTAATTTGATAATGAGTATTGCCTGCATGCTGGCTTGCCTGCAGCCTCATACAGCAGGACTTTTCCCACAAGCCTGAGGGAGGCCCAAGGAAAGATGTGTATACAACCTGGTTAGACCAACCGTAAGGCACCTGTTTACATGTGTACATTGTGCAGGCACATGGAAACTGATGTAACAAAAGTCAGCTTTAATGTAGCAGAATGTATACAGTTAAACAATGTTGCAAATTTGTAATGATTTCCTATGAGACACCTGTTTCATAGTTATAGCAAATTTGCTGCCAGTTTGCTGGCCTGTGTTGTGTGGGTGTAGGTTGGTAGTGCTGTAGACTCTGGCCAGGGGCTCTTGTTAATATTACCTCAAGGTCTCTGTTATTGTTTCTGTCAGATAAACCAGAGGATGACTGAGACAGAGACAATAGCCTGACCACAAGTACACCAATACAGACACACAGCTACAATGTACTTAGTCATTAGTACCAGCATGGAAGTCAAGCCTATTAAGAGCCTGACCTGAGGTATTTCCAAACTACCTTTCTCCATCACATGTGTTAAAGACCTTAATTGACTTCTCTCTTTGTCAGAAAGCTCTGTCATTTGCCACCCTTTTCAAGGAAGCTCTTTTCAAATCCTCTGGTGAAGAGGATGTCAGTTTGGATGACCTTGGCTGTTGTAAGTAAGCAGACACCAGGCATAGTTTCTGTATTCCTTGTCACAGAAATCAGCAAAGCAAAGCAGCAGACATTACACCTGTGACGGGTGAACATGTCCCGGCATCAGGGACACCACAAATATGTAACACTGCAAAACTGGATCTTATCTCCATATAGTGTCCATCATAGAGATACAGGTAGGCAGTGAATGTCTTGTAAATTGTAGTTTTTGTGAATACTGAAGGTCAATCCCAAGTTGAATTAACAAAAGAAAGCCTGTAATGTGAAAATTAGTGATAGCTACCAGTATTCACCCTAATAACTGTCTGCACAGTGCAGTTTTTCAACAACAACAGGTATGCAGCATTTGTAATCAATTTCTTCTGTTAATAATGATTGGCGACTGTCAACTGCAAGCCAATAAAAGGTTCATCAAAAATGCTTTTGCAGTAAATTTTCTCCATAATATTAATGACAGTTTGCCCAGCATTAATGGCATGGGGATCCCTCAGAACCCCCAAATGAACATATCAATTACTAACGTAAAAAGGTAAAGCCAGAAGTGGCATTTAGACATGTGTCAAAGTCAGAGAGAAGTCCCAAGAGACAACTAAGACTCCAACACTTTGCATGATGCAGAGCTGCCTATTGCTAAGGCTGGGAGGGGGGGGGCACAGAGCACACCATGTTACAGGGACATACCTTGTAGCCAGGCGACTATTAACATAGAAGTAATGGGGGGCGGGGTAAGGGCATCGCTGGTACAAATAATAATTTTGCCCTTGTACAACGAACGGAAAATAAGAAAATGTACAAATAACGGTTGGTATGAAATAAGGAAATTAAAAGGGCTGCCAGTACAGAGAACTCCTTAATCCCCCCTTCAAGTAACGAGAAAGGTACTCCAGTAGGAGGCCAGGTACCCACTGTGTTAGATCAGAAACTGTCATGTAATGAGGATTGATATAAAGAGGGACCACTGTAAATGCTGCCAGTGTGACAATACAGCAAGACGCTGACAGAGCTATTTGCAAGTTGTCAATGACCTGCTATTCAATGTCACCCTCCAGTCAGTCTTCCTGCCCCAATGTGATGAGCTCCATTTGATTTTGCAATCAAGTTTGAAGTTTCTCCCTGTGCGTGGCACCACCATGTTGTTTGTGATTGCATGCATCACTGTGTGCAAGTCAGCAGTGAAACCCAGATGATGGATAGTCTTGCTCGCCAAAAAGTGAAAAATACTGTGTGCACCCATTTTAGTTCCAAAGTTGGAGTGCACTGTGCATGTGTCATACTGTCCTTCTATCATGATGATATGTACCACTCATACTGTGCATGTGTCATACTGTCCTTCTATCATGATGATATGTACCACTCATACTGTGCATGTGTCATACTGTCCTTCTATCATGATGATATGTACCACTCATACTGTGCATGTGTCATACTGTCCTTCTATCATGATGATGTGTACCACTCATACTGTGCATGTGTCATACTGTCCTTCTATCATGATGATGTGTACTACTCATACTGTGCATGTGTCATACTGTCCTTCTATCATGATGATATGTACCACTCATACTGTGCATGTGTCATACTGTCCTTCTATCATGATGATATGTACCACTCATACTGTGCATGTGTCATACTGTCCTTCTATCATGATGATGTGTACCACTCATACTGTGCATGTGTCATACTGTCCTTCTATCATGATGATGTGTACCACTCATACTGTGCATGTGTCATACTGTCCTTCTATCATGATGATGTGTACCACCAATCCTCTGGTGAAGAGGATGTCAGTTTGGATGACCTTGGCTGTTGTAAGTAAGCAGAGACCAGGCATAGTCTCTGTATTCCTTGTCACAGAAATCAGCAAAGCAAAGCAGCAGACATTACACCTGTCTGTGATGGGTGAACATGTCCCGTATCAGGGCCAGCATTACACCTGTCTGTGATGGGTGAACACATCCCAGCACCAGGGACACCACAAATATGTAACACTGCAAAACTGGATCTTATCTCCATATAGTGTCCATCTTAGAGATACAGGTAGGCAGTGAATGTCTTGTAAATTGTAGTTTTTGTGAATAATGAAGGTCAATCCCAAGTTGAATTAACAAAAGAAAGCCTGTAATGTGAAAGTTAGTGGTAGCTACCAGTATTAACCCTAATAACTGTCTGCACAGTTCAGTCTTTCAACAACAACAGGTATGCATCATTTGTAATCAATTTCTTCTCTTAATAGTGATTGGCTACTGTCAACTGCAAGCCAATAAAAGGTCAACCAAAAATGCTGTTGCAGTAAATTTTCTTTATAATTTTGATGACAGTTTGCCCAGCATTAATGGCATGGGGATCCCTCGGAACCCCCAAATGAACATATCAATTACTAACGTAAAAAGGTAAAGCCAGAAGTGGCATTGAGGCATGTGTCGAAGTCAGAGAGAAGTCCCAAGAGACAACTAAGACTCCAACACTTTGCATGATGCAGAGCTGCCTATTGCTAAGGCTGGTGGGTGGGTGGGGGGACACAGAGCACACCATGTTACAGGGACATACCTTGTAGCCAGGCGACTATTAACATAGAAGTAATGGGGGGCGGGGTAAGGGCGTCGCTGGTACAAATAATAAATTTGCCCTTGTACAACGTATGGAAAATAAGAAAATGTACAAATAACGGTTGGTATGAAATAAGGAAATTAAAAGGGCTGCCAGTACAGAGAACTCCTTACTCCCCCCCTTCAAGTTATGAGAAAGGTACTCCAGTAGGAGGCCAGGTACCCACTGTGTTAGATCAGAAACTGTCATGTAATGAGGATTGATATAAAGAGGGACCACTGTAAATCCTGCCGGTGTGACAATACAGCAAGACGCTGACAGAGCTATTTGCAAGTTGTCAATGACCTGCTATTCAATATTACCCTCCAGTCAGTCTTCCTGCCCCAATGTGATGAGCTCCATTTGATTTTGCAATCAAGTTTGAAGTTTCTCCCTGTGCGTGGTACCACCATGTTGTTTGTGATTGCATGCATCACTGTGTGCAAGTCAGCAGTGAAACCCAGATGATGGATAGTCTTGCTCGCCAAAAAGTGAAAAATACTGTGTGCACCCATTTTAGTTCCAAAGTTGGAGTGCACTGTGCATGTGTCATACTGTCCTTCTATCATGATGATATGTACCACTCATACTGTGCATGTGTCATACTGTCCTTCTATCATGATGATATGTACCACTCATACTGTGCATGTGTCATACTGTCCTTCTATCATGATGATGTGTACCACTCATACTGTGCATGTGTCATACTGTCCTTCTATCATGATGATGTGTACCACCCATACTGTGCATGTGTCATACTGTCCTTCTATCATGATGATGTGTACCACCCATACTGTGCATGTGTCATACTGTCCTTCTATCATGATGATATGTACCACCCATACTGTGCATGTGTCATACTGTCCTTCTATCATGATGATATGTACCACTCATACTGTGCATGTGTCATACTGTCCTTCTATCATGATGATATGTACCACTCATACTGTGCATGTGTCATACTGTCCTTCTATCATGATGATATGTACCACTCATACTGTGCATGTGTCATACTGTCCTTCTATCATGATGATGTGTACCACCCATACTGTGCATGTGTCATACTGTCCTTCTATCATGATGATGTGTACCACCCATACTGTGCATGTGTCATACTGTCCTTCTATCATGATGATATGTACCACCCATACTGTGCATGTGTCATACTGTCCTTCTATCATGATGATATGTACCACCCATACTGTGCATGTGTCATACTGTCCTTCTATCATGATATATCACACTCATATCGACTGTGCATGTGTCATACTGTCCTTCCAGTATCATGAAAGCAACCACCATCACAAAAATATGTGGTCGTAAATTTAAGGCCACAAAACATGCTTGATGCTTTCCCGCTGATGGCCCATTTATAAAATCATTTGGCTGTTGAAGGCTTGAATTTTCATAATTTATACATCAAATGCAACTGGTGGTAATTATTAGAACTTACATCATAGGTATCAAAACCATGTTAAATTAATTATTTTGATAATGAATTGAGACAGAACTACAAAATGTACACCAGTTATGCATTAGGCCAATGGTCAAATTTTGTAACATGCTCCGTGACCTTGATTTACTTTCCAAGGTTATTAAGCACTTAAGAAGAGGAGATTACTTCAATATGAGAATAAAGAATGAGAAACAATATCAAATGTACCACAAATGTGTATCATTTAGAAGTTTAATGTTACATCATATGGAATACCTTGACTAATTTCTCAAGGTCATAGAGGGAAGGCAGCTTCAGGAAACTTCTTTGTGAAGGTCATCATATTATATGCTAGCAGAGCATTAGGCCCATGGACCTCTTGTCGCTGAATGCTGTTCTTCAAGTATGATGATATATCCTACTCATGCTGTGCATGTGTCATGTGGTATATGTGTTATAATGTGCTGTCCTTTCACTATATTTCCCACTAATATACTACATGTCATCATGTTCTTCCAGTATATAGCCAGTCATACTGTACATATGTCATTCTGTCCTTCCAGTATGAATAACTTACACATACATGTACTGTGCATGTCTTATACTATGCTTCTAGTGTGGTATGACCCATGCATACAGTACATGTGTCATACTCTTCTTCGAATATTATATGTCCCACTCATATGCTACATGTGTCCACCTCTTCTTCCAGTATATATCCCACTCATATGCCACATGTGTCAACCTGTTCTTCTAGGATATATCCTACTCATGTGCGACATGTGTCAACCTGTTCTTCCAGTATATATCCCACTCATATGCTACATGTGTCAACCTGTTCTTCTAGGATATATCCTACTCATGTGCGACATGTGTCAACCTGTTCTTCCAGTATATATCCCACTCATATGCTACATTTGTCAATCTGTTCTTCCATACTGATGTATGTACTTGCATGCTTTCTGGCCACATTCCAAGCATTAATTTCTCATGTGCCTGGCAGTTGTTTTTATGATTACCATATTTGTCCATAACTGGTGATGGATAACTTGACCTAATTGCTACATTACATATCCTACTGCCTTCTTTGAAATACTCTTCATTATGATAAATAAATGTATGTAAAAGTTAGTCATTGTAAGTTTTTTTGTTAAAATGTATTCAAGTAGTTTGGAAGTATATTTTGTAGATGCACAGATCTACAGCTCTGTGTAGCTGTGCATGAAGCAACGTAGAGCACGCATTGGAAAATCTTGAGCCAAAGATGACAATTTCAAGGCTTTAAATGTTACTCAACTAACAGTGGGGGTTTTTGTTGTTGTTTTTTTGCCTTTTTTTTATTCCTATCATTTTGAGGTTTATGAGAAACAAAATCTGGCATTGATGAGCCTTGATGGATAAGGTTTGTCTCACTAGTTGTTGGATTTTGCGGATTTTGCTCGGCATGCCACGCCAAAACTGCAAAATCCAACAACTGGTGCCACAAACCATATCCACCATGGCTCGTCAATACCAGATTCTCCATGTCCTGCCTGTATGCAGTCACGTACATGTACAGGCTCATGTATTGCTACCAAAATAATGGCAAAAGAGGCAATATTTATCACAATTTTAGCTTTTAATTTCTGCATGAGAAAAGCTGAGGAAATACATAATGGGGGAATGGTCACTAACAAGGGATAATACGTGTGTTTCACACCTAGTGTCCAACCAGCCTAACTGTGCTGGGGTCAGTGGCAGACCTGAATGCAACAGGTACCAGCCACGGAGAGGTCACATGTCATACACCATTACTATATACCCTCATTACCCTGTGCTGGCTATGATATATATGAGGGTGTCACTGACCACAGTGACTGCCCTGTGATGCCAGTGCTGTCACGCCCTGGCAGCCACGCACCCCAAGTGGACAGTGGGTATGGTGGGGGTGGTGGGGGTGCTATTACAGCTAGTTTACTGCTCTTGTGTTTGCTCTCTAGATGTACCATGAATCATGGCTTTATCACTTTTCATTAATTTTAGACAGGCATAATGGTTGGAAATTACATTTGATATTTGTCCATTTAATTGGTAGTTAGAGTGTAACCTCTAATCACAGCAAACATTGATGGCATGACCTCTGCGTAACAAACAGGATGGGCACCAGTGACAGGTAATTTGGGATAGTGATGGTATTTAACGATAGAATTGGCATATGTTTGACCACTGAGTCAAGACTGCTACTGGTCTGTCTCAATACAACTTTCTCATTTCACTCAACCGTAAATGTCATGTTCGTTTTTGCAGTTTTTGGGATCAGAGATGCTGCCATGTTCAAAAACAACATAAGACAGAGTTTTATGATATGACATATGTATGAAATAAATTTTAATTGAAAGATGCTCAGAAAATACAAAGCACCAATCAGTTAATTGTAATGATACCTGGTGACATGTCACTGCCTCAGGCCACGTCCCTCTCCTGGTGGGCTCCCCTAGATGGACCACCAGTGCAGGCCAGTTAGCCACATTTTCTGCACATTTTAGTGGTGATGTGTAAAAGAGATGTGTATATTCTAGGTAGTGTTTCTGCCTGGGGCACCTGCAGCCTGTAGCCCTTACCCCCCTCACTGAGGCCACCTGTCCCCCACTGCTGTGTGGCCGGACATGCTATAATGCTGCTGCATCCTGTCGCACAAAATTTACCTCCTTACGCCTAGAAATTTCAAGAAAATGGGGTATAGCCATAGTTTCCTGTGGGAAAACTGTCCTCGTAATGGTGAGTAATTATTGCTAATCTTTAACCCCACGACCCCGGCTGAGTGTCAGATGCCAGGAAGTGTGTGAGGAAGCCATGTCTGGCTATAGAGCTGGTCCACTGCATCTGTCAACCAGTCTTGCCCACTCAGCATTCTGTGTACATGCTGGACAGGGTGTGGCCCGAGGCTATGGAAATGCTATAGGCAGATGTTGTTAATCCACAGTTTTGCTTAAATCTCAGGCATAGATTTCATATCAAAGTCTTGCTCTTTGTTGTTTTTCTGGCTAAAAGTTTGAGCCTGAGGACCGGATCTGTCACATGACAGCAGCATGAAGTCCTTCTCAATTCAAGGTAAACAGGAAAAGTCAGTCATGTCTCTTTTCTTTTCCCCTGTAAACAGGCCAAAACTGGCTGGCGGTCAACTGTTGTGTGCTTCATTGTTTTCGGCAAATTTTGCTTGTGACGAAAAACAGTTTGGAAGAAAATTGTAGATGAGATAACGTGCTCCAGGTCAACAGCTTGCATTAGCGTGGGTTGGACACTATGTGCACAACCCATGCCAAGGGAAGCTGTTGACTCAGTCTTAACTCATGGAGGAAAGTGTTGATCTTTGTCAGTTGAGTACATTTCTTTCAGATACACCTGGAAAGAAGTTTTACAGGAACTGTAGTTGTCCCAATTCCATCTTAGCTCTTACAAGGGAAGTGTCAGTGTCTACAGAAGGCTGGTATGCAGTGAAGGCTGTAGTTAGTTACTGAGACAGCAACCTTCCCATGTCCCCCAAGCCTGTCATCACACACCACTTCTGCGGCCTTTCTGTCACACACAGCTTCTGCTGCCTGCTGTCACACACCACTTCTGCTGCCTACCGTCACACATTGCTTCTGCTGCCTACTGTCACACACCACTTCTGCTGCCTGCCGTCACACACTGCTTCTGCCTGCCGTCACACACCACTTCTGCTGCCTGTCACCACCCCTGCCCTGTAGCGCCACTGGATGCAACGCGATATTTATGGTTGTCAAGTAAATATCACTGAAAACAAATTAATGGACACCTGCTATTGGCCCATTGTGCTTGGTGCTGGAACATTGACGTAGTAGTTGTAATTGGAATACCTATGATATAATGACTTTAATTTCATTCTTCATATAGTGGGATGGGCTGGCACCAGCAAAGAGTTCTACGCATTATATGTGGGGATGGGACAAGGGTCAGAGGTCATACCCACTCTGTGCAGGGATAGGACAAGGGCCAGTGGTCATGCCCATTGTACTTTGTCTTAATGCAATGGTTTTACTGCCATGGTGTCAAACCAGACTTGTCATTTCTGGAGCAAAAAAAGTCTCCAAACTTCCTGTTTGCCACTTTTTGTGCCCATTGCACACAATATTTTCATCATCATAGTGCAAAAGATTTTATGATTTCCATATTTTGTTGAGAAATTTGTCCCAGTTTCAATAGGAAACCTTCAGGGAGCATCTGTTAATGATATAGCACTGATACATTGGGTAATACTCTGTCTCACTTGTCCTATCTGGTGGTGTACACAGGACACTCAGTGACCTGTGGCAGCCAGGGTCATCACAGCATCCACTGGCAGGGCCACACCCACTATGCTGGCTGGCTGTGATGACCACCACCTGTATACATGTCTCTGCTGTCCCCTGGCACTCCCTGTCTGCCTTTACAACTCTCCTGCACACACACTACATGCTGAGGCTTGTGTCTGTGGACACCAAAAAGCTGGTGTGATCACCCCCTTAGTTATGCAGGATATTTCATCTCCTCAATATATGTTCTTTACTGTCTCTATATGAAGAAGGGGGGTAAGGGGCGGGGTCATTTCGCTGGTACAGGTAATTATTTTTCTAGAGTACACAGTACGGAAAAGAAATATCTTTCAAAATTTTGGATAGTACGAAGTACGTAAAATAAGAGGGCTTCCAGTACACCAGTACAGTAAATAAAAAGCCTCCGTGCGCCAGTACGGGAAACCCCTTACCCACGCTCTATGAAAATAAGACTGACAGGCTGACCTGACCAAATAGAGGCTGACCTGACCAGCACAAGTACCTGGCACGGGTGTCTTCTTTTTAAAGGTGGAAGCAGCAGTTCAACTGTTGAGAGGCTCTTATGATGTCAGGGTTCTCTGTTATCACTAAAGTCTTGTAAGGCTGTAACTGTTTGACCTCTCTCACCAATATCTTAAACGTTTGTTTAGGATGAATAGTTTTTGGACATCAACTTGTATCAAATTTATGATTAGTTGCAGAGAGCTTTCATGTAGTTCTGCCTCACCCCGGTCTTCATTGCTAATAGCTCCCATCCACAACCTCCATTCCCTCGTTGCTAATAGCTCCTGTCCATGACCTTCATTCCCTCATTGCTAATAGCTCCTATCCACGACCTTCATTCCCTCATTGCTAATAGCTCCCACCCACAACCTTCATTCCCTCATTGCTAATAGCTCCCGTCCAGGACCTTCATTCCCTCATTGCTAATAGCTCCCATCCATGACCTTCATTCCCTCACTGTTAATAGCTCCCATCCACGACCTTCATTGCCTCATTGCTAATAGCTTCCATCCAGGACTTTCATTGCCTCATTGCTAATAGCTCCCATCCACGACCTTCATTGCCTCATTGGTAATAGCTCCCATCCACGACCTTCATTGCCTCATTGCTAATAGCTCCCATCAATGGCCTCCATTGCCCCACATTGCTAATAGCTCCCATCCACGACCTTCATTCCCTCATTGCTAATAGCTCCCATCAATGGCCTCCATTGCCCCACATTGCTAATAGCTCCCATCCACGACCTTCATTCCCTCATTGCTAATAGCTCCCATCAATGGCCTCCATTGCCCCACATAGCTCCCAGCCAAAACTTTCATGGTTAGGTACCTCCCTTCCCCTCCCCCCCCCCCCCACCAGCCATAACCCTCTGAGCCTTAGAGCTCCCTGGGGCCATTTGAAGCCCTCATGACAACAGAACTCCAAGCAACAATCCTCATGGCCACATAGTTCCCAGCCACAGTGTTATGGTCGCATAGTTCCCAGCCAGGATCTTCATGGCCACATAGTTCCCAGCCACAGTACTCCATGGCTACAGGAGTCTCAGGCTCCCAGCCATAGATCCCAGCCACAGCCTTCATGGTCATATTTCCTCGCCACAGTGCAGGTGGCAGCACTATTGCAGGCCTCCCTCTCTGCCCCCCCCCCACCCCAAGCTGTTAACACAGCTCTCAGTGGTTGCTGTTGGCTTCCTGAATATGCAGAAACACTACCCAGGGAGGATGAGATGGAAGCTGAGTGCGGATGAGCCCTAATTGGTCTAACCTGTGAACCTAGCAGGTGCCCCACATCAATAAAGTTCCCAGGTTGCTCAACACCACTGATCTGCTCAGATAGAATTTCTCCCTCAATCAGATGTGATCTGGTAAAGATCATTGCCATGAAAGTGATAGGAGGGATCCAGTTTGGGGGGCAATCAGCTATAATCTTGTTGGTTGTCTTGTGTTACTGCCCTGGCAGGGATCTGATGATCTAGTGATACTGTGATCTCCCTACAGGAGGCCTGAGAGTCAAACCAATTGGCTCCAATTAGCTCCAGGCCGCTAACACTCAACAAAGTATCTGGGATATAAAAAACAGTGATGAGTATACAAAGATTAAATGTACAGACTAATGGAGACAAGCAAAATTTGTCTTGAAATACCAGACCACAATATTGACGGTAGATGTTTCAAGTAAATTGTAGCTGTTGGATATTCTATGGCAGGAGGGAAGGTTACTGTATATCCTGGTATGTGCACTCTGGCAGTGGTCCTGTCAGGCACTGGTCATCATCAGGCCCACAGGTTTGCAGGAATACCTTTAGAACCTGAAGCTACAACAGATTCAACCAGACTTCACAACATGGATGTACAGTAAAACCTCTCAAGGCCGAACACCCTTGAGACCCAGCCAAAGTATTTGGGTATCAGAGGTGTTTGGCTAATAGAGGGTTTGGGGGCGTGGCCTTGTGGCTACATCTTGCACATGTAAACTTTGGATTCACCTGTGCATGCCCATGCATTGGGGAATTTACCAGCCCCAATACAATATAGTTATATAAATTACAAAAATTTGAAGCAAAAATAAAGTCTGAGATAAAAATAGAACTTTATAAAAATCCCAACCACTTGAGAAAAAAGTTTACAGGATTCATAAACTTAAGGCTAACAGTGCATGTACTTTTCAATATCATTAGGCTACATGACTAATGTTACTGGTACATGTACTGAAGTATGGACATCTGTCCTACCTGTCACAGTGCATTATATCTGCATAATTTGATGACATAAAACATCAATTTATTGTCCAACATTGACACATACTATCTGTATTACCCTGTACCACACTGCTAAACTTGAGAATGCACTTACTAGTTTGATAAGTTCAAACCAGTTTATTGTATGTACAGCTGTAGAAGGTCTCGCCATGGAACCTACACACTATTGACACAGTGTTGCCAACCTGCCAAACTTAGAATGCAGGAGATAAAAAGTAAAATTACGGGAGGTTGATAAATTAATATGAAATATAGAAGGGAAATATTGATGAAATTCCGGGAGGTGACTCAAAATTGTCAAAAATCCACACTTTTTCAAGTATTTTCAGCATAAAATTCCGGGAGTCTCCCGAGGAATCCGGGAGGGTTGGCAACACTGTTGACATCCTTTGAATACATTATGCCACAAATTTGATGATAGTGTTGAATATAAAAAATTGTGATGTTTTTGTATCAAACAACAATGAATTTCCTGAAAATTCCTTCTTTCTGGATGGTAAGTGTTCAGCCTTGACAGGTTAACTGTTGCTTTGGGACCCAAATCAAGTGTCAGGTGTTCAGAGTAGAGAGGTGTTCACGGACTGCAGGTTCCAACACTTGGCTCTCCTATTAGATTACATACATAACAAAAAAGTTGGGCCCTGAAAAAAGTGTTCAGGTAACAGAGATGTCCAGCTTGGCAGGTTTTACTGTATGTATGTACATATATACACATGTATGCACAAACATACATACATATTAATGTATGTATGTATGTATGTATGTATGTATGTATCCATACAGATTTATATACATATGTATACATGTACAGTATATATATATATGTAAACACCTACACCAATATGTGATTTCTCAGAACAGGTGGTCTATCAATGAGATGTAAGTAACTTGAAATGTATGGAGGTGGGTGGACTAGGGTTACTGTATTCTCCCTGTGTTTGTTATTTTACTGATGCTTGTCAAACTTTGTAAACAAGCACAAGAAGTTTGTTTCTGGTATTGCTTTGACAAAGAGTTTATCCAAGATAGTTTCAAGTGAAAGGCCTGGGATTACACAGCAACCCAAAAAAAAAAGGCTTTGAAATAGATATGTGTACAATATGTGGATGACAGTGGGGGGATTCATTAATTCCGATGTCTGGGCTGTCTGGCAGTGTGAGGGCCCACATGCTGCCCCTAGAAGACTGCCCATCACTTTATCAAGACAAACAGCATCTACACAAAGTACACAAATTGCTGCCCAGGGGAGACATCACCACTCGCAGATAGCCAAGGGCTATTTTTGTCTCATACTCTTTTCATTTTCCGTGATGCATGAACAGTCATATTTATTTTACATGTTTGTAAATTACATCATTATTTCACTTGCATTGTTATGATGATCAAAATTATGCGGACATTGTAAATGGGTAACACTATTAGTTTGGGGGCTGAAATGTGATCCCTACCCCAATTCACCCCCTCAGTGGTGTTTATAAGGGGCTCTGCTGCACAGGGGCTCAGGAATGAAAATTAAAATAAAAAAAAAAGAATGATAGTAATAATGATAATAATGACAGATCCCTATTTGTCATGACAGACAGTGTGAGAAGTGAGGATACTCCAGTGTTAATTGTGCAGAGGGTGCCTTGTGCCTGTCCAATGACAGTAGGTCCCAGCAGGACAACAGGAGCGTCTGCTTCTGCCACTAACAATGTGAAATCTGATCTGCAAAATGGAATCTGTTACTCCATGGGACTGCAAATAATGAATAGTGACTTTGCTCTTCAGAAGTACCCATGTGTCTAAATGTTTGGGAACTCCCTGCACCTTTAGTTTGACAGCAAGCAAAACATGATTAGCTACATGTAACAGGTATCACTGCACCAAGCCTGGAGTGTTGACAAGTTGACTGTACCTGCTGAGTCTGGTTTTAAGGAATGATGAATGTCCATTGGTCTGTTATCCATGTTACTTGTGTGTTGCTGTGTTGTCAGTGTTACATGGTCATTGCTGCGTCATCATTGTTACATGTTCATTGCTGTGTTGTCAGTGTTACATGCTCATTGGTGTATTGTCAGCATTACATGCTCATTGCTGTGTTGTCAGTGTTACATGAACCAGGGTTCATACAAACCTTGAAAGTTTGGAGAAGTTTTGAATTTCAGGTCATGTCATTCAAGGCCTTGAAAAGTCTTGAATTTCACACTTGTGTCTTGAAAAGTTTGGAAAATCATGTTTTGTACTCAGACTTAGGTATTTTAATTCATTTGCAACAGAAATGTGGTAGTTCGGTTAAATGATACCTGTTATTTTTGTTACATGTTGGCCCTGATGTAACTCAAAGTTAGTTTGGAATTTTGGACAAATCAGTCTGGAAAAGTCTTGAAAGAGTCTTGAAATTTGTGGCCAGATAGGTGTATGAACCATGAATTGAACATTGCTGTGTTGTCAGTGTTAAATGTTCATTCCTGTGTTGTCAGTGTTACATGTTCATTGCTGGGTTGTCAGTGTTACATGTTCATTGCTATGTTGTTAGTGTTACATGTTCATTTCTGTGTTGTCAGTGTTACATGTTCATTGCTATGTTGTCAGTGTTGCATGTTCATTGCTATGTTGTCAGTGTTACATGTTCATTGCTATGTTGTCAGTGTTACATGTTTATTGCTATGTTGTCAGTGTTACATGTTCATTGCTGGGTTGTCAGTGTTACATGTTCATTGCTATGTTGTTAGTGTTACATGCTCATTTCTGGGTTGTCAGTGTTACATGTTCATTGCTATGTTGTCAGTGTTACATGTTTATTGCTATGTTGTCAGTGTTACATGTTTATTGCTATGTTGTCAGTCTTACATGTTCATTGCTGGGATGTCAGTGTTATATGTTACATGTTCATTGCTATGTTGTCAGTGTTACATGTTCATTGCTATGTTGTCAGTGTTACATGTTCATTGCTATGTTGTTATTGTTACATGTTCATTGCTGGGTTGTCAGTGTTACATAATCATTATTGTGTTGTGGATGTCTTTAATGTCATGTGTTCGTTGTTGTGTTGTCGGTGTTACATGTCCATCGCTGTGGTGTCAATGTCCCATGTCCATTGGTGTGTCAGTATTATGTACCCATTGGTGTGCTGATACTCTTACATGCCCATTGTTGGGTGCTCCATGTTACATAAAGCTGAGTACAATGAACACTTTGTAGACACACATGACATGGTGTTAACACATGCGTGGACTCTACACCAGCCAGTTATGTACACCAAGGATGGTTTGTAAATTATCATTTTACCCAAAGAACCTGCTGTGTATAGACCTGGGCATATAAAGGCCCCTATGATACATCCAGGATACAGACATGCATTGCTGGAGTAGGCTGTATATGTTTTTAATACTCGATGACTATACCAGGGGCATGGACATGTGTGCATTGGTTGCTTTATGAGCCTGGTTATGTTGTACAGGTGTATTTAATTATACCTGGGTATCCTTGACATATGTATATGTGGGTATTTTTGTGCACATGTTTACATGGGTATGTACATGTATGCCAGGATGTGCTGTGTACGTACATCCAGGAAGGATGTACATGTGTATGCCAGAATGTGCTGTGTAAGTATATCCAGGAAGGATGTACATGTGTATGCCAGGATGTGCTGTGTACGTATATCCAGGCAGGATGTACATGTGTATGCCAGGATGTGCTGTGTAAGTGTATCCAGGCATGATGTACATGTGTACGCCAGGATGTGCTGTGTGAGTATATCCAGGCAGGATGTACATGTGTATGCCAGGATGTGCTATGTAAGTATATCCAGGCAGGATGTACATGTGTATGCCAGGATGTGCTGTGTACGTATATCCAGGCATGATGTACATGTGTATGCCAGGATGTGTTGTGTACGTATATCCAGGCAGGATGTACATGTGTATGCCAGGATGTGTTGTGTAAGTATATCCAGGCAGGATGTACATGTGTATGCCAGGATGTGCTGTGTATGTATATCCAGGCATGATGTACATGTGTATGCCAGGATGTGCTATGTATGTATATCCAGACATGAAGTACATGTGTATGCCAGGATGTGCTGTGTAAGTATATCCAGGCAGGATGTACATGTGTACGCCAGGATGTGCTGTGTACGTATATCCAGGCATGATGTACATGTGTATGCCAGGATGTGCTGTGTAAGTGTATCCAGGCATGATGTACATGTGTATGCCAGGATGTGCTGTGTAAGTATATCCAGGCATGATGTTCATGTGTATGCCAGGATGTGCTGTGTAAGTGTATCCAGGCAGGATGTACATGTGTACACCAGGATGTGCTGTGTAAGTATATCCAGGAATGATGTACATGTGTATGCCAGGATGTGCTGTGTATGTATATCCAGGCATGATGTACATGTGTATGCCAGGATGTGCTGTGTACGTATATCCAGGCATGATGTTCATGTGTATGCCGGGATGTGCTGTATAAATGTATCCAGGCATGATGTACATGTGTATGCCAGGATGTGTTGTGTACGTATATCTTGATATCATGTACTTGTGTATACATGTACCAGGATGTGCTGTGTATCCATGTATGATGTACATGTGTATTCCAGGATGTGCTGTGTGTGTATATTTGGATATACTGTATAAGTGTAGGTATATCAAGATGTGCAGTGTATGTATATTTGGTTACACTGTATGTGTGTACGTATGTCGGAATATGGTTTTCATATATACCAGGATGTGCTAATTATGTATTTATCTCAAAAAGTGAAATGTCCTGCAACATTTCCATGTCATCAATACCCAAAATACCAGGGTATGTTGTGTTATCAGCGTAACATTACCATGGCTGTGTTGTATACCCAGGTATACTGTACATGTATATATATACCTAGGTATTGTGCACATGGATACCTGGGTATGCTATATGTACCCAGATCAGGCATGTGCCAGCCAGTGTACTGAGTGACCCCTGGCTGGCAGCACTTGCCTCTGAGCAGGCATTGCCTGTCAGCCACTGAGAGAGTGAGTTTAGTGACAGGAGAGGCCCCTGGTTGGGTCACCCCCTATGGTGGCTTATTAATTCAACAATAGCCTGATGTGGTTCTCGTTTGCCTTACAGCAACACAAGTGGCTGTGCAAGAAATTAAAGTAATTTTTTGCACTCAAGCTGCTGGCCACTGAACTAATTTCATGTGCCACAAGTGTGTAGTAGAGAGAGGCAGGAGCACGATGTGCCATCAGACGTATGGTCTGACATGTGCAGATGTCAAAAGCAATCTGTAGACCTTTGTCACTTCATTGAACGAAATCTGCCTTGCATTTTGGTGGAAAAAATGGCATAAGGAACATCCATGAAGTTTTTTTTTTCTCCAGGAGTTTATTCAAACAGTTTGTCAACTATTTAGATTTGAATAAATGACGTCTTTCTAGCCTGCAGAGGGGAGCCTGAGTGTCCCACTCACTACAAGTGTCCTGGAGTAAAAACCACCGACCAAAACTAGCTATGACACCCTCAGAACTGGAAAATAAAGCACTCACTACAAGTGCGCTTCTGCCAGTCTGCAGTTTCCATATTCATATCACTGACAGAGCAGAGCAGTGTGTACATCTAATGAAGACAGAGGTATCTTTCTAAATTTGCAAATTTTATGCACAATGAAAGTGGTCAGGTCCCTCGCACAATGGGGACTGTGAAGGTGTTTTTATTAACTCTGCTGACAAAAGGTGACAGAGCTAAAGCCATCACTCCTGTGTCACCCAGTCATCTGGTAATATTTGCTTGTGGATGCCATGCAGTCCATACTTTTAAGGTTAGCCCCATACAACTTTCAGGTCTTGAAGAGTGTTTGTAAATCTGGGCCTGTATCAATGTTGGTGGCACCACATGCAATATTATTTAACATATCGGGCAAAATGTGAAAATCTTGTGACCACTCTGGCAACTTTAATTTTCAATGGATCGTCATGAAATTTAGTGGTATTATGGAAGAGGTTAAAATCTTGTGCATGTGGTATTGTTGATGCCATCGGTAATTTGATGGAAATTATGAGCCAAAATGTTTCTGCATGATAACCAGAAATGTTTTTATGATAGGACCTGTTTATTGCACAGGATTATAGTCCTTATCCAGGGCTCAATCAGTTTTGAAGATGGGTGACTTTGACCCAATTTCTAAGATCAGAAGGTGACTGCAGTGAATTTGGTTTCTGCGTCCTTACTCACAATTTAACTTAGTGCTTCAATATTTGCATATGATTACAGTCCTCTGTTAAGGCATGGGGAACTTGGAAGATGGATGACCTTGACCAGTTATCAAGGTCACCACACAGTCCTTTTAGTGAACTTGGTTTCCATATGATAACTAAAGACATTTTTAACCTAGGGTGTCTTATTGCACAGGAATATAGCCTCCTATAGGAGCTAGGTCAAGTTTGAAAATGAGTGACCTTGAGTCAATTCCCAAGGTCACAGAGCCACATTACTGAATTTGGTTTCTGCTCAATAGCTGCAGACGTTTTTGAGCTAGAGCTTTCATATTGCACATGTATATAATCTTCTATAAGGGCAAGATCAGCTTCAAAGAGGGCTGACCTTGACCTAATTCCCATGGTCACAAGGCCACTTTCATCCTAAATCTATAAGGACTACATCAGGTTTGCAAATTGATGACTTTCATCCACTTCCCAAGGTCGTGAGTGCCCCATTTAGTACTATCAACAGGGTAATGAGGGTGAACATACTGAGGGTGGGGCATGGGGGTGGGGTATCCATGGTTTACTAACATGTCTTGTTTAATCTGAGTTGAAAGTCGAATTCAAGTGCCATGTTGGAGTAGAAAGGTCAAAATGTCAAAATCTTTTGAATGCTCTTCCATCTGTAATTTTTACTGGATCATTATGAAATTTGGTGCAATAGTAGAGGATACTGGTGCTGTCATCTGTATTGGGACAGAAGTTAAGAGCCAAAATATGTTGAAAGAGATCAAATTCTGAATCTTGTAAAGTAATTAAACTCAATAGGCCAAAATTGTACCATGATATTGATCATGGTTTCACAAATATATTATGTATTATGGATGACCTTGACCTTTTTGCCAGGTCACTGGCACGCTAAAGTTAAAAGAGGTAACTTACCAATCAGGTCCACAGTTTTCAAGTTAACCTGATATGACTTTCAGGACTCAACCAAGGGTATGAAAATATAAGTGGTGGCCCCACCTACACTTTTAAGCAATACATAGGTAGAAATGTTAGAACTGTGTGTACAGTCCATATAGCAGCTTTAATTTTGGTGGATTTTCATGAAACATAGTGGGATTGTTGAAAAAGTATTTATCTGAATCAGAAAATAAGATTTGCTTGACACCAAATCTGTGTCAACTAAAACTTAGAGAGTGCGTGTTTGTGATATCAAAGAGGGTAGAGAGACAGGAGGGAAGTCGAGGCATTCAGCTGGATGCCCTTAAAATTATAAAAAATTGAAAGGGTGCAACATATCCTCATAATGTACCTCCCTGGAAACCACTCATATCCTTTACAATGGAATTTAAGTTGGAAATATAGATGACACTTGAATTCTTGTCTCTATCTACATTACTGGCAAAGAAGATATTCTCTTTGCCTCATTGTTTCCCAAACAGGTCAGCAGAGCACTAGGCCCATGGGCCTCTTGTTTGAAGTACCAATAAAAATGTAGAACAGGAAAAACAAAAAGAAAAAAACAACACACACAAACCAAAAGCACCCCGCAAACTCAAGCGTACCGTGAGAGTCATCCAGGAAGACAAACCTGTGGCCTTGACATAAAATTTATCACACAACTTATTTGTGTACAAGAAAGTGATTGGTATACAGTATCAGTGTTTTCCCCATATAATCTTGAGAGAGTAGTGGGATTTGCAGATTTAACCAAATTTGAGTAAATTTCAAAAATAAGAGCCCTTATGGGAAGACAAAGTCACCTAATTTCAGGATCACAGCCCTACAATTTGTAGGGCTCTGGGGACACTCAGATGTACACAATGCAATATAATCACCAAGTAAAACCTGCACATGTAAAATTCAAAGGTCACAACATATGCAATTAGTAATGAGTAAGCCCATGGAAAGTCAAAACTGTTTTATATAAACAACCACTTTGGGAAGAAAAATTGGTGAGTTTTAGCAGCTATATTGGAGTCATATTGTGGCAAGTATTAAACTCACGTTTCCTGCGGACATGGGGGCGCTGTCAATATACATTTCAGAGCAAGCGTCAATACATAATGAAGGCAGTCTGGTCCCATATCACTGGGCTCAAAGAAAAGCAAGAAAGTGAGTGTCAGGCACTGATCTTTGCCTCTGGTGTCTTTCAGATCAGTCTGAGTGGAGGCAAGGCTCCCATGCAGATAGATGGAGAACCCTGGGAACAGACACCAGCAGACATCATCATCACCCATCACAACCAGGCAACCATGCTGGCCTATCCTGAGTAACACACCTTCACTGCACTACCATGCTGGACTATCCTGAGTGACACACCTTTACTGCACTACTATGCTCATCTGTCCTGAGTGACACACCTTTACTGTGCCACTATGCTCATCTGTCCTGAATGACACACCTTTACTGTACTACCGTGTTGGCCTGTCCGAAATGACACTTTTACTGCATTATCAATTGGGCCTATCCTGAGTGACACACCTTTACCAGACTACTGTGGTTGGCTGTCCAGGAAGATATATTACCATGTAGCATGCGAACCGATCCTTAGAGGTAGACCTCCGGCTTATTTCCATGACAGTCTCTCCGGAGTTACACACACCATTACCAGGCATACCCTGCTTGACAGACCTTTGTGTCAGTGTTTGTAGATCTGCCCTGGTTTACTGGACTATTGAGTTAGAGCATTGTTATAAAAGGAGCTGACAGAACAAAGTGTTGATGGCAGTCCAGTGCTGACACCAAGAACATCTGTTCTGTATAGGATAAGAAAAATAAATGTACCTTCTGGGGGATAGGTAGACGTTACGTAACATGTAACAGGACCATGTGATATGCTACTTATTTGCTTGTATTTTTATACACATATATTTATTTTTGAGAAATCTAGTCCTCATTTGGTGTATGTCTCAATGTGCTGTCACAGTTCTGGCTGCTCATGGTAAAGTAAAAGATTATGTTTGTGACATAATCACTACTACCACTACTACTACTACCACCACCACGTGATGAGGTGATGAGAGCTGCCTGTGTCTGCACAGTGACCCAGCTGCCAGTATGGTGTTTTTGTGATACAATGTACACATTTTGTGATACAGTATGTTTAATTCATGTTGCTCTTTTCATGGATTTTTCTGTATATTTATGCTGATGTCTAAGTTGTGTGTTCAATTTGGCTGTGGAAACAGCTTTTATTTTATTTGAAAATGCATTATCTGTGGAAAGAACATCTGTGTAAGTTGATTTTGTCAGGTCTAACCTGGGTGATTTTTTTTTTTTTGCCTGGCGTCACATGCCATGTTGCAAGTACAAACAAGCCAACTGGGGTATGGTTTGTCAGACATTTCAGACATTGCCTAAGGCTTGTAGTACTTGAGTGTGGAGGAGGTAAAACTGGAGATATATCCCAGGGTCTGGGAAAAGCATCTGAGTAGAGAAACAGTCACATGGCTCAAGACCACGCCAACTGTTGTACTTCACTTGCATGGTAGCATTTTCAGACACAATTTAACCAAACATTCTGACCCTTGTATGGTCTGTCATTGCAAACAAAATTCTGTCATGCTTTTTCTGTGAGAAATTCAAGGTATGCAGGAAACATTGACGATGTGAAGTGGAAATGGTATAAAAGAAGGCCTGCTGCAATGGATGTCACTGGTCCATGTTCAAAGACCAGGCCCCACAGAAACATATCTCAGCAAATAAATGTACGGCTTAAATCAGGTGAAACTGTCATTGTTTTGCCAAAACATAGATCTTTGTGATGCTTTCCTTGATATATTTGAAACTATGTTCAAATTTTAGTGTGTGAATTGTAAACTTGGAACTGTCATTGGTTCTGAGTGGGTAACAGTTGTATACATGTAGTGAATTGCAAGGTGGCAGTGGTGGTCTTGAACCATAGTACAATATATTTGCAATAGTGTATTCCTCCTAATGAGAGTCCACAGCTGAGAAAATTGCTGTTCCTTGTACACCAGTGAAACATTTGAAGTTATAGACACAAGATAGACATGGATCGAGTGTAAGACGGAAAACTGGTTCCCTGAATTTATATCAGATGGCCACTGATACTGGATGCCTGTCAGGGCAGGGCTCCAGTGGGACAAATGTGGTCTATGAACTGCTATTACCATTGTGTCGTTTTTACCTTGGTCTATGAACTACTCAGGAGATTCAGATGAAAACACTCAAGCATGTTCTGGAAACTAATTACAGGGTGCATCAACAGTTTGTGAGACCTATATATCTTATGATTGCATAGTAATGAATGTATAGGGAACAGAGATTCACAGTTGTGGCTGCCAGTGTGAAAAAGGAAGAATGATTCACAATAGTGGCTGTCAGTGTGAAAATGGAAGAATGATTCACAGTTTTGGCTGTCAGTGTGAAAATGGAAGAATGATTCACAGTAGTGGCTGTCAGTGTGAAAATGGAAGAATGATTCACAGTTTTGGCTGGCAGTGTGAAAAAGGAATGATTCACAGTAATTATTGTCAGGGTCAAAAAAGGAAGAATGACTGATTCACAATAGTGGCTATCAGTATGAAAATGGAAGAATGATTCACCTTGGTGGCTGTCAGTGAGAAAACAGAAGAATGATCCACAGTAGCAGCTCAGGCTGTCCGTGTGACTATGGAAAACTGATTGCTATTCACAATAGTGGCTATCAGTGTGAAAACAAAAATTGTATGGGTCTATGTATGTGGAAAGGTGGTGTAGTTAAAGTACAAAATGATATTATTTATAATTAATTAGCTTAATAAAGCAAGTATATTAATAAAAAGCCAACAAAGCAAGATTATTTAACAATTTGAAGTCTTGGTGCATATACAATTACTGTGTCAGGAAACTTACATGTATAAAAGACTTAAGAAGTACATTATGTGGTCATCTAAATCATCTATTTCTGGAACCATGGGAATATTTAATGTAGTGTTCATGAAACAAATTATGAATTTGAATCTTCTCAAGTACATGGAAAAGATAAGGAATTTACAATTGTGTAACATTTGTGCAAAAGAAGGATTTTACTTTTAGAGACAACTTTAATATTTTTATGATGTTTCCGCATTTTTTAGAATGCAGATTTATTTTGATAATGCAAAATAATAAAAATATACTTTGTACGATTTTTATGTAACTTGTACTTCTGCCAGTATTAGCTTTATTAAGGCAGTAAAATGTTGGATGTTGGAGTTACCCTATGATCAGAGAAATTTAATAGGTTTTTTTTTTTCCAAAGAACTCTTTTATACTTCCTTGTTATTATGAGTTCTGATTTGTACAAATTTTCGGCCTATCTCGCTATTTTGCACGAGTCTCTTCCTCGTACAACTCTGGCCAGTCAGACGTGGTGCCATAAAGCCTGAGTCACTGAGGCAATACAAGGCGGAGGTTGAGTCTGATCCTGTATCACAAACCTGGCGCTCTCCCAGCAGGCTGATGATACTGACATATTCATGTCAGATAAAGCTTTATATTGTGTAAGGTCATGACAAATAATTTCCTGGAGTTGGCAAATGAAGGTCAGTTTTGTCAGTGAACATGCCAATGTTTAGGTGTTTTATGCGTGTTTCCGGTGTGCAGCGGAAAGTGTCGTAAAGCTGGACAGGGCTGGGTACTGGCAGTGTCCACGCTGCCGCCCAGCCTCACTCCTCATTGGGTTTTGGTACTCACGATGAATACACACAAGGTGTGTCTGTTTGTATTAGGCTAGGTGTCTTGACAAAATACATGCAACCACCAATAGGAAGCCCAAGGCAGAAGCTTTTTTTTTTGTCCGAGTGCATGGATGACTAAGCTTATACTCAACATGTATTATACATCTCTATGTCACCAATGTCAAGTCGTAAATAGAGATCTGATGGTTTTATTTTTTGCAAGGAGCTTAGCATAATGCATTTGCTTATTTTATTGCAGATACATTTATGGCTGATTCCAGACAGACCTGTAGTTTCACTTTCCACTCAGAACTTCAATCCTGAAATCCTGAATGAACGTCTGCACTTTATGCACCAAATAGTTTTGTTGATTAAAAAAAAAAAGCTGAAAATGGGGGGGGGGGAATTGTTGAGTTTTTTTACACCAATTAAAGTGACTGGGTGTCATTGCATTAGTGTACATATACCATATTCATTCCAATAGTAGCACGCTGTGCTAATGCAAAGAGTTCCAGGAGCAGACCTGGTTTTCGCAGAGTTTTGTGATCATGATGATATGTCTTAATTTTCAATACCACGAGCAATTACACTTATTATAGAATCCATATAGCATAAAATAACAAGAGTGAACCCTCTTCTTCCATCAAAAGCAGTTAATTTGTACAAATATTGAAAAATGTCGAATTTTCAATAAAATCCCTGAGATATGGAAAAGTAGGGAGTTTGCTTCTATTTAGCATGTGCTAAAAATTGGAATGAATACGGTATTATGTTTTATACACAGGTTTAATTTATCTGCCGTGTTAGCTATGTACCTTAGCACATTGGTAGGAGTAATCTTGTATTTGTACGATTTTCTATGCAGCATGGACTCACAGAAGCACATTTTGTCCAACCCTACACATGTTTCATGACTTGCTGACGTGATGTCAAATTTATGTTCATTGATGTGACTTGTGTTGATTAGTCAGGGGTCAAAGGTGACAGTCCACCAATAGTGAGAGGTTAATAAATGTGTAATGAAGTCTAATATCATTAGGGGGTTAATTGCTAATGAGTAGCTCCGAGATGATGGATGAGTGTCAGTGTCCCGGCTGAAGGGCCCCACCATCAGTTATATACATTTTGCTACACTTTGTTTAAATATTCAGAAAATGTCAAAAAAATCATTCAAGTGGTTATGTTTTCTTGTAACATCATGCTCTCAAAATACTCTATATCATCTGCAGCTCAGGACAATTACTAAAAGTGCATGGTGTAAATGGGACTAAGTTCAGAAATCAAGGGATGAGATGACAGCCTGTAGGAGATAGCTTTACACTGCCCAGTGGTGGCTCTCACTTGTAGTTGCTCGCTTCTGTTTGGATGTGCGTGTAAACCACTGATGTTACACAACTGAATTTCGTTGAACCTCATGCCAAAATGGCGCACAAAAAATAAGACTATTATGAAGACTTTGTCATCTATACAGGGAGTCTACATAGGCTCCATACCCTGTCAGACCAAATATGTTGTTGTCAAGGGGGCTTTTTTATGACATAACAGTCTATTTTCCCAATACATTTACCTGTATTTTAAAACTTATTGCAATATGAAACCATTTTGCTGGGTCGTCTTGCCCAGTAGGTACTGCTGTGGATGTACAGATGACCTACAAGTATCTACAGTATGATATACAGATAACCTACGAGTATATACTGTATGATCATACAGGGATGTACAGATAACCTACAAAAGTACATGTATATACTGTATGATCATACAGCGATGTACAGAAATCTACAAGTATATACTGTATGATCATACAGCGATGTACAGATAACCTACAAGTATATACTGTATGATCATACAGCGATGTACAGAAACCTACAAGTATATACTGTATGATCATACAGCGATGTACAGATAACCTACAAGTATATACTGTATGATCATACAGCGATGTACAGAAACCTACAAGTATATACTGTATGATCAAACAGCGATGTACAGATAACCTACTAGTATATACTGTATGATGATACAGCGATGTACAGAAACCTACAAGTATATACTGTATGATCATACAGCGATGTACAGAAACCTACAAGTATATACTGTATGATCATACAGCGATGTACAGATAACCTACAAGTATATACTGTATGATCATACAGCGATGTACAGAAACCTACAAGTATATACTGTATGATCAAACAGCGATGTACAGATAACCTACTAGTATATACTGTATGATGATACAGCGATGTACAGAAACCTACAAGTATATACTGTATGATCATACAGCGATGTACAGATAACCTAATAGTATATACTGTATGATCATACAGCGATGTACAGATAACCTCCTAGTATATACTGTATGATGATACAACAATGTACAGATAACCTACTAGTAAATACTGTATGATGATACAGCTATGTACAGATAATTAATCTACAAGCACATACTGTATGATCATACAGCGATGTACAGAAAATCTACAAGTACATGTATATGCTGTATGATCATACAGCGATGTACAGATAACGTACTATATGATCCTATAGCCAGGGATGTGCAGATAACTATCCGGTATGATTGTGCAGGAATATACAGATAACTTATGTACTGTATGATCCAGCAGGAATGTACAGATAACATTTAGACTGGCAGAATGCAGGGATATACAGTCGCTTGTAACTTCCATTCTGTACAGTCATGGGTGGATTCTTTGTTTTGCACGATGTAATTTGACATCTAATTGAATATGCATACTAAAGTAGTTCTCACCCCTTTGTGAAATAAACCAATGGGAAATGCAGTCTAAAAATTTTTTAGGGCAAAGTTATCCACCATGAGGGATGAGCAGATACTTTAATAATGAAAGAACAACCGCCAGGTATGGGAGAAATATAGGTGTACATGTAGTCCAATAAGAGGATAAATAAGGTAAACAGTCATACACACATACACACACACACACACACACACACACACAGAGACACACACACACATATATATATATATATACACAGTGGTCCTCCTCTTATAAGGCCCCTCTCACCAGAGGCCACCCCTCTTGAAAGGCCAGCATTCTTGTGCACAAAGTATGGTATTTCAATAAAATTCTCCCCCTCAAGAGAGGCCACCCCTCCTATAAGGCCATTTTTTGGCTGCATTTGGGGTGGCCTTATAAGAGGGGGACCACTGTATATATATATATATATATATATATATATAGGTAAACAGTCAAATTTGTGGATATATAGATAATGACTATGTTTTGGTGCCACGACAATATTACAAAGAATAGTGACCCTATTTATTTTCTACAAAAAGTAAGTGGTAAATGCACATGATATGAAAATTTGGAAATTTGATCCTGGTGAGAGAGTCTGTCAAAGGCTGTCTGTGCACTACATGATGTAATGACTGAGAGTGTTTTTCAAATACTGTGTGAAGGTTCACAGCTAAGGATCTCTGCTGGCCAGGATGTGCTTGAAAAACAATTACAGTGGGTATCTAGAACTTATGATAGCAGCCTGATAAATTCCAGGGATCAGCGCATAATTATGATCCCTGAGACTTGAGGTGGAGAGTGTTGTACACAAGAGGTTGTTCTGTATTCATATTTGGCTCCTTCCACTGATAGGACTGGCTGTGTCACAGATAGCTGTATTTGCTTTCAGAGATGTGCGTTCTAATATATGATAAGCAATCATTGTAATGGTACACTGGGAACCAGTGATATGTAGAACATGGGTACAATGCCCTAGAATCTCTTTTTCTCATGAACCTTGCAAGACAAGATTATGTTCACCTTGGATACAGCACAAGATATACCTGCTTGGCTGCTGGTCAGCTAATGGGGCACATTTGTTCCACTTGTATGCATGTGTAACATATATTGTATAATCACAGTTATGCAACTTGCGGATGCTCTATGTTTGATGTGTTATCAGTTGATCATAAAGTGAGCTCTGATAACATACTAATTGATGAAGTTTGACAGAGTCCAGTGGACTCCTGTCCCGAGGTGACAGCAGGCCAGGGAGAGAGGGGTGTGAGGGCAGGCCAGGGAGAGAGGGGTGTGAGGGCAGGCCAAGGAGAGAGGGGTGTTACAGCAGGCCAGGGAGAGAGGGGTGTTACAGCATGCCAGGGAGAGAGGGGTGTGAGGGCAGGCCATGAGAGAGGAGTATGAGGGCAGGCCGAGGGAGAGGGGTGTGAGGGCAGGCAAAGGGAGATGCCAGCAGCGTGTTGGCTGTGACTCCTAGGGTCAGGCCTCTAATGGTCAGTCCTGTGTCAGTTCTGTGTCAGTTCTGTGTCAGTCCTGTGTCAGACCTGTGTCAGGCCTGTGTCAGTTCTGTGTCAGTCCTGTATCAGTTCTGTGTCAGTCCTGTGTCAGTCCTGTGTCAGTCCTGTGTCAGGTCTGTGTCAGTTCTGTGTCAGGCCTGTGCCATACTTTGATATCAGGTACTGTGATGGCTGGCTGTTTCCAGTGGTCTGTGTATTGGCGGTCTGGCTGCAACCCTGCCCTCACTTGCGCAATGGCAGATGCCCACTACAGGCATCCGGGGAATGTCTCCAATCTCCTCAGAGGTGTGGAGTGACACTCATAACTGCTTCCCCACAATGTACATTTGACACCTTCTTCAGAGACACAGAATAGCAGGAGGCTTGCCTGCTCAACCTCCCCATATTGCTGTCTCTTATCTGCATAACAAGTGTCAATGTTATGAAGGCTCATGGGCCAGCTTACAAATCTAAATGAACTAAAAACAGTCTGGGACACTTAAGTATGCATATTTTTCATTGAAAAGAAAGGAACAAGTTTTAAATTCAATTTAACCATTTTACTCCAGGATCTCAGCCCCTGGCCTGAGAGGAAGAGGAAAAAAATGCAGATGTACAGTGAAAACTCATTATAATGACACCATCTGTCCCCTGAGAATTGTATCAGATAAATAAATCAAATAACAAAGAAAATGAACTTTTTCCCATGAAAATTTGTGTCATTGTATTGAATTTGTTGGATGTCGGAGTGTCATTATAATGAGGTCGGAGTGTCATTATAATGAGGTCGGAGTGTCATTATAATGAGGTCGGAGTGTCATTATAATGAGGTCGGAGTGTCATTATAATGAGGTTGGAGTGTCATTATAATGAGGTTTCACTGTACATGTATATGTAAACAAGGCACATGTGTCTTATTATTGGCAAAGAACTCTGTCTCAGGATACAGGCACGTCCTCTAGTGCAAAATGGCATCCCAGCTTTATGTGTAGAGGTGCTTCATATAGCCCAGTACCACAGGAGTGGAAACCAGTATTTGGCCCATTTGACATATAAAAGTAACAAAACAATCAGCTGAGCAAAAACAAAACAAACAAAAAATGAAAACAGTCATTGTTCATCCTACATTAAGTCGGCACATTGTTATTGAACAAATAAGATGAACGAAGATAAATTTCCTGGGAGCATTCTGTATTAATATGTTCTCCAGATCAGCTGAAGAAAAACCCAACCAGTTTAGTGTGTGTATGCATATGTGTGTGCGTGCGTCCATGTATGTGTGTGTGTGTGTGTGTGCATGCATATGCGTGCATGCGCATGCCTGTGTGTGTGTGCGTGTGCGTGCGTGTGTGTGTGTGTGCGTGTGCGTGCGTGTGTGCGTGCAATATACTACCACCTGTCACTTCCTGGGCCCGGCTGAGTGGAATTCTAGCCTCAAGCCCACATGCTCCTCGTCTCCTCTCCCTGTCACGGGTACAATTTGACAAACTGTCCTTACACAGCTTGCTAAAAAGCATTAGCCTAAAGGCCAAATACATGCCGCAGCAAAAAGCAGGATTGCAGTGAAATGGCATTGAAGGATGCCAGGATCTTGTGGCACAATGATGATGAATGGCTAGACATTAATCTTGTCAGTGATTTGGTTCATGGCATAAATGTATTGATAAAACACCCCCACCCAATGCACAACAATATGTGTCGATGCTAGTTTCACTAAAAAGGGGATTTGTGGAAAGGGATGTAAACACGCGATGGGGCTGCGACTATTGACCTCTTGCTTGTATTGTGAGCCGTTTGTAGTTTGCCTCAGGACACAGGTAAGTTACTCTGGGCATAGTCTTATTGAGAGAAGTAACATCAGAGACACAGACAAAATGTCCTGAAGTCCTATTTTGTGACATTGAACTGCATATTTAAATAAAGTACATGTATTTTAGGTGATCATACAGAACTTGGTAAGGACAGAATGATGGCAGACTGCTGTGTATTCGCTGCAGAGAACTGTTGATGGTCTCGTTCGTACAATAAATTTATGCATTTTCTTTTGAGCATTTTGAATGAAATAGACCAGTTTTAACAAAAACAGAAAGACAAAATTTCATGCATACTGTTAACACATTGGAATGGGACATCTTGGTAAATTGAAAACGTGGCAAGTCCAAAGAATATTACATGTGGAGTACAATTGACAACATGCTGGTTTGGTTCAGCAGCAAGGGGAGGGTTAAAGGGGTGGAGGGTACATGGAGTTCTGGAGGCATTTCAGAGCACATGGAGTCCTATAGGGGTGCAAGGGCACATGAAGCTATACAGGGGTGTAAGGGTACATGGAGTTACATATAGGGATATAAAGGCACATGGACAAGGAGAGGGCCTTGGGATAGGACGTAGAATTACAACATGTGGAAGTATATGTCATTATAAAGTGAGCAGAGGTGTACATGTCTTTGTGACAGAACTGAATATAGAAATATAGTTGAATGACTCCAGCAAAAGGAGACAAAATTTATGTCTTACAGGTGTATAGTTTACAAAGTTTCCGTATACAATCAATGATCAAAATGTAATTTTACAGCATAAGTATTCAGTCTGAAAAAAATAAAATCTTGTATAATGTTCAGATGTAAAACTTGTGTTTTGTGATATATTGTTTCAAAGGGGTATACTTTGAGAGTGAAATGTGTGAGCTATTGCAGGTGATAGATCTCATAGTTTTGTCAGGGGACACTGGTAGGTATGAAAGTCCAGGTACTTGTATTTTTACTAAGTGATATTACAGCCAGTATATATGACAAATCTTTATTGTACATAAACTGACATTACATTGCAGTATCGTACATCTGACAAATATTACTAGAAATAAAATACATTAGGTATAACGTTAAAAGATAAGTGTTTTTGTGAAGCTCTGTAAAGTTGTATGGTACAGAGTCCAGCTGTGTGTTTGTCTAACAGCCACACCTTCTGCCATCCGCCAGATCCTATGTGGCCAGTTTGCCGCGTTGGGTGGGTTGTACCTTGGGGGCTGTGGACAGGCGTGTGGAGAGGAGCTGGGTGTAAAATGTGTCCGTTTGTATTTGGTCATGTACTGACGCCTGGATCTTTTGGCATTAAAAGGAAAGTGGATCTGCCTTCTACGTCTCCATGATCGGCAAACATGGCAGCAGGCAAATATTGGTTGTATCAATACCGCATAATGCCAGTCCAACAATCACACCAGGCATTTACCTGGGTGACTGTGACCTCTGACCCCACTCACGCTGCCACAGGCACGTTCCTGGTTCTACCTCCAGCTGATCTTTTGTTGGAAAATATTCCACTAGAACAAAAAAAGATGAGCAATACCAACGCTGTGTATTAGGTCCGTGTTGACAGCGCCCTCTGTGACCCGCATTGTTAGGCAGTTTTTTCGCTTCTTTTCATGTACATTGTATCATATTATACATAGATTCATTGTTGGAATTTTTTTACATCTTTTACTTTTGATCACATTGTGCCACACATAATTAAATTGTAAATGTTTTCAATCTAAAGACACAGAGAAGTTGACTGTTAATTTGTGTCCAGGGGCTGTTGTTCATGCCAAATAATATAAAATAATGTCCTCACTTTGTGGACTCCACCCCAATAGCCAAGTTTTTATGCCACTTTGCCCTTTTCAAGAAATATTTTTCAAAAATGTTTGCTAAGACATTCCATTGAAAGCTTGGAAAATAAATCTTTTGTCATCATTGGTTGTGGTATGGCTCAGGCGACCAGACAGAAGACTCTCCTTTCATTGATATCTGCTTTCAGATAGAAGTTTGGAAAAAAAAAACTGACAGAATTTATGTGGTTCAAATATGTAATTTCCACTTCAAGTGTTGTACTGATTTTTTTTAATGTATCCAGATGTGAATGTCCAGGGGCTATATTGTTAAAAATGGTTCAAACCCCCTTCTTTAAGATGATTCCATTCAGATTACAACCTCTTAGAAGAATCCGGGTATTTCCGTGACATGGTGGTGTTGAAAGGTGCTTGTCCCGGTGCTTGGGTGGTTGATTGTCAGCTGGGTACAGACTAAGTTGCTTGATTTGTTCCTAGTGATATTGGATATTTATGGGACCCCTTTGGAATGCCATAAGTGGTATTAAAATGTGGCAACTGAAAGAATGAATGTGCCCCACTGCCATATGGAAATACACCACTAGGATCTTCAGTCCTGGGGGGGTAGGGGGGGATTTGTGTTGCAGTCAGTGCCTGTGCTATTACCACAACTGTGGACTGGTGAAAACACGCCCCACTGGCCATGGGCTGTCGTGAGGTGTCCAACACAAGACATAGACAGCCACACAATAGATTTGTCAACGGATCGTACACACAGCTTGTCAACAAAAAATTAATGAGGTTAATTAGTTGGGTACACAGTTAAATTGGAGAGATCATATGAGTGGAGGGGGGATGAAGGATCGTGGGTAGTTGTATAGGAAGGCTGTATATTAACAGTTTGTATACCTATTGGAGTATGGTGGTCTGAGAATGTGTATCAAGGGCACACATATAAATTTGATTACTTCTGGGGCTAGAAGTTGTGGATAACTTGTACAGAGCAATACTCTCAAAACTAACAACATATCTCTGCCTAGATGATATAGAATTAAAACAGACTATAAACAAAGCATTCAAGTATGGTAACAGTTGTCTACATTAGTTATTCGGAAACTTTAGGTGCATTTCGTCCAAAAATTGGTCTCAATATTGTGAAGTTACCACTTCAATGTCAACTTGAGAGAGAGGTTAAGCAGTCTTTTTGGGGGTGATTCCATCAAATTACAATCCCATACAGACCATCAAAGACTTCATTCTCACTTAACCCTTTTCCTGTTGAACCAACCAAATTTGACCAGTGGTTAAATGTTTTCTGCTTCAGTATTTTTGACTAATTTCAACAGTAATCAAAAACAACTTTCATGACAATTACAAATGAGACCGCATGGTTTGGGTGCTTAGTTCTTAACCCATGCCATTGACTCCATCTTAATAGAAGGTGGAGAGGGTTAGGCCGTTTTCAAGGTGGAGAGGGTTAGGCTGTTTTCAAGGTGGAGAGGGTTAGGCTAGGCTGTTTTCAAGGTGGAGAGGGTTAGGCTGTTTTCAAGGTGGAGAGGGTTAGGCTGTTTTGTAAAGAGCAATGTTACCAGCTAAAGCAACACCAGATTAACAACGGTCATGAAAATTTGTCATTCACTTTGACTTCCATCTTTATTGCAAGTCATGCCCACAATCTGTAGGAGCGGCATCAAACTAAGAAGTGGGGTGCACATTGCTACCCCATTCTTATCCCACTTACCTAATGCCCCCTGAGGATATACTGTAAACACCTGTTAGGTCTGGTAAGCTTGCTGTGAATGTCTTTATGCTGTTATAGGCCTGGCACCTCTGTGCAGTTATCAGCCTCATCTGAACACTTCTATGATGTCATCATTCTGCTCTGAACACCTGTAGTCTCTCTCGCTGTGCTCAGCATTTATATTCTTTAAGCCTCCTATAAACACCTATGTTCTTTCATTAGTGCACTCTATACACTTCTATGCTCTTATAAGCCTACTGTATACACTTCTATGATCTCAGTAGCCTACTCTATACACTTCTATACTCATTAGCCTACTCTATACACTTCTATGCTCTCATTAGCCTACTCTATACACTTCTATGCTCATATTAGCCTACTCTATACACTTCTATGCTCTCATAAGCCCTCTCTATACACTTCTATGCTATCAGCCTACTCTATACGCTTCTATGATCTCAGCCTACTCTATACACTTCTATGATTTCATTAACCTACTCTGTACACTTCTATTTTCTCCTTAGCCTACTCTATACACTTCTATGATCTCATTAGCCTACTCTATACACTTCTGTGATCTCATCAACCTACTCTATACACTTCTATGCTCTCATTAGCCTGGTCTTAATACCTTTTTTCTCCCGTTAACCTGTTCTAAACACTTTTATGCTCTCATCAGCCCGCTGAAAACACCTGCCTGTTTTCATTAGCCTGCTCTAAAAATTTTGTTCTCTCATTTAGCATGTTTAACCATCTGTGTGCCGTCAGCAGCCTGCTCTAAATACCTTTAGTTTAATCAGTAACTTTTAACTTGCTGTATTTATGTTTTCCTCAACCTGCTGTAAGGGTGTGTATACTGTCAGGGGGTGTATACCGTCAGGGTGTATACACTGTCAGGGTGTACATACTGTCAGGGTGTATACACTGTAGGGGTGTATACTCCGGGTGTTTATACTGTCAGTATGTATATACTGTCGGGCTGTAAACTGTTGGGGTGTACATACTGTCAGGGGGTGTATACTGTTGGGTTGTGTATACTGTCAGTGCATGTATACTGTCAGGGTGTATATACTGTCAGGGTGTATACTATCAGTGCATGTATACGGTCAGGATGTGTATACTGTCAGTGCGTGTATACGGTCAGGATGTGTATACTGTCAGGGTGTGTCTACTGTCAGGGTGTATTTACTGTCGGTGTATATAATGTCAGGTTGTATATACTGTTAGGGTGTGTATACTGTCGGGGTGTATACTGTCAAGGTGTATATACTATCGGGGTGTGTATACTGTCAAGGTATCTATAATGTTGGGGTGTGTATACTATCAGTGGATGTATACTGTCAGGGGGTGTATATACTGTCGGGATGTTTATACTGTTGGGGTGTATATACTGTCATGGTGTATATACTGTTGGGGTGTATATATTGTCAGGGTGTATATATTGCCAAGGTATTTATATTGTTGGGGTGTATATGCTGTCGGGGTGTATATACTGTCGGGGTATGTATAGTGTCGGGGTGTATATACTGTCGGGGTGTGTTTACTGTCAGGGTGTATATATTGTCACAGTATATAAAATGTCGGGGTGTGTATACTGTCACTGCCCTGTTGGTATCACTGGTCCTTGCTGTCTCCTGCCAGTCTAGACTACTCAACCAGCAGACCCTCTGTTGTGCCCCTACTGTGTCTGACTGTAGGTCTCTTGGACACACATCAGGGATGACCCAGGCTGTACCTATTGCCAAAAACTGCAGGATATTCTGATCTTGCTGGAGTCCAGTTTCTCAGCCTTATATATGTGCTGGAGACACCAGAACTGGCCAGACTGCATGCACAGTGTCTGTAATCACCAAGGTAGACGTCTGTGATATGGTGTGGGGCACCCTGGGATTTGTGGTACTAAATGGTTACTTAAATGGCTGAAGTGTTCCCAAAACTCTGATATTTTCTGTTTGTTTATTTTGTGCCCAATAAAAGGTGCCATATGAGGGTTGAGTGTAAGTTGTGTGTGGGGCCAGCTGGCTGTGGGGGCCACTGTGTGCATTGCACCACAACTGGGTATGAGCTTCGGACAGTTGAGCCACCTCATTATAAGAAAAAAAAAACGGAAAAAAAAAATGGTGCGTGTGATGAGGTGCTTGGACTGGTACAACAGTGTTTAGCTGGGCAATGCTCTCTAAATCATTCATGAGTTGGACACCAGTGGTGCTGGTCACATGACCAGGAAACCACTGCAATTTGTAAGTAACAAATTATGAGGATTTGGTCAATGGATGGCGGTGTGGAGGATCAGTCACAAGCGGCCTGGTCATGTGACAGGTAAACGGCTCCAATCTGGCCAGACACAATTACAGGCATTTCCGCAATGGCAGGAGCTGTGAATGGTGGGGCTTGGTGTGTTTGTCCCTGGCAATGTGAGCTGTGATTGGTGGCTATTAGCGACATCAAGTAGTGCGCTCCAGTCAATTTGGCCCCATCATTTGCTGTATTAGATGCAGCTATTTCTGCTCAGGTAGTTATTGGTTAGATTACACTTGATTGCATTGCTGCCAAATTAGCAACAGAGCTGTTGACCTTCACCAGCCTCTGTGGCCATAGTCCCTTCTTCTCCTTCCCAGCTACAAATTATAGCCCCAGATTTACACCACTGGACCACTGCCTCAGGGCTTATTGCAAACCAACAAGAGATGAACTGTGATAATGCTGAGGGGTAGAAACTCAAACAGAAGGCAGACCAGTGGCTCTGGAGGGGATTTCATTGTTGAGGGTAAACTAAAGGTGACAGCTTTCATCTTAGCCTCCCTGGCCCCATATTCCACCCATACATTGGGGCGGACACCAACCTTGTGATTTACAGTGATTAGAGCTGGCTTAATTCCTGGGCTCTTTTTCTTTGTAACAACAGAAAACAAACTTTCTCAAGTGCTGGATAGGGGCAAAATTAACAGGTGGTCAGCTGTGCTGACAGATCACTGGCTAATGGGCCCAGATGTGGATGGTATGCTGGCTGGCAAATCACGGACAACTGGGCAGGGATGTGGCCAACATCATTGGCTAAAGGGCCCAGATGTGGCCGTATGCTGGCTGGCAAATCACAGACAACTGGGCTGGGATGTGGCCAGCAGCAAGATTGACAAAATTATTGGCTATTGGGACAAAATGTGGCCAGAATACGCCGTATGCATTATTAATTTCCCGCCACAAAGAACAGTTTTGACGCCTGGCGATCACTGGGGACGTGCTGTCACAGACAGGGCCATATGTTCATTTCTCACAAAATTAGCGGTTTTTTGTAATTTTTTGGAAATTAATATGATTACCTCCTATTAAAAGTTTAACTGACAAAAATCTGGCAGTTATGTCAGAACATGGGCAACAGCATGGCACTGGAAGTTAGGAAGAGATCTTGCCAACAGCCTGGTCAACAAATCACCACAGTTGGGCTCAGATGTGGCCAAGGGTCTTGGTGACAAAATCCCAAGCAGAAATCTGATCAACAATTTGACAAATCTTGGCAATTTTGGTCAGGATGTGACCAGTGGATTGGTTGACAAACCAGTTGCAATTGTCCAAGGATAGCAAGGACCTGAAGGACAAATCAGTGACAACTACTCCAAGAAATGACCGACTGCCGGCCTGATGTGTCACAGTGGCATTTAGGTCCAGATCTGCCAGTATTGGGGCCTGATGCAGCCAGCAAGATGAGGGGGCTAATTAAGTGTGTGCATTTTCCTGTGGATGTGTGCTGCGTGGCCCTGTATTGTTCCTGGTAGAATGGACTCCATTGTTAACTTCAAAGCAAAGATGGGCACAGGGAGAGTTAGGTGCTGGTGAATGCTGTCTATTGAAGCAGCATCTGTACTGGCCATGGCCCACATTTCTTCCACCCTGTGCACCCATTGAGGTGATGACATGGTGGGGCACTGAGCATGCACTGAGCACGCACTGTGTTATCAGCAATGATGGCACATTGACTGCTTTATGTGCAAGAAAAGAAAAATTAGGAATCGTTACATTAATCTCCTGGCTATTGATTGCCTTTTGAACTTTTCCAAATCCTACCTGTGTTTCTGTTTAGGATCAAAGGATGTTTAGTTGCCTGTAGTCAGTTTAGCAGACCTATGGGTTGCAGCAGACCCAGAGTTGATGTTTAATGTGGTTCAGTACATCAGCAGGGCTGGATACATTGAGGCTCAAGGACCTGTGGTTTGTTTGTTTTTTTTTTTTTTTTATATACTTTGATTTTTGCAGTGAAGTAACCAATTACCTGTGATGTAAAATTTAGAAACAAAAGAATGTCTGCTATGCAGGCAAGGTCAGTTTCTGCATAGCTGAAATTTGAAATGAGAAGGTAAAGTTGTAATTATTAAGACTATGGGGATAGTCATGTGGGCTGGCCAGCCACTGACGCAGTGTACTCAGACACTCTATTGGGAGGATAGTGGCGTGAGTGACAGTAAGAGCTGTCTGTGTTGACAGCCCTGTGAGCCGTGTGAAGGTGAAATTGGCACTTGACCAAAGGAAGTCCCTGGCTGTAGGGCAGGCTTAGGTCTGACCACTGGTTGACCACTCAGGTGTGCCACACTGAAGTGGATGCTGTCTCTGCAAACCTTGCTATCGACTGCTTCTCACAGCCAGTCCTGGTGTTAGCTGCTTCCCTGACACCCAGTCCACCTGGTTTAAGCTGGCTCCCTGACACCCAGTCCACTTGGTTTAAGCTGCCTCCCTGATACCCAGTCCACTTGGTGTTAACTGCCTCTGACACCCAGTGCCCCTGGTGTTAGCTGCCTCAGTTGCCTGAATGTTGTGTAATGTATGGACAGCAGCCTTGATGTTGTATGAAGTATGAGTCGTGTCAGACAGAGATCTCTGTGTTGGCCCTCACAAAATGAGAGTGAGCTGGACAGGACTAGATCTCACCCTGTCCTTGGCCACTGAGATCACCTGCCAACAATGCAGACCTAAAGTAACTTGACAAAAATTTGAGAGGACTCTTGGAGCCCCAGCGCACTACTGGCACTGCCTCGAGGGTCTTGGGTGCTGTCCTGGAGCCTCAGGACCTCAAGTTCCCACTCTCACTCACAGTTAAAACCCACCCCACACTGGTGTGATTTTACATCCCTCGAGTGTGCATGGAAATGCAAGTAGCTCGAGCTCGAGTTCCCTCGCATGTTTCACTGATGCATTTGTACACTGTATAAAAATGTGTGGCAGACCTTCAACCAACATCAACATGTCGCTTGTGAGACATTACATTATCAGCCAGGTATTGTCAGTTTATCATACATTGTATGGCGACTGAGAACACCCTGTTCATGGCCACTGATGTTCATGGCCACTGAGATTATCCTGTCCTTATCCACTGAGATCACCCTGTCCTTGGCCACTGAGTGAGATCACCCTGTCCTTGGCCACTGAGATCATCCTGTTCATGGCTACTGAGATCACCTGCCCGTGGTTACTGAGATCACCTTGTTCATGCTTTGTTCTACAATTGCCACTTGATTTAAAGTAACAGTGTCAATGTTGGGACATGGTTTATAATGTTGTGTCATAATTAAAGGTCCCTGAGTTTATGTACTGACATGTGGACACAACACTTGGTGCTCTCTCTCATGGAACATATCCCTGCAGCATTTCACCTCAAAGTTTAAATTAATAGCTTCATATTAATATATTATTATTGCCTGATGTTCATCTGGCCTTTCAACCCAAACAGCTTTAAGTACCAGGAACACAGGTATATGTGTGCGGTTCGTACATGTATTACTGTGGGATAAACTGCAGACAGTTTCCTGGTTGTCATTAGAAGTCTAGTCACTCTTGCTTTCTATTTTTTCTCCTTGTAAGGAATTGCATTTTTGCACAATTACTTTGTGTGCCAACCAAACACAAAACTTTCCAGAAGCTTTGTTTGGGTTGGTAAGTGGAGGCCCATTCTCTGAGCACAGTTTGTGGCTGAAGGGCGACGTGTTGCAAGCATGAGCAGGTATCACTGTAATGTATGCAATGCCAGTGAGTTGTCATACTTTCAGATTGCTGTCCTTGGAGCACAGAGCCATGCTAAGTCCCAACACAAACACCAGGTCTTAGTTCTAAGTCCCAGCACAAACATGCGACAGTCAGGCTGTGTCTCTGTGGCATGCTGGGCCTGGGAGCAGGCAGATGTACTGTGGGACATGCACCATGTAGCAAGTGCTCATGTCGCCCACTCCAGGAATTCACCAGAAACAGCAGGAGCAGACGCATCTTGTGCTCTTGCAAGAGAAACATTTCCGTTGATAAAACAGTAAAGGAATGTCTGCAGAATGTGGGGTGTTGACACGCCCTGCAGCACAGTGCCCTATGTTGACACGCCCAGCTCTCTGTCTTCAGACTGAGTCTCACGCACAAGAACCGTCGAATTAAACAATGTTCAGTGCTACATGCTGGAGTCTGCATAGCTCCATCATTGGTTGAAAGTGATTGAGAGAAGGCTTGATACACGGAGGAATGTGCTGGCCACTCTAACAGATGCTCAGGGGAGGTGCTTCAGGATAGTGGATGGGTACATACAAAATAACACTGCAGCAGTGTTGGGGGGGGGGAGTTAATGTATGTAAATTATGTCAGGTCATATTATAAGCAGGCAGTATGGTGGCTGGTGGTTGGGTTAAAGTGGTGTGGGAGGTGGGTGTGTTGATTCAGGCCACACCAGACACAGGCCATCTATACTCTGGTCTCTTATTTTGTTCGCTACATCATATTTTCTGACATTAAAGTCCATACTTTAAAAATTTTACTTGGAGCTTGTCAAGTAATAATGTGAACCTTGTAATGATAGAACTGTGACAGACTGCTGCAAGTTTGCCAAAGGATGCTGTTCGTGCTTTCACTGTATTTTATGTGTGGTACAAGTCTATTATACAGGGGTCTGTTACATGTACAAGTCTATTATACAGGAGTCTGTTACGTGTACAAGTCTGTTATACAGGGGTCTGTTACATGTACAAGTCTGTTATACAGGGGTCTGTTACATGTACAAGTCTGTTATACAGGGGTCTGTTACATGTACAAGTCTGTTATACAGGGGTCTGTTACATGTACAAGTCTGTTATACAGGGGTCTGTTACATATATAAGTATTGTACAGGGGTCTGTTACATGTACAAATCCATTATATAGGAGTCGTGTGTACAAGTCTGTTTTACTGGGATCTGTTGCTTGTATAAGTCCATTATATTATAGGGAGTCTGTTACATGTACAAGTCTGTTTTAAAGGGGTCTGTTACATGTATAAGTCTATTATACCGGGGTCTGTTACATGTACAAGCCTATCATACAGGGGTCTGTTACATGTACAAGTCTATTGTACAGGGGTCTGTATATATACAAGGCTATTATACAGGGGTCTGTTGCATGTACAAGTCTATTATACAGGTGTCCGTTACATGTACAAGTCTATTATACAGGTGTCTGTTACATGTACAAGTCTATTATACAGGTGTCTGTATATATACAAGGCTATTATACAGGGGTCTGTTGCATGTACAAGTCTATTATACAGGTGTGTGTTACATGTACAAGTCTATTATACAGGTGTCTGTTACATGTACAAGTCTATTATATAGGAGTCTTGTGTGTACAAGTCTGTCTGTTTTACTGGGATCTGTTGCTTGTATAAGTCCATTATATTATAGGGGGTCTGTTACATGTACAAGTCTGTTTTACAGGGGTCTGTTACATGTATAAGTCTGTTATATATATAGGAGTCTGTTGTGTGTACAAGTCTGTTTTACTGGGATCTGTTACGTGTGCAATTTTATTATAAAGGGGTCTGTTACATGTACAAGTTGGTTGTACGGAGGTATTTTCCATGTTCAAGTTTATTATACATGGGTCTGGTATGTGTATAAGTCTCTGACACAGGGTCAGTAACATGCATGTACAAGTCAGAATGGGGTATATCTGTTACACACATGGCAAGTTTTCTGATGTACATGTACAGTCCCACAGAGACAGGTCTGTCATATTCAAGTTTTACAGAACTATGCACTTCTGTGTTGTTCGCAGTGCAATTAACTTGCTAGCTTAGATACATGGATGTGCATCAACTTTCTGTGACCCATGAGTGGATGAAATACGTCACATGACTTTGTTTCTTTTTATTTTTGAACACCATGTTAGACCAAACACTGTCCGTGTGTGCGTGACAGATCCATGTCCCACACCAGGCCAGCTTTAATCACTTTCTCCTCTGGATTTGTACTGATTCAACAGCCTTGTTAGGCATTAACCTCCCTCCAGCCAAGCAAACCTATTGATATCACACTTTCTATCCTTATAGGTCTTGGAAACACCTTCAGTTTTGCATGGATATTTTTGCTGTAAGGCAGGAATGTTGCAAGCAACGTGGAACCTGACTGCATTTGACATTGAGATGATATTGAGGGTAATAGGGTTCAATGTACTTCAGTTCTCTGATGGCACCCTGTCGCTTGAGGGAATTAACAGGCAATGATGCTGTAAGTTGTCAGTGGCTGTACTGTCGTACATTAAGAGTCCTTACTTTATGGTATATAGTATTTTATACCTTTGCACAGACATGTTGTATATATGAGGGGGCAGTGTGTTTACACAAGGTCTTTGTAAGGAAGGAGTTATGATACAGAAACAGGTGGACAAAGTCGGCTGTTTCTTTGATGTGTTTATAGAGGAACTCCTGACTGTGTATGTACTGTACATATGTGTTATAAGATAATATTTGTGGAGTTACTGTGTCAGTTTTGTATTATATATTGTGAAATAGTTGCTGGGGAAACTTGTGTCAATCAATGAAGCTGTATACATATGTGGAGAAAATAAAATGAATTACGCTAACATGTCAAACTCTGTTGCTATTATCTCAACACTCTTGCTTTGGATTATGATTATAAACCCATTTCTTTGTAGCTGTGTGAATGGAAAATTGCCCTATTAGCAAAATGAACAGGTGCTGTTGTTTTTTTTTTTTTTGTTTTTTTGTTTTTGTTTTTTTTTTATTTGGACCCATTCCTGCTACATGGTCATGAATGTCTAGGCTCTGTATGATGGCCAATGTACAAGCTAATGTACAGGTGCTGTGTGGTGGCTAATGTACAGGTGCTGTGTGGTGGCTCATGTACAGGTGTTGTATGGCAGCTCATGTACAGGTGTTGTATGGTAGCTTAAATACAAGTGCTCTATGGTGACCTGTACAGGTGCTGTATAGTGACTTCTATGGAGGTGCTGTATGGCCTCAAATGTACAGTTGCTAGATGGTAGCAAGTGTACAAGTGCTGTGTGATAGGTAATGTACAGCTGTCCCATGGTGGCCAATGTACAGGTGCTGTGTGATGGGTAATGCTCAGGTGTCCCATGGTGGCTAATGCACAGGTGCTGTGTGATGGGTAATGTACAGGTGTCCCATGGTGGCTAATGCACAGGTGCTGTGTGATGGGTAATGTACAGGTGTCCCATGGTGGCCAATGCACAGGTGCTGTGTGATGGGTAATGTACAGGTGTCCCATGGTGGCTAATGCACAGGTGCTGTGTGATGGGTAATGTACAGCTGTCCCATGGTGGCCAATGTACAAGTGCTGTGTGATGGGTAATGTACAGGTGTCCCATGGTGGCTAATGCACAGGTGCTGTGTGATGGGTAATGTACAAGTGTGCCGTGGTGGCTAATGTACAGGTGCTGTGTGATGTCTGGTATATAGCTGCTGTATGTATGGTTTGTGATGTGCCTGTGTACAGTGTCTAAGTGCAGGTGTTGTCTATGGTCCAGTGTACAGGTGCTGTAAGCTAGCCAGTGTATAAGTGCTGCATATGTCAGCCTGTGTAGAGATGGTTGGTGCAATGAGCAGTATGTTGCTGGGTGTTCATGAACATGGTAGCTGGTATCCTTGCTTTTATTGTGGCTGATATACCAATGCTGCATGATGATTGGTATAAGCTGAATGGCTGCAGGATGATGGATATATGGCGTGCCAGTTTTCCTGGGGTGAATGTTGAGATGTTGTGTAAAGTCTGATGGATGTGCAGGTGGTGACGATACAAAACATGTACAGGTATTGGTGTTGGTGTTGAAATGTGTACATAAATGTGACAGTGGAGTATCAGGTATTGCAGTTGATACACATATTTGTAAATACAGTCTAGTAGATAAACATGTTTTTTAAAGAGTGATGAATGCATGGCACTGACTGTACAGGTGTGGCAGGGAGGTGACTGTACAGGTGTGGCAGGGTGGTGGATGTATGGTGTGGCAGGGTGGTGGATGTATGGTGTGGCAGGGTGGTGGAGATTAGGTGTGGCAGGGTGGTGGATGCATGGTGTGGCAGGGTGGTGGATATTTGGTGTGGCAGGGTGGTGGATATTTGGTGTGGCAGGGTGGTGGATGTATGGTGTAGCAGGGTGATAAGTGTACAAGTATATGACGAAAGTGGATGTGTAGATGTGCAAAAAACATACATGCAGCTTAATGGAAGTACTGGTGTTCCAAGCCAGTGTATATACACGTGTTGTGATAGGGCAGTGGATGTACAGGTGATGTGGGACACTGGATCTACAGGTGTTGTGGGACAGTGGATGTACAGGTGATGTGACATGGCAGTGGATGTACATGTGTTTTGACATGGCAGTGGATGTACAGATGTTTTCTGACAGAATAGTGGATGGACATGTGTTGTGGGACTGGATGTACTGGAGTTGCAAGGCAGCAGATGTACTGGTGTTGCAGGGCACTGTCTGTGCAGGTGTTGTGACAGGGCAGTGGATGTGCAGGTGTTGTGATGGCAGTGGATGTGCAGGTCTTACAGGGCAGTGGATGTGTAGATGTTATGTCAGAGCAGTGGATGTGAAGGTGTTGTGACAGGGCAGTGGATGTGCTGGTGTTGTTAACGGACAGTGGATGTGCAGGTGTTGTGACAGGGCAGTGGATGTGCAGGTCTTACAGGGCAGTGGATGTGCAGGTGTTGTGACAGGGCAGTGGATGTGCAGGTGTTGTGACAGGGCAGTGGATGTGCAGGTGTGGTGACAGGGCAGTGGATGTGCAGGTGTGGTGACAGGGCAGTGGATGTGCAGGTGTTATGACAGAGCAGTGGATGTGAAGGTGTTGTGACAGGGCAGTGGATGTGCAGGTGTTGTGACAGGGCAGTGGATGTGCAGGTGTTGTGACAGGGCAGTGGATGTGCAGGTGTTGTGACCGGACAGTGGATGTGCAGGTGTTGTGACAGGGCAGTGGATGTGCAGGTCTTACAGGGCAGTGGATGTGTAGATGTTATGTCAGAGCAGTGGATGTGAAGGTGTTGTGACAGGGCAGTGGATGTGCTGGTGTTGTTAACGGACAGTGGATGTGCAGGTGTTGTGACTGCAGTGGATGTGCAGGTGTTGTAACAGGGCAGTTGATGTGCAGGTGTTGTGACAGGGCAGTGGGTCTGCAGGTGTTGTGACTGCAGTGGCTGTGCAAGTGTTGTGACAGGACAGTGGATGAGCAGGTGTTATGACTGCAGTGGATGTGTAGGTGTTATGACAGAGCAGTGGATGTGTAGGTGTTGTGACAGGGCAGTGGAAGTGCAGGAGTTGCCAAGCAATATGGTAGTAGAAGCTTATGGGATGAAGGATATTCAAGTGGGGGTTCCAGAGTGATGGGTCCAAGATACTGTTCCCTGATGACTATACAGTTGCTGTGACTTGGCCAATCTCCATGAGCTCTGTGCTGACTGCTAAGTGAGTGTGCACTGTGTGGCTCAGTTACGGGTGTAGCCTGTTCTTGTTGTGCACTCAGCTTGAATAATGTCCAGATATGATACAGGGGACACCTAGTGCGTAATTAAAAAGGGGAGTATTCCATGTGGACGATGACATGCGAGTACAATTATTTAGTTTTGAACAAAAAATATCCAGCCTACTGACAAATTTTGGCATGCATGTAAGTTTGGTGTTTGCATAAAGCTTGCCTTTTGGGTTTACCGCTGTCATGTTGGTCACTGGTCCCTGCACAGAACCCAGCCACCCCTGGGAGTACAACACTTGCCTGGAGAAGACAATATTGATGCAGAATTTTCTTTTGCAAGCAATGTCAATCATGGAAGTTTGAGTTAATTGTTCAGTCCCTGATAACATAATGTTTACAATAGACACTCAGATCGCCCTGTGCATAGTACACAGCACAAAGAGGCTGACTACATCCCATTGTTGTAAGCCACATGCACATACAGGATGATTTGGTAAGACTTTCTAAGCACCTTAACTCACCCTGGTTAAAATGCCACCAACAGCAAATTTATTGGTGTAGTCAGCACCCAATCCAAACAGAGGAAGTTGTTGGCCTTGGACAAAAATATATAGTCCTCAAGTACCCTCTCAAAATCTCCTGTAAAATATTTCCTATAAATGTTCCAGTGGGTGACATTTGACCTGTGGGTGGCTAGGAGTGGCTGCAGCAGGACTTAGCAGGGTAAAACCCAGTACACTGACTGTCTTGGCTGCAGCAGAACCTAGCAAGGCTAAGCCCAGTACACTGACTGTCTTGGCTGCAGCAGGACTTAGCAGGGTTAAACCCAGTACACTGACTGTCTTGGCTGCAGCGGGACCTAGCCTAGCAGGGTTAAGCCCAGTACACTGACTGTCTTGGCTGCAGCAGGACCTAGCAGGGTTAAGCCCAGTACACTGACTGTCTTGGCTGCAGCGGGACCTAGCCTAGCAGGGTTAAGCCCAGTACACTGACTGCCTTGGCTGCAGCAGGACCTAGCAGGGTTAAGCCCAGTACACTGACTGTCTTGGCTGCAGCGGGACCTTGCTTAGCAGGGTTAAGCCCAGTACACTGACTGTCTTGGCTGCAGCGGGACCTAGCATGGTTAAGCCCAGTACACTGACTGTCTTGGCTGCAGCGGGACCTAGCAGGGTTAAGCCAGTACACTGACTGTCTTGGCTGCAGCACAGCCTAGCAAGGTTAAGCCCAGTACACTGACTGTCTTGGCTGCAGCAGGACCTAGCAGGGTTAAGCCCAGTACACTGACTGTCTTGGCTGCAGCACAGCCTAGCAAGGTTAAGCCCAGTACAATGACTGTCTTGGCTGCAGCAGGACCTAGCAGGGTTAAACCCAGTACACTGACTGTCTTGGCTGCAGCGGGACCTTGCTTAGCAGGGTTAAGCCCGGTACACTGACTGTCTTGGCTGCAGCAGGACCCAGCAAGGGTAAGCCCAATACACTGACTGTCTTGGATGCAGCCGGACCTAGCAGGGTTAAGCCCAGTACACTGACTGTCTTGGGTGCAGCGGGACTTAGCAGGGTTAAGCCCAGTACACTGACTGTCTTGGCTGCCCTCCTGACAACAGACAGTGTGGGTAATGTTGTGTAGTAGGGCCTGGAGATGTCCACGTTCCCATTGTGACGGACTTGTAAGTTTGACTGTTGTAAGCTATGCAGGCGACAAGTCCTTCAGCTCCATTCAAACTACGTTTTACACAAAAACTTTTTGGCAGCAGTGCAAATACCCTGGGGTTCAGGAGTTCACCCCGAGTCCAGGAGGATTGTGACCAAGAGGTAAGAATGGTGCTCAGAGAGGTGTTAATAATATGTTATCTTTATAATCCTGTTAGCGTTCCCTGTCCCACTCACAGCCAAACAAGTAGGGATGGCTAAGTTCTTAAGTGGCTAGTTTTGGAGGTTGTATGAGACGTCTCAGTAATGGACAGCCTACCGTCATGAGCTGCTTGCTACATGAGTGCCCCTTAATTTTCACAACTCAAAATGACACTTCTATATTTGAATGCATGCAGTTTGTGTATAGCTCCAACGTTTCCACGCAACAGTCCTCAAGAGTCTACAGTGTGTAAGACAGGCCTCCTGAATTAATTTTAAATAAAAGTATTTTGAGGAGAACTGTTTCTGTATCTCTGTACACAAATTTTGAAGAAGAAAAAAAATGGGGACTTTTACTGTATTTCTTGTATAAAACTTGTAATATTTTAACAGATAGATGCATGTAAAGATGTGAATTAAAATATATCAAATTGACAACATTTTACTTTACTTGTCTTAAAGTCAAAAAGCAATGCAGTCTCTCAGAGATAAGGGTTAATGCACATATCCTGTAACCCCTTTGACCCCAAACTTTCTGAAAGGTACAAAGAACTTTAATTTGACTTTCTCCTTGAGTATTTTTCTGATGGTAAAGGTCAGCAGATGGGTCTGATTATATTCTGACCATGACAGAATATTTCAGCCAACACGTATTTGTCTTGTCTTATTCCGATATTATCTGATCATTCAATATCTGCTGCAGTTGTCTGACACCAAGCATTACTTTTCAGCATTATCTGTGTAACCTAAACTGAGCACTTTCACAAAAGACTTCCGTTAAAAGTTAGAAAAAAGATTTATCAAGATTATTTAAAGTAAGGACGTGGCTACCATACCAGGTCCGGTTTTGCACTGAACGCGACTACAGGACCGGACCTGGCATTATAACCAATACATAGTGTGCTGTCTATATCGCTGGGCCTGGCACTGGAGCCAGTGTAGAGAGGACTGTTTATACAGCCGGGCTCGACTGCGTCAAGAGTAAGATATGAGTGACATCTAATCTGTGTAGAACTGGCAGAGAACTGACTAATGTTGTTTCATCAGTGTACATTGATGCATTCAAAAGGTTGAATGTTCTAGGCAAATCATTTATGTACATCATGAATAATAGTAGCCCTAAAGTTGAGTCCTGTTGAACTCCTGTAATAATATTTAACAGAGTTGATTTTATAGTGCCACCTGTTTATACATATTACTTGTGGTCAGTTTAGCAATTAAAAAAAAAAATTCAATGCCACACGATTTACATCAGAATACTTAAGTTTATAGATTAGTATGTTTTGGTATGATATACCAAAGGTTTTTGACAAATCCATGTATATTCATATTAGAATTTCACTTTCCTATATGCTCTGTAAAATCTTGAGAATTAATTCAGTACATTGGAAGCAAACCTCGTGGAGTAATTCTTAAAGGGCATATTAATGGCTTAAGTATAAATTTTGTGCTTTGAAAATAGCATTTAATTAGTTCAACGTAATTTTCTCAAAAATATTGAAAAAGCTTGCTGCCCAAAAATGGTATGTAGTTAACAACTAGATTTACATGACCTTTTTAAATAGGGAAGTGAATCAAATAATGAGGAAGAATCCCAGAGGTAAAGTTATTATATGAGGCATGCATATTAATTTCCTGCCACAACTGCATACATGGCCGTTCTTAGTTACCAGATACGGGCCACTGCCTGTGTGGGGCAGGAGGATATTATTAACATTTTGGAAGTAAAGAATCCTTTGTACAGACAGATGGAAATTTATTCTTGTAACCAATTTAGGAAGCACTAAATGAATATTAATTTAGTATTTGTAAACTTAAATTTCTCTTAAAGACACTAATTTTGTGAGAAAGGGGTATCAAAAGCTGTCTGTGATAGTGATATACTCATGCATCCTCCATGATTAACAGGAATATGTATGTATATATGCATGTATGTGTTGTATTTCTGTCATTTTGTCCTGAACCACTTCCTAGTAGTCATTACCCTATTCCGCAGTCCGAACTCTTTACTCTCCATAAGCTAACCTGTCCCTGTCTAACCTATATACACATGGAAGTTCTATTGTCCATATTGCACACCTTCCTCTGTAAAATTTTGACACAGGCTGTATTAGCCGAAAGAAATTGACGGGTCTTCAGCGGGTAACTACTGAGAACATGTTTTTGAGCCTATATGTGTGTGAATGTGGGTATGTACATATGTATGTGTGTATGTATGCATGCATGCATTTGTGTGTATATATGTATGCATGTATGTATTCCTGTGTGTATGTATATATATATGGATGTGTGTCTGTACAGTGTATGCATGCCTGTGTATGTATGTATGTATGTATGTATGTATGTATGTATGTATGTATGTATGTATGTATGTATGTGTGTATGTGTATGTATGTATGATTGTATGTATGGATGTGTGTGTGTGTGTGTGTATGTATGTATGTATGTATGTATGTATGTATTTACCAATATGCTTGGTCTGTAATAAGTGGTACTGTTATAGCCTGGCAAGTCCTGCTGCTTGCAGGTGATCACCAGACAATACAAAAACCAATGACAAAAGCACATACCACTGCAATATGGACTGATCAGTTTGACTGAATCTACTGATTTATATGGTCTGTGATTCAGGTCAGAGGTCAAACATAAAATGTACACATGGCTACTGAATGCAAAAAGAAAACACTTCTTTGTTCAACATGAACAGTGCAGCTGTGGCACATAACTACAAATACAGACCCTAAGACCAGGGGAAATACCTGTATTCAAGGTATTTTCAAAAACATTTTAAAATCAGTTATGTGAAATTTTAAACCACAAAATGCATTTGATTTGGTACTAGTACCTCATTCAAGTGTCTGTCAACCACTTTGGTCATTATTTTTGGACCTGGAGTTAAAGCCTGGAATTCATTAAATGTCACAACACAAAGACGTGTACCTGTCGTTCTGGATCCATTAGCAAGCACTGCCAGGGATCAAAGTGTCCACCTGTCTCTTACCTGGCTGCTTCATGCCCCACCTGCCACTGATTTCAACTGTTTCACACTATCATTCATTGAATGGACTTCAAATCTCCATCTTACCCTCAGAATGTTTGGGTTGAATTTCCATGTAGCCATTGTTTTTAAAAACCAAACTGGACCTTAACATTCCCACTTCATATTGAAGGAAGTAGCTGAGAAAAAGTCTCCATCTTCCTTCCATTTTGTCTATTGAGCTGGAGGTCTGTCTGAGCTATTTGCCATTTTCTACAAATAATAATGTGTAAGGTGGGTTATGATGCAGTCACAGTGAAGCCTTGTTATGACACCATCCGGTCCTTGAAGATGTGTCAGATATCTAGAAACATCATAAAAATGAGTCTTATGGCAAAGGAATTGGACTTTTTGTCTCTCTAAATTTGTCTCAATAAGTGGATATGTCGGATATCTGAGTGTTGTGATAATGAGGTTTCACTGTATATCTTTCTGGTTTCAAGAAACATCCCCCATCATACTGGACCATCATCTTACCTTGTCTGGAACCTCTATGAAACCCTCACCGTCTGCACCAATATCTAAACCTGAAGGTTTGGTGTATCCCTCATGCCCCTAATCCTCCACTGCCTGAACCGGAAAATTTGTTGTATCCCTCATCATTGTTCACCACTGCCTAAACCTCGCAAGATTTAATACCCACACAGATCCACTTTTTAAAAAATTAAACGTCTTAAAAGTGACTGAGGTTTTTCAGTTGAGATCAATTAAGTTTTATTATAGATATGTTAAAAGTGAATTACCGCAATACTTTAGTAATTTATATACAACTCCTGTACAGTTTCATTCTCACTTTACCAGAAGTATAGAAAATGCTTCTCCTCCTAGGCCCACCAGTATTACCTCTGAAAAATGTATAAGATACTATGTCCCATCCCTTATCAAAACCCTTCCATCTTGTATTACAGAGAAGTTTGAAACGCACTCATACTCTGGTGTATCCCACTGTGCAAAAAAATATTTTATTAACAGGTATCAAGATATATGCACTGTGCCAAACTGTTATAGTATGTAATAATTGATTCTAGTCTTGTCTAATAATCATTTTTGTGTGTACATGTTTTATTCATCCTTAGTACATGTATCTCTATGGATTTCATGGTATTTTTGTGATCATCAGTTTGTTTATTAAGTTACCTCCTTTTTTGGTGGCCCCAGTGATAGCGGACTCAGGTCCTTAATTGGGGTCATCCAGACACTCATCAATTTTTGTATTCTAACGTGTCTCACTGTCAGGTACTTTTGAGTTGCAATATTACATACTGTTCGTATCCATAACAATTATATTTTGTCAAACAAACGCTTTCTGACTCTGACTCTGACTCTGACTCTTGGTGTATCCCTCATACCCCTAATTTTCCACTACCTAAACCTGAAGGCTCGGTGTATCCCTCATCATACTCCACCACTAACTAAACCTGAAGGCTTGGTGTATCCCTCATTATACTCCACCACTAGCTAAACCTGAAGGCTTGGTGTATCCTTCATCGTACTCCACCACTAACTAAACCTGAAGGCTTGTTGTGTCCTTCATGGTACTCCACCACTAACTAAACCTGAAGGCTTGGTGTATCCCTCATCATACTCCGCTAACTAAACCTGAAGGCTTGGTGTATCCCTCATCATACTCCTGCATTGCCTAAGCCTTAAGGCTCAGTGTATCCCTTATCACACTCCACTATGCTGAAGGCTTGGTGTGCCCTTCACCATGCTCCAATTTGTTGCCTAAATACCTAGATGCTTGGTGTCAAATTTAATTTTCTGTTATGCAAACTATTGTTTCTACTATGATGATGTTAAATTTTAAATAATTATTTCTAAGATGTTATTACAATACTGTCATCCATACACAAATGACAGTCATAGTTTTGGATCTGTTGAGCAGTCAGCGAGACACAGAGCCAATGATGAGCTGCACTGTGCTGCTAATGTGTTGATGTAGCAAGCTGTAATCACAGATCTATGCATGACCTGTATAAGGCTGCATGAAAATATGCCTTCCCAGCAGTCAGTAGGTGTCATTACATGTAGGCCTTCCTAACAGTCAGTAGGCTGCATTACATGTAGGCCTTCCCAACAGTCAGTAGGCTGCATTACATTAAGGCCTTGACATCAGTCAGTAGGCTGTGAAGTTTTTGTTGATGAATTTTAATAGTTACTGTATGATAAATACATATAAGTACTGTTTTTAGCCAATGAGTTATAATTGCCAGTATGTACATGTGTCAATATTTTTTTTTTTTTTTGCTTTTTCTTCTGTCAGGTTGATCTATAGAATTAAAGGAAATATACTCAAGGTAGAGTTTCTGTCAGATGGCAATCAGACAATGTAGATGAGTAGACAGACATAGTAGTTTCTGACAGACAAATTACCTGTGTTGTTTTGAAATGAAGGCCTCTCAGTGATGAGGATGAGTCACAGTTTACTGGCTGTGTTAGGTTTCTTATGTATGGGACTAGCAGACAAACATGTCAACATAGTTGAAGTGCTGTGAACCTGAGTGACTTGTGTCAGGCTGTACACAGAGAGGCTTGATTCCTATCCATATGACCACTCTATCCTCATGCATATGTGACCCGCTGGATGAGAGGGCACTTGGCCTTCCCTATGGACACCTGTCAGCAGACAGTCAATCATAATTAGCTCTGCTAATCAACAGCATATGATGTTTATGTCAGAGGGAGAGGATTAGGTTGTGATGAGGTCCCACAAGGTAGAGTGTCATCTGGACACAAGGGATGGCAAGCAAGCTTAAGTGACCACCAGATGGTCCGTCGATGCCCCACTCTGGCTGTGTGTGTACTGAAAACACACTCACATGGGGGTAAATGCCACATTTAGCAATGCAAAGTCACACAAGTCAACATTAGAGCCACAGTTTTAGCTCAAGATTGCTATCCTTGACACAAAGCTGTATTGTAAGACCTTCAGATCTCTCAGCCTGACATGTGGACTGGCAGACCAAAGTATTATGTATATGTTATATCCGCCATGAAGGAATAGATGATACAAGGACAAGGCTCTGGTGTGAGGAACCCTCTTACACTCCAGTACCTGAGCATGTATATATTGCAGCCATCTTGAGGCAACAGCTGACACAATGCCAAGCATTGTCTTGTCCTGGGAACTTTTCTGCCCCTTTGCACTTTATTAAACTGCGCATTTATTCGGATAATTTCAACCTGGTGTGCAGTAAATGTTTAATTTTGCATATGATTACAGACCATTCTTTGTACATGCCTATCAGACAGTTGGAGTTCATTGCTACAGTGCTTACTTGTTTGCCTGCGTAATTCTTGCAAGCAACACATATAGCTCTCAGTAAGCGACATTATGTACTTCTGACAGCAACAGGTACAACTCAAAGTTGCATGGCTATGTAGAGGTTTTTGGCAACAGTGCATCTGCCTCATAGCGCCATGGTTATACTGGTTTTTGGCAGCAGTGCATCTGCCTCATAGCTCCATGGTTATACTGGTTTTTGGCAGCAGTGCATCTGCCTCATAGCTCCATGGTTATACTGGTTTTTGGCAGCAGTGCATGTGCCTCATAGCGCCATGGCTATACTGGTTTTTGGCAGCAGTGCATCTGCCTTATAGCTCCATAGTTATACTAGTTTTTGGCAGCAGTGCATCTGCCTCATAGCACCATGGTTATACTGGTTTTTGGCAGCAGTGCATCTGCCTCATAGCACCATGGCTATACTGGTTTTTGGCAGCAGTGCATCTGCCTTATAGCTCCATAGTTATACTAGTTTTTGGCAGCAGTGCATCTGCCTCATAGCTCCATGGCTACACTAGTTTTTTGGCAGCAACACATCTACCTCATAGCTCCATGGCTATCCTAGTTTTTGGCAGCAGTGCATCTGCCTCATAGCTCCATGGCTATACTAGTTTTTGACAGCAACACATCTACCTCATAGCTCCATGGCTATGTGGAAGTTATTGCCAGTAGTACATCTACCTTATAGCTGCATGGACAAGTCCTTGAGAGGAAGATTATCCATCTCATTCATTGTAGCTACAGTTCCTATAAGCAACATGTATACCTGATTGCTGTATAGGTATTTTGTCATCAACAGCATTGCATCAACTTTTTTTGTGCATGTCTCTGTTCTTCTTTATGACATGTCTCTTAAGATTGGAACTGTTAGTCTGATGGACTCAAAGCAGTGTCCTCATAGCTGCCTTTATTTTCATATTGACATCATATCCCCATAGCTCCCTTTACTTCCAAATTTATGATATAGTGAACCTCCATATACCAAATGCCCTAGGGCCTGGACAATAGCGTTCAGTATAGAGAGCTGTTCAGTATTGGGAGATTTGCTTATAATGAAAATATACAATTGGGACTGAGAGAAAGTGTTCAGTATAACGTGTTGGGTATATGGAGGTATTGGGTAAGGGAGGTTTCATTGTACCTGTTTTTTTTCTCAATTTAACAAAATCATATCTTCATGGCAATTTTTTTTTCACATTAACAATATCCTATCCTCAAATATGCCTTTATTTTAGAATTAATATCATGTCCTTCAAACTTTTTTTAATTTTCAGAGTAACATCATGTGGTCCTGAAGTCAAAGCTGTCTCTGTTTTCCTCAGAGCCACATGACCCTCATTGCTGCTGAACTACTGCAGCAGTGTCACTTCAGTGACAACATCCTTGACTTTACAGGGGGGGGGGGGCAAGGGTATTTTAGTGACTCGTGATCCTATCTTTTTATTTTCCGTGATCTGTGAAACAATAAAATAATTTTCGGGATTCGTGATTAAGCCATTGCTCGTGAATCGTGAATATGCATGTAAGCTGAATAATTTTTCCTGTGAACTGTGAAAACATTTTTTTTCCTGTGAACTGTGATCAAGACCCCCCCCCTTGCCCCCCCCCCCCCCCCTTCACAGAGTACCTGGCCTCCTGATGACTAGATGCCCCTTCATTGACTGTAGTACCACAGCAACTTAGGTGTTCACCACAAATGTTTAACGTAGCAACATATATGGCTACATTGTCTCAAAATTATCTCACAAAACATTTAACATTTGCTTAATATCACCTTGATTGCACACAATTTTCATATCCAGAGACAGCAACTCTCCCACTTTGGCCTTGAGATCTCCTGCTTAAGTGCAATTTTTAAAAATCCTTCCATTCTCCCTCTTAGACATCAAAACTCTGTCCCAAAAAAGCCTTGATCATCTTTTTTTGACACTTGAGTACAGATGCCCCAAAACTTTGTCCAGAATGACATATATGAAGCCCCAATTGTCATTCTGGCAAATTTTGGGGAGCATATATCCAATTTTTTTAAATTTTCTTACCCAAGGGGGTGGGGGAAGAGTGGGTGTGGTGCCAGCTTAACCTCAAGAGGCAATAACACCAGCTGTACCTCAAGAGGAAATAGCACCAACTTCACCTCAAGAGGCAATGACACCAGCTTCACTTCAAGAGGCAATGACACCAGCTTTACCTCAAGAGGCAATGACACCAGCTTTACCTCAAGAGGCAATGACACCAGCTTTACATCAAGAGGCAATGACACCAGCTTTACCTCAAGAGGCAATGACACCAGCTTTACCTCAAGAGGCAGTGACACCAGCTTTACTACAAGAGGCAATGACACCAGCTTTACTTCAAGAGGTAATGACACCAGCTTTACTTCAAGAGGCAATGACACCAGCTTTACTACAAGAGACAATGACACCAGCTTTACCTCAAGAGGCAATGACACCAGCTTTACTACAAGAGGCAATGACACCAGCTTTACTACAAGAGGCAATGACACCAGCTTTACCTCAAGAGGCAATGACACCAGCTTTACCTCAAGAGGCAATGACACCAGCTTTACCTCAAGAGGCAGTGACACCAGCTTTACTACAAGAGGCAATGACACCAGCTTTACCTCAAGAGGTAATGACACCAGCTTTACTTCAAGAGGCAATGACACCAGCTTTACCTCAAGAAACAATGACACCAGCTTTACCTCAAGAGGCAATGACACCAGCTTTACCTCAAGAGGCAATGACACCAGCTTTACCTCAAGAGGCAATGACACCAGCTTTACCTCAAGAGGCAATGACTCCAGCTTTACTACAAGAGGTAATGACACCTGCTTTACCTCAAGAGGCAATGACAGCAGCTTTACCTCAAGAGGCAATGACACCAGCTTTACCTCAATAGGCAATGACACCAGCCTGTGTGGCTGCTGTCTACACAAATCATTGATCTATTCATTGCAGGTTTGAAAAAGTAGCATTTTAAGTGTCTGCTTTTGTAAATACAAATGTGTTGATTGTACTGGTCTATGTCCATGGGCGTGGGGGAACACCCACAGTGAACACCCACAGAGCTGCACTCGCCTTATTAGATAGATACATGGTCAGCATGATTGACAAACATAAATTGCTGTGTGTCAATCACTAGTCCTAGGCTGTGTGTCAATCACTAGTCCCAGGCAGTGACACTTCTGCTGGGACCATCCAGTGGAATACACACATCTGGGATCACTTCAAACCATTTTTCGGGGGTTTTTTGTTGTTTTTGTTTTTTTTTTCATAGTGAGATAAATTATATCAAATTAAATTTTACATCCTGTTGCTAAATCACACTGAAAATATATCTAAATATACAAACACATTAACATGACATAGAAGTTCAGATTTTTATGGATTATTAGCGTCCCAAATAGGGTACAAATTTGAATTTATCTCTCATCAGCGAGGAATTGCCCTAAAACAGTTGTGCATGGCTGAATGCCGTTACAAACAGAACTTGCATGGTCAAATGTAAAAACTCTTTCTTGCCTCCATAATATCATGTTTATTGACTAAAACGAAGGCACAACAGTCCTTCAACACATGATTAGTGATGAATTACGTGGGTAGGTATGTCTATGAAATATCGAGTGTATGAAATGTCGCAGAAGGCAACTCTCAAGGGTCATAAGCCTATTGGAGCTCAGCCTCCTGGACTCCAATTATTGAAGTCTGCATGTGGAGCAATGGGACCATAACTAAATGTCTTTATGTACACCTGGTGAGTGCAACACTCGCCAATTGCCACAACTGAGGTGCGTGTCCTCACATGGTATAGCCCTGCAATTTACAAGGGTTTGACACTGTAGTATCACCTTGCACATCAAAAAGAGTTGGTAAAACACATTTTCACACTTTATTTTTCAGCAGTTACTTGTAATAAATATTCTTAGTCTAATTATGCTGTCTATACATGTTTTCCATGGAATGACGCTTTAATTGTACTGAAGAGGTGTTGTCATTATTAAACTCAATAATGCTCTCATACCTCTCACTATACTCTTATTTACTACAAAAAGACCTCGTGAGTCACCTGTATAGCATTCTCCTTGATTAAACAAACAGCAGACCACACAGACTTTAGGGAAATCTAACAGTCAGACAAGAGACCTATCCAGTGCACACCATAATGACTGTCCAGTGCACACCAATATGGCTGTCAAGTGTACACCAATATGAGGGTCGGAAAGGGGTTGCCCGTACTCCGTACTGGGGCTTTTTTAATTTTTCGTACAGCGTAGAGAGAAAAAATTATTCATCGTATAGCGTACTGACAGGAAACCATGTACTCCATACTGATCAAAATTTATTATGCGTAAAGCGTACCAGCAACACATGTAATATTCATACCCGTACTGAAAAAATGAAAAATGAAAAAAAAAAAGTCAACAATTCAGGTTAAAATATGTAAAAGTCTGTGGCCTCTTTGTTCTTACAAGTTGTATAACCATCTCAAATTTGAACATGTATTTGCGGATGTCTTATGTTCAGTACTGTATATTGGAGAAAAGTTATTTCCTGTACTCTGTGCTGGTAAATTTTATTTTCTGTACCAGTGTACCACCCCCCCCCTTACCTCCCTCCAATATGGCTGTCCAGTGCACACCAGTATGGCTTGCCAGTGCACACCCATATGATTGTCAAGTGTACACCAATATGGCTGTCCAGTGCAAAACAGTATGGCTGTCCATTGTACACCAGTATGGCTGCCCAGTGAACACCAGTATGGCTGTCCATTGTACACCAGTATGGCTGCCCAGTGAACACCAGTATGGCTGGCCAGTGTACACCAGTATGGCTGCCCAGTGAACACCAGTATGACTGTCCATTGTACACCAGTATGGCTGCCCAGTGAACATGAGTATGGCTGTCCATTGTACACCAGTATGGCTGCCCAGTGAACACCAGTATGGCTGGCCAGTGTACACCAGTATGGCTGCCCAGTGAACATGAGTATGGCTGTCCATTGTACACCAGTATGGCTGCCCAGTGAACACCAGTATGGCTGTCCATTGTACACCAGTATGGCTGCCCAGTGAACACCAGTATGGCTGTCCATTGTACACCAGTATGGCTGCCCAGTGAACACCAGTATGGCTGGCCAGTGTACACCAGTATGACTAGCCAGTGTACACCAGTATGGCTGCCCAGTGAACACCAGTATGGCTGTCCATTGTACACCAGTATGGCTGCCCAGTGAACACCAGTATGGCTGGCCAGTGTACACCAGTATGGCTGGCCAGTGTACACCAGTATGACTGGCCAGTGTACACCAGTATGGCTGCCCAGTGAACACCAGTATGACTGGCCAGTCTACACCAGTATGGCTATTGTGGTGCTGAGGTTGTTTTACTACCAAGGTCCAACATCTCCCTTCTAGCCCCATATGTAGCCACGAGTGATAAATCAGGACCAGTAACCCTTTCTCATGTAAGTCACCCAGTCACCCAGATGTATATTGTTGTCTGCTTGTAGGTTTTTACTGAAATTTCAAGATAACAGAAAATGTTTGTGCCGAGAATTGCACATAAGACCTTTGATTTTGGCCTAGCCCAGGTCAACAGCTTTCCTGTGTGTGGGTTGGGTGGAGCGAGCCCGACCCATGCTGATGAAAGCTCTTCATGCAGGCTTGCTGTGACCAGATAAGGGTGAGACGGCTTGTTATATTGCCAAAAGTAGATTCTATGGATCCTGAAGATATAACTTTGAAAGTGGCACACAAATGCATTGTAAAATTTCCAACTCTTGCATTGTCATTTTTGTCATATTTTATCACAGGTTCCTGTAGACAAAGGGGAATGTCAAGTGAAAATTCCTGGACAAGTGTACATGGGCACAATCAGCCAATCCTTCAAACACCTGGGCCTGTTTACTTCAAAGTTCTCCCTCCCACTGGTTTGCTTTATTTTATGAGCTAATTGTTCCTAGAGACAATAGTATGGCACTTTTCAAAGTTACAGATACACAGCAGATGCTCCTCAACAGAACGTCTCAGGTCCCCAGGTGCATCTTTGGAAGACACCCTGAAAAATCAAACGATATACTCGTCAAGTTTTCAAATGAAATTCGGTTTAGGAACTGGAAGCTTAGCATCATTTGTATAACAGTTCCAATGAGTACACATCAAACGGTGGCAATGAAGTGTCAACACGACGTTTGAACACCTCTGATGGCCAGAGCATGAAGTGGACAATACACCCGTGACACCCTCTTGCCTCCCCAGGGGGCAATTGCAGGTGTATGAACCCACACCGAGGCCTGGCAGGAACGTCGAGCCTCACATTACTTTCACAGCCTGGACAAATCAAACACAAACGGCCAAACCATGGAACTTTGATCTGTTTTTGTGGACCTGTGTGTGGTTACTGACAATACAGCAGCATTCTCATTGCAGTAGTCTACATTGTGGCAGTCAATATGTCTAGCCTGTGGTTTATGTTAGGAGTGCCCTCTCCCCGGGTGTTGGACCAATGTTAAAAGGTCCTGTTTTCTTTCTATTAACAACCACATGCATTTACTCTTACAGTGTTCCAAATTTTGACCAGGGCAACACATTTCCTTCGTATGTTTTGGATGCAACTCTGACGAAAGCCACTGCCCTGGCCCATTCTTGTGCTGCCTACTTTCTTTTGGTTATAACTGTAAGCTGGGATTTGAATGGAAGATCAGATTACAGAGAATATGAACCTAGCAACATTATGTCAATTCTGAGCACAGCTTTTTCAAAATTGGCAAAGAAGGAATTCAGCGGGTGCACATGACATATAACCTTGAAGAGCACTTCAAAGTATACTTTTGTACTTTCATCAAGAAAAACTTGTCACACATGGATGACACAAAAGTCCATTAACACTTAAAGTGCTGATTTAAGACTGAGTGAACAGCTTTCGTTGGGACACTGTGGGCATTGCGTATAAAGTGTCCTGAGGAAAGCTATTGACTAAGACTACTTTTTGCTTTACACTAGACTTGCTGGTATTTGAATGAAAGGTATCTTCATGAGGAATTTGAGTCTTTTAACCATTACATGTTTAAGGGTATTGAGAAAACGACTATAGCAGTGATAAGCACTTTAAGGGTTAAAGGTGAGGTAAGTACAGGGTCATTGGTTGTGTCCTGGTGAGAGTGGTGCTTCCAGGGTCATTCAGTATCTTGCGCTCCTCTTGCGTATTTGCAAGAGATATATACAGAGTGTTGTCAGAGAGGTCTATCAATGATGCCAAAAACATTACTCCCTTGCATCGACTGGGGGGGGTTGTTTTTTTTTTGTTTTTTTGTTTTTTTGTTTTTTTTTGTTGTTGTTTTTTTTTACATTTCATAAGGTTTACTTGCCTGCCACTAGTAAACACCACTCACAGTGTTTCTTCACTCTCCTTGTGATAACACCGAGCATGATCTAATTTGGAAGCAAGTTGCTCACTTGTCGATAGAGAATTGCCTGCACCTCAGGGCACAATTGTGTAGTCCACGTAGTATTGATCAATCTGCTCTTCATAATAAGCAGAGTATAAAACAACTGTCAATGTATTTTTGTCAGATGTATAAATTTTCACAGTTTTTGCAGTTCAGGTATCAGACTGAATTTTTAATCTGACTGTTTTGGACAGAGTTCTCCATTAAACAAATGTCAAACTACTATTTTGTTGTGTTTTAATGCTTATGGTTTTATGCTATCAATGTAACATGCAAAAAAATAAATACACCAAATTTAGTAAATTTTTAGTAGTCTCTTAACATGCAAATTTATGATTTTCAGGCATAACACTTCTTATAAAAGTATGCATACATCCTCCATTTGTCTATAAATTTGTGATACTGTACAGAGTACCACACAAGATGGATATGAGCAGGGCTCAATTTGTGGTCATCCACAGGTAGTCCATGCCTCTAAATATAGATCCAACTAGCTACTTAAATTATAAGTATTATAAATATGTAACTGAGTATATTGTATTTGATATCTTTCCTCGCTCAAGGGGGTTCAATAATATATTATTATTATTATTATTATTATTATTATTATTATTATTATTATTATTATTATTATTATTATTATTATTATTATTATTATTATTATTATTATTATTATTATTATTATTATTAAGACTATTATTATTATTATTATTATTATTATTATTATTATTATTATTATTATTAAGACTATTATTATAATTATTATTATTATTATTATTATTATTATTATTATTATTATTATTATTATTATTATTATTATTATTATTATTATTATTAAGACCATTTAGGAGCCAGAGGCCCCCCCCCCCCCAAAAAAAAATCTTTGGCTTAATTTTTAGCCACCAAAAACCTCTCAATGGATCTTATTGGTTACACTTAAGGGGCCAGTGGCTGCTAAGATTTTTTTTTAAACTTTGAGGCCAGATAAGCAGAGCTGCACACATTGTTACATACAATCGTGCTACAAACATTCATTATAGGAGCAGAACTGTTTATTGTAGAATGAATTCATAAAACATGTCAGAGACCAAGCAACAAGATAAAGGTAATTGTACTGGAACAGATGATCTGTGTGTAATTACATTGCCACATCCTATGTCCAATTACTGTCTTGTCAGTGGGAAGACAGAGTACTGGACATCATGCATGCTGACCTCAAGGGGACGGGATAAAGCCTGGCTGCAGTCATGTACTGATTACACTTGGTCTGTCTTCCTCTGACGCCTACTGAACACAGTCAGTCAATGACGCTCACTGAACACAGTCAGTGAATGACGGTCGCCCTTGTTTCATAAACGCTCACCATAGGAAATATCCAAAATGCATGTTTGCTGCAATTTATCAGACTGTCGATAATCATCCAACCTTGAAGGTCATGCTCATTTGATGCACACACACACAGACAGATATGTATGTATGAATGGAAAACATTGTTGTATTTTTCTGTAATTTAGCCTAGTTATTACATCTCAAGAACTTTTTTCTGTGATTACATGTGATTACCCATGTGGTATAACAGTAACCAAAATATGGATACACTAGTGACTATGGCACTTTTTCTCTTCCATTACATGACTCAGCCTATTTCCATTATTGTAATATATCTGCTTATTTTTTTGTTGTCAGAGTTTGGTACTTCTTAAAATATGCTTGTTTGTTTTTCTGTCAATTTAATTATTCCAGGTGAGAATAAGTCACAGCTTAAGAGTGTACAAGCCCTGGCCAGGGTTTACTCAATTTGTATTTGGATATCATGGAACGTAATAAGATATTGGCTTTGTAAGCCTTTTTAAGATCCCTGCATGAAAATATACATAGCAGCATCGATATCAGTGGTTTCATATATTTTACTGAAGCCAAAGTTGCTGATATCCACTTTGAAGTTCTCCAAAGTTTTGGAATTAATTTGTTGCTTTGATCTCTACTTGGAGTTAACATGTATATCTTGACTGGTTGATAGTTGGAAGATGGGGCAATGATTCTATCTACTGACTGCAGAATCGGGAAATGACTACCAGGAAGTGGTTCTGGACAAAAAGACACAAATACAATACAGTAAGAAAAAAAGAATGTTCCAATATGACTCTCAAAATTCACAAATGTACTGAAAATTTTGGTTTATCCTTATTTCACATATTGTAATGTTTCATGGGCTAGCTACTACTTATAAAAGTAATTTAGATTGTTTAGTTAAACTTCAAGAGAAGATCCTGTAAAAGTATACATGTAATGTCCGTACTGCAGAATTATTTAATAGTTTAAAAATTGTAAAACTGTGAAATATTAAATGAATTACTTACAGATGTTTTCCTGCATAAAGTCATGAAAGGTGTTTTCCAGTGATACACCAGAATTTTTTTTTATCCCACGAGGAGATAAACATTCCAATAACACCAGACAAGGAACTCAAAATGAGCTATACATTTTCCCATACCATACAAATAATTTTGTCATTTTATGTTAAATTCCATGGTACTTTAATCTGGAATAAACTGCCACTAGATTTACAGCAGATTGGTTCTCTCTCTTTATCTAAAGTTGAAAGGTTTCTCAGAAAACATAATTTAATTTAGTATATGAGCTTTCAGTTTACTTTTTGACTAGTCATGGTACATGACTCGGCAGCCTTTTCACCGAAGTCAAAATTCTTTCATGTCAGAGTTTTGACTTTCGTCACTAGATTACTCATGTATAAAGTAAAGGACCGTTTAGATCACGTGATAAGACCTCTTTATTGACATTGTCAATGGTTATAGCCAGACAACTTAACCATTTCTGTAGGATATCTAGGTGAATTTTTACTTGTGATAATGTGAAGAATTGTGTTTTACGACCAGAGAGATTTCAGTGCTCTGCTACCATTCACTAATTTTCCGTATATATGCTAATTAGACATACTTGGAAAACGTCAAATGTATATATCTTTTACAGTACTGTGGCTCTAGAAATTTTCGTTTGTAGTTAATTTTGTGCAAATGCTGTTTTTGCTTAATTAAATTTGTCTTTTGCACATTTAGAGGCAGCGCAAAATTAACTTAATTAAAGTGGAATATCTGCAGGAAGTATTCCAGCGGGAATCACCAGAAATGCTTGAACTTACTGACTCTGGCCTGTTGCGCTCTCAGAAAATCACTGCATGGTCCCCACTGAGACGTTGCTTTCATATTTTGACAATACAATGCATGTAATCCCAGCGTGACTAGCTGCCATTGTCTGCTCATGATCAAATAGCATGGTGCATCTTTGTTGTTATCACTGCATATCCATCGCAGATGCTATGAGACAAACTGGATAATGAAAACAAAGGCCATTTGTTTATACCAGCTTCGTACACAAATTACTGCCAACCACGGAGCTGTCCACCCCAACAGTAAATATCATTTCAATTTTCTGATCAGTATTCACACTTTTTAATTTTTGAGAATCAAACACTAGCAAAATTAAGTCGAGTGCAAAAATTTCTTAAACTTCAGTATCACGGACAAAAGTGTCAAAACATAGACATGTATTTAACGAGATCAGGAAATGCTGCAAGTTAAATTTGTATCTCATGGATGGGGGCCAGTGGACTGAGCCTCTTCTCCACAATTTATCTCTCCTGGACTTGCGGGCTTCCTTCGTGGTCAACGCCTGAGGTGTGATGCAGCCTCATTACACAAGCCTGCTCTTGCCACGTGGACCAAGCCAGCCACACCAGCGACAACCATGTGCCGGTTGGCAGTCTTTGCGTCAACTCAGGGTCACTTCTTGACCTTTCTTTCACCGTAGATAGCACCAAACTGGGGGCCATTTTTTTTTCGAAACCTCAACTTGCCCAAAGCATTCCTGATTTAAAAAAAAAAATGGACGCATAATGTGGTCGGGTCTGCTTTACCAACAGCTTCATAGCGGTAGCTGGGGGAGGCAGCTGCGGGAGGTACCTGCGGGAGGTAGCATGCTTTCATTGGGGTTTCTTCTTTGTGTTGGCCATGAGTCACAATGGATGATCATTACCCTGTCCCCTTTGGTTCTTTTTCATTACACTTTTAGTCACTTCATTGAATTTTCTTGTATTTCTTCCAGTCAAGCAGTTCAAAGTTGAGAAGCTATGAGCACATAACGACAGCTCATTGCTGTCTGTTGTTTGATGGTGTTTACTGCTTTGACTCGTAACTTCCGAGGTCACCTGCTTCATCCTTTTGTTCCCTCAGATGTCCTTTCTCAAAATATTTTCTATGAAAATTTCAGGGAAGACTAACCAGGATAATATGCCAATGGTCAACCGCCCTGCTGCGCACTGCCAAGGTGACGGGGGGGGGGGGGGGGAGGGGAGGAGCATGACAGGATACATGAAGAAAGATGTTGACTCTGTCCAACAATATCGAAAGGTGTTGGCCCTGTCCAACAATATGGAAAGGTGTTGACTCTGTCCAACAATATGACCTTGTAAGGTTAACTGGATCCTTCCACTAAATTGCTACATTAAGCATCTTTTGTGGTGTCAATTGGTACTTCTCTTTTTTCAATCCGAATCAGAACCTTGTTGTACTCATTTTTTTTTATTGATTTAAATCAATTAAAGATATTTGGGATTTATTTTGCAGCAATATACTGCAATTTTACTGATCCCTGCCCATAATTGGTGGGCCAGTGTGGCCTCACATTCAATTATGAATCAAGTTAAAATTAGTTGCCAAGTAAGTGTCAGCAGGTAACGCTGCAGATACAGGCAGAGATGGAGTGACTGAGTAGTAACTACATGCTGCTGATACCACACACGTGACTGAGTAGTAACTATATGCTGCTGATACCACACACGTCAGTAAAGAAGTCATAAGTGGACACAAAGTTGTCATATATAATGATACCACAGAATGCATCATATCTGCATTGTGCATGCAATTGTCACCAATGACTGTCCATAATAAATGTGACATACACATTGATATATACAGCATCAGTTACATTATATATACACGGCAGGTCGGGCTTTATGTATGACATGTTCATTTGGTCTGTCAGATCGTGAATAAAACAAAGACTTGACTCACAACAGCTATCTTCTTTGACCCTTAGTCCCTTTCGTCTGGAATACATTTACAAGGACCTGATTTCAATATACCTCTGCACACCTGTGCACCTGCTACTAGTAACTGTATTGTACATGTAACAACACATGGCTAGAAATCACATCCTAAAGTGCTTTGTAATTTCTGCAGGTTGATTTTTTTTAATATTTCACATGATGAGAATATGTATATATGCACACAGGAAAGGCTTTTCGCTTTGTGCACATGTATTGTGAAAAAAAAAAACAGACTATCAAACCTTACTCGAAAGTTCCTAATGCCAAATAGTCTGTCTATCTTGCCTTAGACAAATAGCTGTACAAAATTACTTGTTACTAATCAGCATCATATCTATAAATAGATATTTTGAATTTCAAGAATCAAGTCATGATACACAAGGACACTACAATAATTTAAAGACTTGTGACAATGAAACCCCATCCTTCGGACATATAGTGGCAACTCCTTAGGAAACTAAAGGTACTATAACATTACTACAATTTCAAAAACTCATCATTGGCAGGTATAAACTATGGATGTTACACTTCTGTAAGCAACCACATATTTGTTTTTCAAGTTCCTTGTTATGTCTTTAATATATATCCATCACATTTATCGCCAGAAAATAGCCACAACTAGCTACAGTTTTGATTGTACTCTCACCCATGAAAATAAAGTTTTATCGCATCTTATTTACCTTATCTAAATGGAAGTACTGGTAGTTTGTACATTTACTCACCAAAGTATTTCTGAACTTAAAGAATGGACATTGGTAGGAAATACATGTACATGAAGGACAGGAACTGTACATTTATTGATGTGACTGTACAGCATGTATTCATCAGGGGTCAAAAGAGGCCTGTCCTGACTACCTGCTATCAGAATTTATAAAGAAGAGACACAGGCTTGAGCCTTGCACCATCATTCCTTGCCTGCCAGCACTGGCTGATGATCAAGTTGATTATTTGAACAACTTTGTGTTGCCATATATCTCTTTTAAAACCTCTTGTCAGGATATCCCCCTAGACAGTTATACCAGCATATCCTCCTTAGCACCTTTGTCAGCATATCTTTGCAAACACCTCTAATTAGCATATCCCACTAGACAGCTCTACCAGCATATCCTCCTTAACACCTTTGTCAGCATATCTTTGTAAACACCTCTTGTTAGCATATCCCCCTACACAGCTGTACCAGCATATCTTCCTTAACACCTTTGTCAGCATGTAAAAAAAAAAAAAAAAGTATAGACACATTTGTTTTACATGGATTGTGAGAGAAGTCAAGCATTGACTTATCGAGTCACTCTCCATGGCACAGATGTTGGCGTATACTTCCTACCTTGTCTGTGGTGGAGGAAACTGAAGAACTCGGAGAAAACCACCGTGCACGGTTAAAGTGGTAGGAACTTTTTCCACATGCTGCCCAGGACGAGAATCGAACCCAGGTCGCAGAGGTGAAAGGCGAGCGTCTTACTGCTCAGCCAACCATGCATATCTTTGTAAATACCTCCTTTTAGCATATCCCCCTAGACAGCTCTACCAGCATATCCTCCTTAACACCTTTTTCAGCATGTCCTTGTAAACACCTCTTGTTAGCATATCCCCCTAAACAGCTCTAGCCACCATACCAGCATTTCCTCCTTAACACCTTTGTCAGCATATCCTCCTTAACACCTATGTCATCAGATCTTTGCAAACACTTCTTGTTAGCATATCCCCCTAAACACCTCAGTTAGCATACCCCCCTAAATAACACTGTTAACATATCCACTTAAATACCGCTGTGAGCATGTCCCTGTAAACACCTCTGTGTCAGCATATCCTCCTAAACATCTCTGTCAGCAGACACCCCTAAATAACACTGTGGACATATCCACTTAAATACCTTTGTGAGCAGATCCCCGTAAACACCTCTGTCAGCATATCTTTTTTAACATCTCTGTCAGCATATCCCCCTAAACAACACAGCAAACATATCACTGTAAACATCTCTTTGAGCATATCCCCGTAAACACCTCTGTTAGCTTATGGTCCTTGATATATCTCTCAGCATAACCCAGTAATCTCCTCTTGAGCATAATCTTCCTTAACACTTCTGTTAGCATATTCTTGTAAAGACCTCTGTCCGCATATCCTCCTGAACACTTGTGTCTCCTTAACACCTCAGTCCGCATATCCCTGTAAACATATGAATGCCTCTGTTGAGTGCATTCCCCAAATGCATATATCTCATGGTCACCTCTGTTTGCATTCTTCAGTGTACTTTCATAAGAATGATATCAAAGAGGCCAACAGTCATAAATTGGAATGAGAGCTAGCTCCTCTGGCGCTGTGCTTCATCTTTAAAGCTTTCCGGTCACTTCTGCTGACAGCCGCTCAATGGAAGCTTCAGATTTATATCAGAGATGCCTGCCACTACTTCCCAACTGGTTCCTATTTTTGATGGAAGAAGAAACCGGATATTCCACTTTGAAAAGTTAATTAGTGGCCTAAATGACTGATGTGCTATTCTGCCTTGGTGCATGTCTATGTGCCATTGGGTCTGCGTGGCAGTTGAGATGAAGACCATCCATATTGGATGATTCAATGAAAGTGAAGTCACCAGAGCAGACATATTGATGAACATACTTTTTGTGTTGATGACAGCGGACCAGAAACCTTTGTGACAGGTCGCACACACTAACGTGTGGTCCCAACAGATCCACATCATGTGGCCCTCGACACATGTACAGGTACACATGTAGAGCAGTACCTGTTTGGAGAGACGTGTAGATCGTCCCACTCCAAGGAGAGAGCACCTGTCTTCAAAGACCACAGTTAGGGTACCGGGCACTCTGTTTAGCTCTCCCCATTTTATTGACACCTCCTATGAAAGCAGAGACCACAACTTGGCCATACCTATTTGCCAGCCCCTACACTCCCAGTATAAAGGTGTAGCACATCACAGTCCTGGAAATTATAACACACCCACTTTTCAAGGATTTTTTCCTCTATTCCCCCCCCCCCCCCCCCCCCCCGTTTTACATGAAAACAAGGAGATTTTGGATGTCAAATAGTACACTTTTTTTTCATTTCAAGGAGGTATGTGCTCATGATTACCTTGTCTGGAATATCATTTCAAAATGATCTTGGGAACGATGGTTTGATTACACCAATGACACACAGAAATTAAAATATACCCTAATAAGTATTGAGGATTTCACAGAGATTTATTTACAAATAACATCCTTATTTTGTGGCGGCAACCAGGCTCCGAATTAACCCATTTTTCCGCAAACTTCATACCAATCAGGCTCACATATTGTGAATACGAGTGTGGGAGCTGGGACCTATTTGTGGTCTATCAAGGTAGGATTCACTGTGATGGACAATCACCTGGAGGTCACCCATTAGCTCTGCCAGAGGTCACCCATTAGCTCCTGCCTGAGGTCATCCATTAGCTCTGGCAGAGGTCAACCATTAGCTCTGCCAGAGGTCGCCCATTAGCTCCTGCCAGAGGTCACCACTTCAAGAGCTGATTTAATGTTTTCCCATTTGTCAAACTGAATACACATATAATGGCTGCGTCTGAGGGGCAGGATTGTCTTTACAATGAATAACCCATGTCCCCACTGATATGTGATTTAGTTAAAGAAAAGCCAAGAGGAGCAAGATGGAGTCAATCTGTGACTGTGTTCATTAAAAGTTGGACAGTGAATATCCAGAGATTTATGTATGGTTTCCACCAGGCAGCAGTACACAATTGTGTGCTTAGCAGGTCCACTCAGTGAGGCTAAACACCAGCGTCCACCTGCAGCTAGGCCTCAATGGCCCACCTCACAAACCAGCAGCTGAGAAATGGCTGCCATTGCTGGCAAGCCTCCTCACTAATTGTTCCCTGCAGGGGCCACAAAGTGAGCTATTACAAGTGACAAATGGAACATGGCAGTGTACTGCTTGATTGACAGACTGCAGAGAGAGGGGATTATGGCAGGGCAGAGTAGCTTGGCCAGGGGTATTGCCTGCGGGGTATGCCCAGGTGGGCTGAATGTTGCTAATACGGACTAACTGGAACAAATCTTTCTGGTCAAGGTAGACTACAATCAGCCTTTTTTTCTTCTCTTGTCTTCTCATCTCCACACAGACTGCTAGGCTACACTGAACTTGCATGTGCCAAGATCCCAAACTGTGGTCACCCCCTCTGGCTGCTACTTCAGCCCTGCACCACACTTTGTCATATACAGTGGTCCCCCTCTTATAAGGCCACCCCAAATGCAGCCAAAAAGTGGCCTTATAGGAGGGGTGGCCTCTCTTGAAGGGGAGAATGCAATGGAAATACCATACTTTCTGCACAGGAATGCTGGCCTTTCAATAGGGGTGGCCTTTGGTGAGAGGGGCCTTATTATATATATAAGAGGGGGACCACTGTACTGATATGGTCTTCTTCCATGTGGACAAACAAGAGTTCACTCATTTACCTCACTTTTCTCATATATATATACACTGGTTCAGTTCTCCACCAAACTTTTGCCACAGGTACAGCCATCTACCACAACTTATCGCTTTCACTGTTTTACCATCCCCTTGTCACATACACTGTTTTAGTCCTTTTTATAGTCCCTGTTACATACACTGTTTTAGTCTTTTTTATAGTCCCTGTCGCTAACACTGTTTTAGTCATTTTTATAGTCCCTGTTGCATACACTGTTTTAGTCCTTTTATAGTCCCTGTTGCATACATTGTTTTAGTCCTTTTATAGTCCCTGTAGCATACACTGTTTAAACCTTTTATAGTCCCTGTCGAATACACTGTTTTAGTCCTTTTATAGTCCCTGTTGCATTCACTGTTTTAGTCCTTTTATAGTCCCTGTTGCATTCACTGTTTTAGCCTTTTTATAGTCCCTGTTGCATACACTGTTTTAGTCCTGTTTATAGTCCCTGCCGCATACACTGTTTTAGTCATTTTACCAGCCCTTTGTCACAAATACTGTTTTTAGTCTCTTTTCTGCCTCTTTGTCATATAATTTTTTAGTCCTTTCTACCATCCCTTTGGCACAAACAGCTTCATGCAGTCCCTCTTTCATCCTTTTGTCATATACACCATTTTAGTCCAAGTTACCATCCCTTTTCGCAAGTACACTGTTTTAGTCCCTTCTGCAATCCCTTTGGCAATTACACTGTTCAATTCTATCATTTTGTTCACAGCACTAAAAATTAACATTGTTTCCAATATTATCAGATTAAAACATTTATATCAGTGTTTCACTTTTCTCATACAGTTGATTTTTTTTGTACAAAAATTGATGCCAGAGGAGATAAATTGTGTCTGTATTTCACGCACTAATGCATAGATTATGATCTTGAATGCTACTGTAAATTGCTTTAATTTTGCTGTATTCTTTTTTATTTTCGCTTATTTCGCTGACGGCACAAATACGTGAAAATAAATACACAGTGAAATAGAATTTTAACATTGTTTGAATCAGAATTATGTCCAAAAAAGTGAAATTAAAACTACAGTGAAATGTCAAAAATACAAAAACTGTGAAAATTTATACACACAAAAATAAAGCAATTTACAGCATACGAAATTGTATACATACCAAAGAAATACACATACAGTGAAATCTGTCCTTGTGGACATCTCCCCAATCTGGACACCTCTGTAATGTGGACAGATATTCCCAGTTGCGGATATTTTGAGGTCATTTTCATCAAAGGGACACCTCCCTAATTAGGACATCTGTCTACTGTATATTATGGACACTTTTCATACTCCCAAATGCAAAAATAACCTGCCTAATGTGGACACAACATATAACAAAAATGCCAGCCATCACAAATTCCCTTGTTCTCAATTTTCAATGGCCAGTTGGACAAGTGTATACAATGATAATGCCTGAACAAATGCAGGCAGCTGAAATCTCAGTCACAGGCCACTGACCTTGGTATGTTTTAACTTCACTGAAGTTATCCATATTCAGTGAACCAAATAGGCTGTGAAGAATGTGTAAACAAACATTTGGGTCTTAATCCACGATCAAAAGGGCTTTATTCTTCAGGTAAGAAGGTTTATCACAGTTACTCAGTCACTCAAAGAAAACAAACTCGACTGCTTAAATCATAATCCTGAAACAAAGCTTGACACAGCTTGCTGTCTGGGCTCATTTTCTGTTCATCTTTTAAATTTTTTATTATTTTTTGGTAATAAATCTGCATATTAAAACCTTGTATTAAAGGGTTCATTATCATGCATATGTATATGTATATGCTTACATGTACATGTACATAGAAACAGATACACACATAATGATATACATATATGTGTGTGTGTGTGTAGATGTATATGTTAATTTTACTTGGAGGTTGCACAGGGCCAGGCACTGCCTAATGTAGACATCTGACAATTGTGGACACTTTTGCCCAGCCCCAATAGTGCCCACAATTGACAGGTTTCACTGCATATGTACAACTTCCAAAACCCATGGCTGGCACTGGAGCTTACAGTATGAATAGACATTTCATATTATACTTCATTTATATTCAACTGAAATTTTATAATCTAAACAGAAGATAGAGCTGCATTTTATAACACATTATACTTACTGGGGGAAAGAAAACTTCCCATAACAATGTCCACACATACCCTGTAGAGCCCCAGTCTTAGCTGACACCCATACCCTGTACAGCCCCAGTCCCAGCTGACACCCACATACCCTGTACAGCCCCAGTCCTAGCTGACACCCACATACCCTATACAACCCCAGTCCTACCTGACACCCACATACCCTACACAGCCCCAGTCCCAGCTGACACCCACACACCCTGTACAGCCGCAGTCCTACCTGACACCCACAGACCCTGTACAGCCCCAGTCTTACCCAACACCCAGATACCCTGTACAACCCCAGTCCTAGCTGACACCCACATACACTGTACAGCCCCAGTCTTACCTAACACCCACATACCCTGTACAGCCCCAGTCCCAGCTGACACCCACATACCCTACACAGCCCCAGTCCCAGCTGACACCCACATACCCTGTACAGGCCCAGTCCTACCTGACACCCACATACCCTGTGCAGCCCCTGTCAGCTGACCCCCACATACCCTGTACAACCCCAGTCCTACCTCTACCCACATACCCTTTACAACCCCAGTCCTAGCTGACACCCACATACCCTGTACAGCCCATCAGCTGACACCCATATACCCTGTACAGCCCCTGTCAGCTGACACCCATATACCCTGTATAGCCCCAGTCCCAGCTGACACCCATATACCCTGTCTAGTCCCACACTCCAATATAACACATATATAGTCCCAGTCCCAGTCCCAGCTTGCACCTGTGTGTCCTGTACTACTCCCATGTCTATGCCAGCAAATATAGTCCATTCCCCCTGACATGCACATATCGTGTTTAGTCCCATACTAATGGGGACACATATGGACCCATTCCCAGCTTACAGCCCATATCCTGTCGAGACTCATGCCCATTTTCTGTACTGTTTAAAAAGTTCCCACATGTTCAGGTTTAGGTCGGTGTCCAGTCATAGAGTACAACTGTTGAGTCCTGACATATAGAAATATGGCAGAGAGAGCTGTCAATTTATGCACGCTATTATGCATCTTTACATGCATGCGCCACTTGTGACCATCTTGCCCATAGGTTAACTTTCTGAGAAGTACACCCTGTCATGCAGGGACGCTCTGCCCCCATGATATTAACTGGTCAAATTGAAAGTGTAAGCATGGCTGAACCCTGCAATCTGTGACCCGCTTCACGCAAGGCTTGGTCCTGCTATTCTGACCTCCCATTTTCTTCTGCAGAAAGGTAATTTTTCTGTCTGGGTTGTGATATATGTCCACATTGTGAAGGTACAGGAGCTAGCCTCTCAACATGTCACACATGCAACCTCCACTCACACATCTATGGACATCCAGATATCTGACGGACACAGCAGAAAGTAACAGACCAGACTCTTATGGGGAGGTTTTTCTGGGATCAAGGCCTCCATGTAATATCTTGGCAATGCTTTGTGGATGACAGGAATTTAACCTCCAGTTTCTTTGCACTACATTCCCGAAAAAAATGCTCTTGTGTGAGAATTCATTTGTATGTGACCCTTGCTTTAAACGAGAACATGAAATATCTAGCATCCAGAAAATCAGATAAAAGTTTCCATGCTGGACTGAAGAAAAAAATCCAATTGAAAGAACACCCATAATGGTCATTTGAATGGTGGGCTCTCAATGCAGGTAGTCTTGCGTTGCAAATTTGATTAAAAATCGAGAAAAACATAGATCTAGTCCACACAGGATAGGAGTGCTGGAATGCAGAGGAGGAAGACATTGGGTGGTTATCATTGCTGAATATCTGAACACTGAAATTAAAACTATGGCAATAAAGCACCCATGAGCCACAAGATTCCCCCCCCCCCACATCCTGCAGGAGTCTGCACACACTGAATACTATTTTACAATGCATTCTGCATTGAATACTTTGTATTAGACACTGTATATAATGTATTCTGCACTAAATACATTGTATTATACACTGTATACATTGTATTATACACTGAATACAATGTATTCTGCACTGAATACATTGTATTATACACTGTATACAATGTATTCTGCACTGTATACATTGTATTATACAGTGAATACAATGTATTCTGCACTGAATACATTGTATTATACACTGAATACAAAGTATTCTGCACTGAATACATTGTATTATACACTGTATACAATGTATTCTGCACTGAATACATTGTATTATACCCTGTATACAATGTATTCTGCACTGAATACATTGTATTATACACTGTATGCAATGTATTCTGCACTGAATACATTGTATTATACACTGTATACAATATATTCTGCACCAAATACATTGTATTTTACACAGAATGCAAATGTATTGTGCATTGAATACATTGTATAAAAACTGTATTCTGCAGATACATTGTATTATACTCTGTATACAATGTATTTTGCATTGAATACATTGTATTATACACTGTATACAGTGTATTCTGCACTGAATACATTGTATTATACACTGTATACAATGTATTCTGCATTGAATACATTGTATTATACACTGTATACAATGTATTCTGCACCAAATAAATTGTATTCTCCACTGAAACATTGTATTATACAGTGTATACAATGTATTCTGCACTGAAATATTGCATTATACACTGAATACAATGTATTCTGCACTTTTGTTATCCTTTACTAAATTACGGCTTTTCAGTGTAACTGTTGCAGGATAGACTGGCATGTGGCTATGTTAACGTTCAGTTGGTCCAAAGACCCGCCAGTATTTCTACAGTAACAACTCTGGTGGTGTCCGTATTCCTCATGCTGAACAAAATGCTCTGAATTGGGTACCTTTCTAAACGTCTTATGTCAGTTCTAAAGATCAGGCTCAAACTACTTTGTGCAGAAAATTGGAACAGCGTATAAAATCAGCTGAAAGCCTTAGTCTGGTATTTACCATAATGGATAGACTAATTTTATTGCCCATTAGGACTAGAACTACAAGGCTTTGGGGAGAAAACCCTGGCTTTATTACTAGTAGTTAAAATCTGGATACACATGGTATACAAGATATATAACCCTATCATAAAATAAAGCAAAACAGAAATAAGCACTTCAAAAGTATGTTTTATTTTCTTAAAATCTGTGATCAATTTATACAAATACACAACAGAAACAACGACAATGAATGTTTCACAAACATGTTTCCATTTACAGTAAACCCCAGTGAGGAGCAGCACAGACTGGCACAGTGGGCAGCACCCAAAATATGTGGTAAAGTGAACAAATTGAACAATCATTCAAGTCAAAGTTGCTGATATTGTTTTCTTGCAGGCTGGTTGGTATGGGTTGCATGTCCAAATTGGATACACATTGACAATATGGTAGTGTGAGCCCAGAAACACACTGCCCCCTCCCTCCACTGGGCTGCCACACACCCTTACGCCTTGAAGTAAGCTCAGTCATCAGCTTTCCTCTCTGTTGGCTCAGCACTTGGTTCTCAACCCACACTGAGAAAAGCTGTTGACCTGTGTCATGTCATCTCAAATTCTCATTCCAGTTGTTTTCCTTTGCTGTGGAAATGAGTTGATAACAATATGAGACATGCATATTATTTTCCCACCATAAAGCACGAGGCTCAGACCGGTCAATCACGGAGGACACACCGGCTTATCACTGTCATTGACAGGGCTAAATACCCCTTCCTCATAAAATAAGTGTGTTTTAGAGAAATTTAAGTTTACAAATACCAGTCATATTCATTTAGTGCTTCCTAAATTGGTTACAAAACAAATTTCTATCTGCCTGTACTAAGTATTCTTTATTTCCAAAATATTAGTAACATCCCGCTTCCCTGCACAGGCAGCGACCCGTGTCTTGCCAGGCGAGACTGTGGTCACTAAAACCACCAGGTATGCAGTTGTGGCGGGAAACTAAAATGCATGTCTCATATTGAAGCAGAGGACATTTGACTATTAGCCGGTTTTGGGTAGTTTAAGGGGAAAGGGTTAAAAGCCAGAGCAATGTTTGAAAACCCCACATCGCAAGCCTCGCTTGGGGGCCTAGTGCTGACACTTTACCGGTCTTCAAAGCCTCCAGCAGTCAGTGGTTGGTCTGTGCTCTTCAATCTCCGGGTCTGCCTTCAGTACCCCACATCAGACTGCTACCTGTGTTTTGGCGGTTTCTTTACTTTTTCATTTGGCAGGCTGATAAGATCTACAGGAAGTGTTCCCTCTTTATGTACACAAGTTACCAGTCGACCAGCTCCATGCTGGTTTTCATACCCCTCCCTAAAAAGATTATCATCACTGAGGAAGTGATCAATGCAAGAAATGGTCCTGTTCCCAGGGGCGGGGACGCTTGGTTACATTATATGAAGTCCTACCCCCATCACTCCCACCACCCACATGGTGACCTGTTACCCCCACTGGGGTAATCAACAGGCAGCTCCTAGTGTACCCTGTCACTTCCCAATGAAATGACAGTTCTAAAGGTGAATTCCAGTTGTGGGTATCTGCTGGGTGTTCTTCAACAAAATGTCTACTGCTATCTCTATCAGTTTAGCACCAAAAATGAATTTCCCATCTACATTTTGCCTAGATATTTATAACAGAGAGGCATTCTCCTGAATTACTGACTTTGTTCTGAAGAGAACTTTAGTAAACTTAAAAAGTGCCCCCATATTTTACAAAGTGCTTCTGAAAATAGAGACTTAAGATCTTCGGGTTTTTTTCCCTTCTACATTATTAGTTTGCCATATCAGGTAGTACCCACAGGAAATCGCCCTTAACATATTTCACTTCTTGTATAAACACATTTCTAATGGAGACTAAAACTTTCAAAGCTTCATGTGTGACTGCCGCAGACCCTGGGTTTCTCTGCAGTAGTCACACTTGCAAAATGGTGGATGTCTTGCTGGGATTATTGATCAACTTGGCACAGCAGGGCTTTGTTTACCCAGACAGGTATCAATGATCAGCAGCTAAATGGACACATGTCCATATTTTACTGATGGACTACACCCTTCAGCACTTAACTTCTTTAAAAAAAATGAAATTACCAGACCAAGACAACCTTAGACATAACCGACAGTAGTGTCATCTACCCATACATCAGGCTATCTGTGCAGTGTTCACCCAGTGTTGCCAACCCTCCCGGATTTTCCAGGAGACACCCAGAATTTTATGCTGAAAATTCTTGAAAAAGTGATTTTTGAGAATTTTGAGTCACCTCCCGGAATTTCATCATTTTTTCCCTTCTATATTTCATATTAATTCATCAATCTCCCTTAATTTTACTTTTTATCTCCCGGATTTTAAGTTTGGTAGGTTGGCAACACTGTGGTGAACTGCTCTTCATGAAGGGCTGTACATGCCTACGTAATGCTGCACCCTAATTTCCACAACAGGGCTCTTGTGCAGGTAAAGTGGTCCCTGTCTTGAGAGGACACTCCAATGAGAGGCCACCTGGCCTGATATACCACTTTTGGCAGGTCCCTGCAGCTATGGTTTCCATGCTGTTGTACCTCTAATGACAGGCCACCTGTCATGATAGGCCACTTTAGGGCCTGCCGGGGGGGGGGGGGGGTGGCCTGTCAAGACAGGGACTACTGTAACAGAAAACTGTGGAATGAACTAGCGACCTGCCGGCAGGGTTCCCTGTGCACCACCAAAGGGTTCATTCCCTGCACCACAGAGATGCAAGGTCCCTATCTATATCCAAGTAGCTTTATCTCTTTCAGTGCCAAATTGTGGACTGAGTCAACAGCTTGACTCAGCATGCATCGAGCCCAATGTGCCCAATTTGTGCCCAATTTGCACTGAGAAAAGCTGTTGATCTGGGGTATTCTCTCTGGAACTGTAGGCATACTGGTACTTGAATGAAAGGTCTTTTTACGAGAAATACGAATCTGGGATCCTTACGACAATTCAAACTGATTTGACTTAAGCAGGTTGACTTTAGCTGTGCTTGGCACTGACAGAGTTACCTACGCACTCATTTCTCTTGCCATGTGGACTCTCTTGCCCTTTATATGTGCTGGTTAGCCATGCATTCAAATTACTGCAGATTGGATTACATCCATGTATCCTGTAATTTTCATTCACAAATAACCTGGCTGTCAAATCCTGGTAACTTTGCCTTACAAATAAGAGTACCAAGGCTCTGTATGTACTGTAATATGGCAGTATTGTAATTGCCCTGTGTTTTAGCCCTATGCATTGTTGTGGTATTGTAATTGCCCTGTGTCTTAGCCCTATGCATTGTTGTGGTATTGTAATTGCCCTGTGCTTTTAGCCCTATGCACTGTTGTACTTTTCTAATTAAACTGTGGCTTTGGCCCTATGCACCATTTTAATGTTTATTGTAACTGCCCCTATATATCAGCACTTTGTGTACCAGGCACGGTTGAATTGGTGTGCCCCCTGTTGGAAGTTTCACCCAGCAACATTCCTGTGGCTCAACTATACCCCATGACCAACCCTACCCCACCCCACCCCCAGCAAGCATGTACAGACAGCTGCCTTTCATGCTGAATATGAGATCAATAATTGGGGAAGCAACTACAGTTTTCCCTCTTTAACACAAAACCTGAGCTGGTCTCTGACCAGCTTCGATAAGCAGGGTCCCACGAAATGACAGTTTTGCTCCAAGCCCTGCCTTGTGACCCCTGTCAGCCTTTTACAGAGACAGCCCTGTGTTCTCACAGAGACATCCCTGTGTTCTCACAGAGACAGCCCTGTGTTCTCACAGAGACAGCCCTGTGTTCTCACAGAGGCAGCCCCGTGTTTCCCAATAAAACACCTGGCACAATTGCAGTTGTAACAAGGTGATGAATTTGCTTCTGAAAGGTAAACATGAAAAATGTTCCACTGAACATTGTTCAAATCAACTGGTCCCTCAATGCCCCCTGTATTTCCCCTGCTGATATACTTTTCTTTCTGTACAAATATTTGTTACAAAATTTATACACTATATACACTCATTTATGCATAGTACAACTCTGACTTTATGCCAACTTTGACAATTTGACTTGCACTCAGAAAGAGGAACACCTTGTAAAAATGGGAACCCAAATGCAAGATTTCCCATGATGTTTTCATGAACAGCAATCCCATCATGCCTTGCAAGTTCCCACAGCTTTTAAAAAGCTCAAGTTCAGTAACCTCTTGTTGATACAACTTTTTACATGTACTATTCACAAACATTGAAATCAAAGAGTGATGTCTTACATCATTTACAACATGTATGCAAATTAAACTTTGTTATACCCAGCAAAAAGGGATGACTTAGTGAGTGACAGGAGGCCATGTCTCTGTGCTAGCAACCACTTGCCTAATAATTCAGTGAAGAAGTATGGCAGTTGTAATTAGTCCTCTGTCATTACTGTACTTGCACTCAAGTACTGAAACTTGTCTTCATAATGTATGGAATGGTCAAATGTGAACGAGTCTCTGAACAAGGTATACATAAGTCAAAATCAAAAACAGTTCCAAAGCTTAAGGGTTTTGACACCAACTGACGACTTGTCAACCACAGCAGCTTTTAAACAAATTAGTATTTTCCACTTCAGGTGATTTCCTGTGGCCATGCTTAAATGAGGTCTGCTATTGAGAGTCAACACTGTATATAAATGGCACCATATGTATGTACAAGCTCTCCTGATGTCCCAGAGATGGGAACACACAGCCCCTGGCCACCTCCGACTGGCCACACAGGGCATGTGACAAATTAGGTCTGTTTTACCACTGAAACCATCCATGTTTTGTCAGGTGAAAGCTCTAGGTAGAGAGTTTCAGTACAAACAAGCGACTTGGTGTCTGTGATTGGTGGAAGCACACTAGAGAGTTCTGTGAGATCAAGGCAGGGAGTTGTGGCTGGTGGGGGTATCACAGCCCAGTACAGCCAGGGTCCGGTTCCCCTGCCCCCAGCCACCACTTGGTCCTACCATAACATTGCACTGTTGTCTTAGGGTTGCCTGCGCCATCACATGCAGGCTCTCCTGCATGATGTATGCTTGCTGTACTCCACTGACAAGTTCCTGTGCCACCTGCGGCAGTGATCCTGATCACTGACCTGTATTGGTTGTCGCTTTCTTCACTCATATGTCTCACTGGTGGTGACAACACTTCAGCCAAGTACAGTCAAAACTCCCTCCCGCTGGGGCTGCATGAAGCACTCACTTGTGACTGCACATCTTCTACAGTTACCTCTGCAGCAAAAAACAGCAGCTGTTGAGTGCCAGGACGAGAGCTGTGTGTGTACAACAGTGGGCACTCGCTCCATACAAAAGTGGGCACTCACTCCATACAACAGTGGGCACTCACTCCAGGATACAGGGATTCATACTCTGTTTCACTGCCTTTTGCCACACATGCTCGAAGTCTTCCAGTCGTGGGGCACACTGTAGTATAGCCCGGCCCAGTCTGACTTGACCCATGAACATAAAGTCACCCTCGCCATGCTGTATTCCACATTTTTGGGGTGCCACCACCGCCCCGTGATACTGGCCCTGAGTATACAGGTCTCGGCTTCCCACCCGGTAGTTGTATGATGCTGTGGTTCTCTTGAAGAGCAACCCTCGCTGGCGTACAACTCGGTTGACCTTTAACCTCACTTCTGTCTCCTCAGCCTCAAGGTCATGGAAGAGATTTTCTATGCTGCCTTTCACAACTGGAAATATACAAAACATCACATGATTATTTTTACCATCAAGTTTCCACTGACACATCAGTCACTTGTTCTCTGTGCTACCTTTTTACAACTAAAAAATATACACTAAATATTCCATTGAGTACTGTTAGCATTTTTACCATTCAGTTCTAACTGTAAAGTACTTTCACTTTCCAACCCTGAAGAAAGCAAGGGAAAAACTGTCTCCCACATCTACATGCTGTTATGTATAAACTGTATAGAGTACAAGCTTACATGTACATGTATCACAAACTGAGGGAAGGCTGTCACTTGCTCCCTACAGTACAGGGCTACATGTATCATACATTGATAAAATGGCTGCCACTTACTCCCTACAGTACATGGCTACATGTATCATACATTGATAAAATGGCTGCCACTTGCTCCCTACAGTACAGGGCTACATGTATCATACATTGATAAAATGGCTGCCACTTGCTCCCTACAGTACATGGCTACATGTATCATACATTAATAAAATGGCTGCCACTTGCTCCCTACAGTACATGGCTACATGTATCATACATTGATAAAATGGCTGCCACTTGCTCCCTACAGTACATGGCTACATGTATCATACATTGATAAAATGACTGCCATTTGATCCCTTCAGTACATGGCTACATGTATCATACATTGATAAAATGACTGCCATTTGCTCTCTACAGTACATGGCTACGTGTATCATACATTGATAAAATGACTGCCATTTGCTCCCTACAGTACATGTATCATACATTGACAAAATGGCTGCCACTTGCTCCCCACAGTACATGGCTACATGTATCATACATTGCTTGGTTGTTATCTGCTCCATACAGCACAAAAACAAAAACAAACCCAAAAATTTTCTGGATTTTTCAAATGATGAACACATCAACAGCATGTCACACACAAATTAGAGTCGTAGAAGTATTATGGGGTACCATACTAGCAAGAGTCTAGGGTTAAGGAAAAGTGCATCATGGGATTACAACCTGACAGCAAGGACTGAGGTGAGGTACATCCTGACATGTATTGCTGCAAAACTTAACAACAAACCCATTTATTACGATCTAAAATTTATGTGTGATAGCCTGCAATCTTTGGCAAGGGGTCAAGTTGCAACCTAAAAAGATACCAAACAAAGAAATGGATGAAAAAAAAAAAAAAGATGGGGACTGAGTGTTTCAGATATGGATTCAGTCTGCATAAAATGAAGTCTGAAACTGTTGGTGCCATCTAGGGCTTTTATCAAGCAGTACAGGGCTCTAATGGAGTAATGTCTGTAATCCATACCACAAGAAGACCTGCCCTACTACAATGAATGACGTATCAGCAAAGCAATTGAGTTTTAGAATGTCTAGGGATCAGAGAGCACACCCTGCCCATCGTGGAAGTTGCGGCTGCAGTGACTGCCAGGCTGATGCTGCCGTGATGCCTATCGGGCAATCGCTGCAAGACGAGCAGGATCCCACAAACATCCCGAAAGTCTGGAGGAGATAACAAGCACCATGACTATCACAATACAATGGATACTACAACTCACTGTTGTACACCATTAAGGTACCACACAATGAATGCAATGGCACAGTAAAGCTGCAATAAATCACACCAATGCAGCACACCAAAGATGCACTAAAACATACCCTAGATACATTAAAACACACCATAGATGCATTAAAACACACCACAGATGCATTAAAATGTACTACAGATACAAAGCTGTAAATCAATACAATGTAGCACACCATGGATGCGATCTGGCACACCATGGATGCGATGCAGCACACCATGGATGTGATGTAGCACATCATGGATGTGATGTAGCACATCATGGATGTGATGTAGCACACCATGGATGTGATGTAGCACACCATGGATGTGATGTAGCACATCATGGATGTGATGCAGCACACTGTGGATGTGATGTAGCACATCATGGATATGATGCAGCACACCATGGATTTGATGTAGCACAGCACAGAAGTGATGTAGCACACCATGGATTTGATGTAGCACAGCACAGATGTGATGTAGCACATCATAGATGTGATGTAGCACACCATGGATGCAGTGTAGCAAACCATAGGCACAATGCAAAGGTAGACAGATCAGAAAATTATCATGGTAAATGTTTGCTGAGCAAACAACTGGAAACTGTTGCTGGTTGAATGCATACAGATCTCTTTCATGAGGTGGACCTAATAATTGTCTTTTTCACAAAGTTTTGAGGAATTCCACCTTACCCTTGTTACCACCCTCATAACTGCATCAAAACTGTGGTGGATTTCTTACTGGTACTGCCAGTGCAACATGTAACTCCAGCCTGTTACAAAATGTTCCAAATTTTACAGAGAAGCGACCAGGTAGGCATGCTCCCTGCTTGCCTTGCTACGGCTCACAGTTCACAACAAGGCATGACATTCAGGCAAGTGCTATTGTCCAGGACAAGTAAAACTATTGAGCTCAAACTCACTTATCCAAATATAAACAAAACATGACATGGCACAAGTAACAAAAACCCTTAAGTTAAGCCCTGCAAAATGACAGCAGCCTGTCTAATCCTTGGTTCCCCATGCTAGTTGCCTGTCCCATGCCTGGTTCCACTTGTTAGCTGCCTGTCCCATGCCTGGTTCTCCATGCTAGTTGCCTGTCCCATGCCTGGTTCCCCATGCTAGCTACTTGCCCCATGCCTGGCTCCGTAGCTAGCTTTTGTAAACAAGAGGAACTTGCACCAGACTTCTGGGGATATTGGGTTTCTGTATGCAGACAGAACCTCATCTGCCCAGACACATCTAAACCTAGTGGATCTAGACTGGAGATGGTGGGTTTTTTTCTTGCTCTCTTTCAAACTTCACAGCTTACTGGTCTGCATCTGATACCTTCAGCTGTGCAACTCAAACAGCTGCTGGCTGTACAGCTTTTGGGGTATGGTAGCGCAAAATTGAATCTAAAATTGGCTTTGGCACACAGAGCAATATAAATGCACAAACATTATAAAATTTTAAGACCATGTTGGATCACTTTCAGTACATGTGGACCACAGTGGCTTTAAGTTACATCATGATCCAACATTATTAACTCTTTCAGTGCCAATCACGTCTCCAGTCAATTTACGTAAGTCAAACTAGTCTGAATTATCATTAGGATCCCAGATTCATGTTCCTTGTAAAAAGACCTGTCATTCAGGTACCAGTATGCCCATAGTTCCAGAGAGAATACTCCAGGTCAACAGCTTTTCTTGGCATGCATTGGGAGCATTGCATCCAATGCATGCTGAGAAAAGCTGTTGACTCAGTCCAAAATTTGGCACTGAAAGTGTTTTAACAAAATTAGTCTGATTGGACAGCTCACAGTCGGCAGTTTTATGTGTATTCTATTGCATTTTATGTTTCGGTAATCTTGAATAGATATCTTAGTTTTGCAGCTCAGGCACACAAAAAGTTTGCATCACTTCAACAATGTAGCTAGATTATCCATGAGAAATTTTGTGCTTCTACATACATTGGTTTAAAAATATCAAGTTGCAAATACGATGGAGGTGATGGCACTACACAAACCAGGCTATACTGACTGAAGTGCCATCTACTGGACCAGCACACGAACTGTCTACTGTGGGACTTCCCCCATGGTGAATTCAATGAAATCTTAATTGTTTCAAGCCACAGCAAACTGTTATGCAGTTCACTGTTTTGGGCGGAATGAAATCCTGTGTCTGCCCCTCAGAGCCTGACAGCTGCCCATGATGGCTGCCCCTCATGACCTGATGGCTGCCCCTCATGACCTGATGGCTGCCTCTCAGGACCTGATGGCTGCCCCTCAGGGCCTGATGGCTGCCCCTGATGGCTGCCCCTCAGGGCCTGATGGCTGCCCCTCATGACCTGATGGCTGCCCCTCATGACCTGATGGCTGCCCCTCATGACCTGATGGCTGCCCCTCATGACCTGATGGCTGCCCCTCATGGCCTGATGGCTGCCCCTCAGGGCCTGATGGCTGCCCCTCATAACCTGATGGCTGCCCCTCAGGGCCTGATGGCTGTCCCTCATAACCTGATGGCTGCCCCTCATGACTGCCCCTCAGGGCCTAATGACTGCCCCTCATGGCCTGATGGCCGCCCCTCAGGGCCTGATGACTGCCCCTCAGGGCCTGACAGCTGCCCATGATGACTGCCCCTCAGGGCCTGATGGCTGCCCCTCAGGGCCTCATGGACTGTTTCTGTCCAAGCTGATTGGCTCTTGTTTTGGTAAGCAAATCACTAATGTGTGCCTTGCTGGGATGGCTGTTTTCTGATGTGATTTCATAAACTGAAACCAAAAGGACCAAAACATATGTAGGTATCTGTCCATGCATGTGGGCCCAAAGGAAACTAGATTGCCTCAAAATCAGCATGTTGACTTTTTAAATCATTTCATGCATTTGAAGAATATAAAACTTTTGGAGTAAAAGCTAAAAGTTCATGCAAACACAGAGATAGGATTGCCAGGAATCCACAGCAACACAAATGCACCATACTTAACACCACAGCCAACCACTCATTACACCCACAGCCAGCTGGCTCCCATACCCCACCCTTCACATCTTGACAAGTGGAAAATTGATTGGTTTTGTTGCAGAAACTGAACTTTATTCCATGGAGTACATGATAAGCCTGGGTCACTGCCTCTCAAGTGGTTTGACTTGTAACAATTTTCAATATAAACTTGAGGTAAGACCAATAAATATAATAAACCATCACCCTTACCGCCCTCACACCCTTGCCGCCCTCTGTTCACCCCAGATCCTCCCAGCAACAGCCAATTTGCACAGAATTAAGTTTTCATAGTTTTGCTGTCAGCTGTTCATAAGTGTAGACTTAAGCAGGGTGAGAGGTGTGCCCCAGGGCGCACCACAATAGCTGCTGCGGGGTGCGACAGCCAGCAAACAATGAGGCAGCACAAACCATGGAAACCACTGACAATATCGCCACGGTAATAACGCCTGGTAATAACGCCCGCGTGTCTGAAGACAGTGGCTTGGACGCTTCCCTGACCATATGTCAACATTGATGTGGCCTTCTGAGCAAGCGTCTGGATCAACCTGGCTTGACAACAAGATGGACACCTGAACCCATACACACATGTGGTTCCACAAAATGTACCTTATTACAGAGAGCCCTGTTACCTATCAGGAAATAAACAAAGGGACACTTGCTGACAAGTGTCTGTCTCTGTTTGCTGGTCCACAGGGAGGCTGCGGTGAAAGTCTGCTGACTGGACGGGGCTCGCTTTGTCAGATGTCGGTCCACACAGCGGATAGTGTCACTCATGCAGATTGTGGCCAGTGTATTGTACCTGTTCATATCGCACCTGAACAGTCAATGAAATGTTTGTATTTCTGGCACCTGTGCAGTCCTCTCCTGCAGCTAGCAGTATAACATATAACCCACCCATTCATACCCTCGTATCTGTACACATGCACACTACATAGCCTACACATGTACACTACACAGCCTCTTGTAGGGATTTTTCACAAAGTATTTTTATGTAACAAAATTTGTTGAAATATAATGAATCCTGAATCTGGAATCTTTTATTATTTGTCAGTTTTGTTTAAAACACCCAATAACTTTGCCATAACAATAAAGCAAAATGTTATGTTCCTTGATTTTTATAAATCTATAAAATTTTGCTTCACATTTTTTCATGTGTACTTTATTTTGAAACAGCAACATGATTAGCCATCAGCAAAAATGAGCATTAAACATTAGTCAGCACAAACCAATAAATGTAGCTGAAGTTACCAGCTGTGATATCATGCTGGTTTCATCAAAAACTCAATGTTTTACAAATTAAAAATGTTTTTGTGCACCTTATTTCCATCTCCCAGAGTTATACACAAAGTACACATCATGAGCTTGCAGAGTGATTTGTAGAGCTGATAGTGAGCTGGCCTGTTATGTCAGCACAGGCCTCCCCTGGGCACCCTGTTTGTCCTACACTATTTATAATGTATGCTCCCTAGCCTGGCACTGATGGAGGACTCCTGACAGAGCCAATTCCTGCTGCACCTTACTCTCACGCTGCTTTGGTGGATAGTCTGACCAAACAATGCTACATTTCCTTGTTTTGCTTAGCCCAGGTGGCCTTGGGTGCAACCCCTCCTGCCAGTTCACTTGGAATCTGCATGACCAATAGAAGTGAGGGAGTCTCAGAGGCAAAGTAACAGGTAGATTGCTCCCACCCACCCCACCCAGCCCCAGCACAGCCACTTCTTGCCTCACTTTTTCTAAAAATATTTCTCAGAATCAACAATCATGAATGTTTTTCAAGTTATCCGCCAGAAGACTAGGAACCCCATTTCTCAAATTGCTGGATCCACTTCTGGGAGTATAGAAATATGTAGGAGGGGGTGTATGTAGGAGGGGGTGTGCAGGTTGCCAGGCCCTCAACCTGAGAGGGGTCTCTGATGTGACACAAGGCAAACAGAAAATAGATGCAACTCACAAACATCACACACATGTACATTCCAGGACACCCGGCAGCTCTTAATTCACTTTGAAAAACCAAATTCCTTTTTCAAAAGCATGCCACACACTGAAGGGTGCCAGACAGACCGTCCAAACTGTGAGAACATTATTGTACCAAGAGAAGATGAGATAATGGAGAGTAAAAGCCACCCACTGCCGTACCATAAACTGACTGATCTGGTGTCCACCACCAAGACAGAGCCCTGGTACATCCTCTTGTTATCAGTCATGCAAAAATCCAGGGCAAATGTGATCCTGTCCTCTCCTACCCACAGACACACACTTTACAGTCAGGCCTGTCATTTGCGCATATCTGGCAACTTACTACACATTGACCCTAATGTGTCAAATATGATTTACACTGGACTATCTTCTCCCTACTTGAATTCATCAAGGTTTACCAAGAGTGTGTGCCACAGCATGGTTACCCTCCACACACTCACATATCTCACAGCCTTCCCATCTTGTGTGTTTACTGTATCTTGCTGCTGTTTAGTTCATCCCTGACATGTTACTGGCCTTTACATTTCACACCCCACATTCCCACGCCAAATCTGGTCCTATAAAGGTCTCCTCTTATAGCAACAGGGACAAGTGGAACACATCAGTGCACCACATAGGAAATGAAAGTGTACATACACACGTATAGCATCATTTATATCATTCCTGCCCAATATTCATAAAAATGGATTATCTGTCTTTGTCTGTTATCAGTTTGCTAAACATGACATTTATAATGAAGGCTTAAAACAGGACAATCTTCAAGTACATTGGTTTAGTAAACAAACACTTATGTCTTATCAAGGTAACACCTGGTCCCACATAATTAATTTTTTCTCATTTCCTGCACGCCACTTTTTTTTTTAAAGCTAGGAAGCACTCTTAGGTCCCTTTATGTGGTAGTGTAGTTCTAAGATAATGCCCTCTTTAAAAGGCCCTGCCACTATTACCGTTCTTCTGCAACATGTGACAGCAGCCGTACAGACAGCTACCAGCAACGAAAGCTCTTCGGCCTTACACCTGACATCCTGTACTTTTGGCAGTAAATTTTAATCTTTTCTTTTTTTCATACAAAAATGACACTTTGTAATAGCTCATTTCACAACTTTTGATCTCATATTTTCTGGTTTACTGTGAAAATGATTTTCTTATCCCAACAGACCTAACCTTGACAGGCTGACGCATTTTATCAGACCAATCATGTCAAACGGCATGTGACTAACATACAGGTTGTGAGGAAACTTACCAAAATCGTTTGAGCATGCCGCCAGCAGCAATTCACTGTCTGTACAGGGCCGGCACTCTGAAACATACCAAATGAACACCATTCAATATAAATTTATAGCTGCAATGTTCCTTGTGTAGAAAAAAAAGAAGAAGAAAAGACTGCTTTGGCGCCTTTTGCAATAACAACCTTATCTCATATATATGTAAACCAATTCAATACTTGGCAATCTTATTTGCAAATGCACAACCTGACTAGCCCACTGGACTGTTCATAGACAAGATGCTTTATTGGTGTTGCATAGAAACATCAGCATTTTCAGCTAATAACAATTACTTTTAACCCTTTCCACTTGAATTGAGACTGACACAATAGTTTCCCCAGCATTTAAGCTTGATAGGTGTAACACCCAAATCTCATTCACATTGTGTTTCAGTAGCGTTGAATTAGACCAATATGTTGAAGCAAGTGACATGTATTTGACCACCAGCCAGTTCTGGCCAGGTTAAGCGGCGAAGGGTAAACCAGATGCTACAGTGAACTCCATCCTGGCAGTTTTTGTAAATTTATCCCATCTCAATATCAGAAAATTTAATTCAGTGCCGAATAAAATGGTTTCCATCATCATTTCACGGCCTATCAGACATTTTTGTCCCTTTAGTAGCTTTGTCTGTGTCCCTTGCTGCTTCAAGCATTAAAGTACGGCAGCCAAAAAGCACCTCAGTGAAATATTGCTGCTTCAAGCATTAAAGTACGAGAGCCAAAAAGCAACTTGGTGAAATATTGACACTTTATAACAGGCACATTTTTCTATGCAAATGTCAATTGCAAAATATGTCTTACATTTACAGTGTTTTCTTTAAAAACGTTCTTAATTTAGCTGTTGCAAGGCTCTGTAATTCTGCTTTAGGCCTCAGGGCAAGGAGTTTTGGCAGTTTACTAGCTGTCCATTCAAATTTGCTGGAACATCTATACAAATCCCATTTACAAAAACATCTCTGTTGGTTAGTTTTGTGCCCCCCATTTGGCCAGACCACATTTCTTAGTAAACATAATCAACTTGTTGCTTTTCTCCTGCTATCGATAACAGAGAAGCAAGCAATGTGTTGTGTTCAGCAAGGCTACACTGTGTTCAACAAAGCTACACTGTGTTCAACAAGGTTACACTGTGTGTTCAGCACGGTAAATACTGTGTTCAACAAGGTTACACTGTGTGTTCAGCAAGGTTACACTGCTCATCTGGTATGCTCAGCATACACCCAATATCATTAATATATTTTATCTAACAAGTGCTTAATTAACATGTAATCTATAAAAAGACTTTAAGATTTTTTGAAATCATCCGCTCTATCATTTATGAGTGTATTCAGTACTTCGCAGTGTTTATCTTGTACATTTGCAATTGGTCAAAGATAACTCTGATGGTCGGCTCCTGCTGCAAACATTTGTAGATTATGGTGACATTAGAACATGCAGAAAAGAGTAACATTATTTTATATGGTGTGCTGAACCCTGCCACAGCCCCCCCCCCCCCCAATCAACTCCACCACCCCCAGGATGCAGCAGACATTTGCCTTCACTTTGAAATCATTCAGCAGACTTAATTACAGATGCCTGACCGGTGATGATGCTTGGACTTCTTTTGCCTATTTGTGCAAACCACTTATGAAGAAATGCCATTTATGGCCCCAACTAGACTTGACTGCAAGCTGGGGGCCTGCACAACAGTGAAGCATTGTTTATGAGCTACCTGTCTAGCACCTGTTACGGCAGCAGCTGATACAGTGCCACCTGTTGGATGTTGCAATAGCAGATGATAAACAATACCACCTGGTGGCAGCTGGGGCACCCTTGATGCCTGGGACATGTGACTGGAATGCCTTACCTCAGTCAGTCTCAGCAGACAACACTGCTCTTGACACAAAAACAAAACATTACAGGCTAAGTCTGCCCCCATCACTATAAATGATAGTTCACCTAGTCACTTCTCACCTGTGACACTAAACAGAACCGAATGTACTTCTCCATCTCCTGAACCTCTTTTTAATGTTGTTTGTTTCACCTTTTTCAGTCAAATTTTTAATGCTTTGAATGAATCATCATAATAGTAGAAGCCATCTGCATGTTTGACTCAATTTCCTGGTGTCGGTAATGTTTTATAATAATTCATGTAGAATGCTAAAGAACTTTTCAAGCCAATTCTTGTTACCTCTTGCCACTACATGGCCATCATTACTGCATAAAACATGGACATCAATACTGACCACATGATCTGTCAATACAGTGGTGCAGCTTTTACCTATTGTTTTATGGGGGATTAGAGTGAAGAACCACATGGTGGTAAGAGCAGAGCACCATATGCTTCACAATGATTTCCCTGAAAACTGAGAATAAAGTCTCTCTATGCTTAGCTTTGTAGCACTGACATTCCTGGTCACCCCCTGGTGGGTAGCTCAGTACTGACAGGCTCCAAGGACAATACTCAGCTTATTGAATCAGCACACCGGGTATCCTGGGGAGAGGCACCATGCAGTGATGGAGGGTGATGCCACTGGTGTGGTCTAACACCCATGGGGTGGTATGGGTTGATTGTATTTAAAGCACAAACATAGCTTTTTCATGTTGTACACTCCTTGGTGAGCAAAATGCACATATCAGATGCCCTTAACAACAGGCAAGGCCCATTGTCTGGGATGTATAACATTGTATTTTAATCAATGCCAATGTGATACAATGTATATGTATTGTGTTTTGCTAGTTGCACCAGACATGCTCCAGGTAGCCCTGGGCTACAACTGGAGCCTGACATGAGACACTAACAGTACCCTTGCCATTTTCATACATAACTATATCTACTGCAAGTATAACAGCCCCAGGGAACACTGGACTTTTTTCATGGAAAATGCATGCAAGCAAAAAAGTTGCATATGTATGTACTACCTTTTGTATTATTTATAAATACTTTGTTTTGTACTTTGTACATATCAAACAGATTCTGTGACTGGTATATTGGTAACTGCATGCCTCGGCCTGCTCACTCCAGAAGACTATGCCAATACAGTCAAGGTCCAGCCTCCCAGCCAATGATCTACACAATCTGGCTCTGTGTATTGGGTAAACACAGGTTAGCCCTATTTGGAACTTAGGATTACCCAATGTTTCTCTTTTAAAATTTAACTGTCATTTGTTCCAACTGCACCAGATGCATTCTATCACATACAGTGAAACCTCATTACAATGACACTCAGATGTCTGCTATATTCACTTTATGACACAAGTTTCAAATTATTCCTTGGCTATTTGACACATTTCTCTGGCATACTCCGATATCTCGCATATTTTGCAGGGAAATGATGATGTCATGTTAACAAGGTTTCACTGCACATCCCTGAGGCTGAGACAGAATAATGTATAACTGTTTCTCTCAACATTATATTTTCACAACAAACCGCTGACCATCCTTCAATTTTTTCTTATTTTAGACATTTTTGAAGTATGAAAGGGAAACATGTATGTAACAAAGTATTTTTCATTACCTATGCTATTTTTTATACAGTTATTTTTTATCGAGAGAAAAAATGTTAACCTACATGATGTGGAGAAGCACAACTTGTTTTCCTTTTGATCCCTTGAAGTCAAATAACTGTTTTGAAAGTTCAGTGCTGCATTAGACTGAAGCTTTCCTAGGCCAAGGGTATGGGATGACAAGCCACCATGGCAACCAACAAACCAGAGCCTGGGACACAAGAGTGTCATTGGTGTACAGTAACATACACCAGTCAACCAGGCCACCAGCACAGTGTACAGGCTCTGGCAACCAGGCCCAGGCCCACCTCCCTTGTCTGGATGTAATTGGCCAATGGGTCACGGTTCAGGCCTCACTCTCAAACCTTCATTACAGTTTTCAACTTGTTCCCTTTTAACATGTAATATCAAGAAAAGAGAAGTCATGAGCTGCTATTTTATTCATGTGGCTGGAGCGCCTGTCAGCTGATGATGTCATGTGCATGGTGACCTGCCACATGCAATCTGCCCCTGTACCAGTTCAGTCCAATCTAAACAATTTTATTGAATGATTTGAAAACAGATGGTGGGTAATGTGACTGTGCTTGAAAATTTGGTCACGCATTTCTGATTTGTTGGCCAGGACAGTTAACAGTCTATAAACACACACGCATAAAATTACACCCTCATTCATGTAACTTTGCAATATTAGGTCAATGTAGGACTGAATATTAGCTACAATGCCATAGTTTCTGTTCGCTGTCCCAGCATGACAATGAAGGTAGTCTGTACCAGAGAAAATGGGGGATATTTCAGTTCGTATAGGCCCCATATAAAAAAATTTAAAAAATCTTTTTCATCATTACTGCCGTCCCTAAAGTTGTAATGCCTTTTTTTCTATTTTTATTCAGTCAAAGTCAAGGCTGGACCTTTGATTCTCTTGATAATTTGATTTTTCATGATTTCAATGGATAAAAACTTAAAGTAAAATACTCGCCATATATTCTGGGAAAAAATGATGACAAACAAGAAATTTGTTTTACGGATGGATAACTTGGTTGGGTTTTGGTGTGTCTGGTCCTGGCCCAGATGTAAAGCTACCCCTCTGGTGACTGCATTTGGATACAATGTACCTGTACCTGCTGAATGGCAACTATGTATATGTCACAAAGAATATCATGTCTCTCTCTCCATCTCATGCAAGGTCTGCATCTAAATATAGCAGTCAAACCACTACTTTTTAGTATTTCATGCACAGCAGGGTTTCATTTATTATTTCAAATTTGCTCAGTTATTTACATATATTTTATTAAGTAGGAAATGGTCAGACATTAAAGCCAATGTTTTGTAAAAAGAAAAGTGTGCCAAACAACACAACTGTGACAAGCAAAACCCTGTGTTTTGACAGCAAATTGCATGAGCTGCTGGTTAAATTGTTTCCTGTGCAGCAACAATGTTGCCAAACAAAAGGTTCATCTTCTGTTAAAATATGGTACATAAGGCAATCAATCATCAGTGAATCCTTATCAAAGTAATTAAAATACCATGTTTTTAATAAACTTTAATGCTAAATTAAAATATGGAAGAAAATAAACTGTCGCGTTTTGCCTGAAACAAGCAAGCAGGCCTATCCATGGATTGCCAGGCATGGTCACCTGAGGTGGAAGTCGCTGCTGCAAAGGTAAGAGTTCTATTCCTGCATGTCTGGTATCAGGAATGATGCAATCCAGTGCAACAGTGATATCAATGCACAGCTCTTTATTTTCTCCATCCACTGCCTTGAATTGTATGAGTATGTACCATATTACAAGACAATAAAACTCCTTCCCCCCCCCCCCCCCCATTAATTGGGCCAAATCATCATCATGAATGTATTGGCTCTACCTCTCCTTACCAGATTTTTCAGCAGCCCACACTGGCTGCCTAATGCTCATACTGGGCATGTAGATAAAAAGCTATTTACTTAACCCTCCCCCCCCCCCTCCGCTATTTCTACTGAAAAATTGTTAAGTGTAATTCCAAGTAAACTTGGTCAATTAAAATATTGGACTTCTTGTGAAGTTACAACCAGGCTGCAACCCACTTCACTGCCCCATATGCTTTATCTCACACAACTCCATGGCTGGCAAGAGCCATCATTCTGTTAAATATTGTGCAAATATATGGCTGAGTACATCCATATACTTCCCCAATTAGATTACTCAGGCAGAGCTTCACCCTTGTGAGGGGTGCACTGAGGCAGGCAGGGCCTGGTCTAGGGTAATGTGGGTCCACATCACAGATGCCAGGCATTCTCGTCTCTGTATAACAAAAGCTTTGGAACTGACCTATACAAATAAATGCACAAGGTGGCTTGATATTACCAGATTGTCAACTCAGGGACTTCCTGGTCTGTCTACACAGTGTTATTCCCTGTGTAATTCCCATGCAGATACAGGCAGTTTGAGTTCTCATCTGGAGACAAGAGGACGGAGACCTACTCTCTGCCCGGAGACCTACTCTCTGCCTGGAGACCAACTCTCTGCCCGGAGACCTACTCTCTGCCCACTGGGTCAAACGAACCCAGTGAATAAGTAATATTGGCAGTAAATGGCCACCACCCCTAAACACTGGACTGACCACCGCCACCACCACCACCACCACCACCACCACCACACATTCAGCGCTGGAAATCAACTGTAACATACACTGTCTCATCAAACACAGCCTTTATGAGCTTGTCAAAGGCTTATAATCTGAATTCCTCCTTTGTTGTGCTTGGTCACTCTCAAGGAGAATGGCAGTGCCACATCGAGGCCTTCTACCCACTTGAAAATGCAGGGCTTGGTATAATCTTGTGCACTGATACCACTGAGCATTCACCTGGGGCCCAAAGCCTCTGCTTCAACACAGGATCACTGGGCTAGTTTCAAAGACATCACACTGTTGCAAAATAAAACTCTGGACTGCAAAACTAATCGGCTTAATGGTATTGGCAACCTAACTTTTAACTTTTCTCAAGATAAAGTTGTTTTGTATTCTTCTCCTCTTAAGGGCTCACACTGGGTACAAGACTCGTCTTTGATGTTTTGCACTCAAAAATCCCAGGTACCTTATGCCTAAAAACAGCCAACAAAGTGCATAATTTTCTAACATTACACATTCTGGAGATTACAACACAAATTTTATTTTTTTTTTCAAAGATTTTTTTTGGAGATAAATTTGCACAAATTTAAAATAGCAACATCATACAGGTATAACAACAAGTTCATGCATTGCACAGGTCATTACCGCCACATGTTTATTTTGAATGCACACTTTTGGAAGGGGGCTGAGGGGTTGTTATTAATGTTTTTGGACTGGGATTTTTGTCCTCCTGTGTGGAGGGCACACAATGACTCCATCAGTCCCAGTGTGGAGGGGACACAGTGACTCTCCATTAGTCCCAGTGTGGAGGGGACACAGTGACTCTCCATTAGTCCCTGTGTGGAGGGGACACAGTGACTCTCCATTAGTCCCTGTGTGGAGGGGACACAGTGACTCTCCATTTGTCTCTATAAATGTTTGCTTTCTGACTTGTGGACAGCACTACATATAAATTTGCCTCCAGCAAATTCAATGAACTTTGCAGCATTTTTTCTTCTGCTTACTTCACTGATAACATGGGGAAACATTTCAACATTGGTTTAATAGAAATTATGAATGTCTGAAACACAAAAATCCTTAAAACATGTTTAGTTTTGACTTCTTTTCAGCACTTTTAAACTGGTGTAAGTGTGTGTGTGTACTTCTAAGCGGATGCGTGCATGTGCAAGTGTGTACAGGACATAAAAACAAAAAAAACAAAAAAAAAAAAAAAAAAAAAAACAAAACAATGCTGAGAAGTACACGGCTTCAACTCTCACTCACTTTCAAATAAATGGAAATATGCAATTGATTTTTGAAAAATACATAGAATAGAGAAACGTGTTGGCTTTGTTTGTCTGTTTTTTTTTGTTTTTTGTTTTAATTTTTAACACAGAAAGTAAGGTAAAAAATATGTACATGTTGCAGAAACCTTGCAATGGATGTTGCTCCACAAGAATTGAACATAATACTTACCTTCTAATGCATCATATGTTAACCTATGGTAAGTCCTTTGTAGATCATAGTCAAGCTCCACAAGACCAATTGTTGTGGAGTTCAAGTTTGTATCAGCCTCCATGTATAATGTAACACTATTTTCCCCTGTGGCAGAGTCTAAACATATTTCCCGCTGCATATAAGGTTGTTTGCTGTTTAGTGTCACAAGCGTCCTCAGACTTTGATGTCGCTCCACTGAAATTTTTGCCACTGTAAAGTGTGCTTTAGCTTTGAAGCAGGCCCGAAGATCTGCTTTCCCAGTCCGTAACTGGAAAGTAATCCGCACCGCCCCATAAGGGTGCTTCCAGTCCACGTGTCCCTCTGAACACTTGGAAAATATATGGCGGACTCCCCTGTGTCCTTTGGTTGTGTCCCTGGAACACATGGTACAAGAAGATTTATTGACATTCATCTTGGATACACGATGTGGTCAGCACCACAACAGAAATATACTAGGAATACAACATACAGACATATGCTACAAAACTAAATACTGGCACACCCAGTCAAATACGTATATATGCTGCTATGAGCTAGACATTGTCAATGGCCTGGTGGCCAAATACCACCAAAAAGTTGCCTGGGCCATCTTATTTTGCAGGAAACTGATCAGAAGCAGCCCAATTTTTTTAGATTAAACCATGGAGGTAACAAATGATAACAATAAGAAAGTGGCCTGAAATAAATGTTTTGGCCACATATCCCACAGCAAGTTTCTAGCACTCTATTTGCACAACCAATAAGCTACCGAGAACTGATAATCCAGTCGTTGTTGCCAAATTTCAAAGATTTTATTTACACATGTTCATCTGGGGTATCTCCAGATTGCATTATTTTATTAAATTTCTCAATTTCGGTAAACAAATGAAACTAACTGTAGCAGTTGTTTAAGTTTACAAATAAATCTTATTTTCTGTTGTTATACAAGTTACCATGTAACATGACATGTTCTTCATTTTTTCAGTAGCATCCATGTCGCACATATGGAACACCTTCTTTGTTCTAGTGGTGTTTTTGGTTGGGTAGAGTGGCCCATTTCTATCACCAAAGTGTGGGCACTGATCCTCAATTTAGTGAATCTTGTCTCTTCATCACTCTAAAGAGCCAGTTAGTAGGACTCTGACTCAAACTTAGTTTCAAATTCACAGTAATTACAACACTAGCCGTTATTATGCTTTTGGTCACATTATCAATCTGACATCAATCTGACACTGCACAAAGCATGACTTGCTTCCTTCAATACATCATGGCACTTTTGAAAATGGTGCACATAAAATTTACCACTATTTCCCAGAATTTAATAAGGTGGTCCCCCTCTCATAAGGCCACCCTAAATGCACCAGAAATGGGGCCTTATAAGAGGGGTGGCCTTTCCTGAGGGGTAAAATATAATGAAAATGCCACACTTGCTGCATGGAGAGGTGGCCTTTCTTGAGGGGGGCCTTATAAGAGGGGGACCACTGTAGTTAATCCTGATTTCTTGTCTTTCCTTTATACTTTGTCTCTAAATCCATTTTTAACAATTAAAAGTTTACATAAAAGTATGCATGGTGCGAAGTAGATTAATATGGAGACACAGAGATGAAACACAGCATTTCCCCTCCATTTTTTTTTCTGGAGCAGCCTGCATGAGGCCCAGATGGGAGTTTTTGCTGGTTTGTAGACACACAGGCCCCTGGCTCCTCTCAAAATTGAAACACTGCACTATTTAAATGCTACCTTGTTGCATGTCCTCCAGCAGCGACTGCCACTACTTCCCATAGCATACATCACATCCAGTTACCAGAGCTTTCTGTATCAGTCATCTGGCCAAGGAAAGCTTTTCCTGTACATGTTACACACACTGTACTCAATGTGAAAGTAATCAAATTGACAAATAATGGGGATACAGTGGAACCTCGTATTCCGTGGTTGCAGATTCAATATGGCTGTATGTATGCTGGGAATATTGATACAGATGTATGCTTGGCAAGCTGAGTGGTGAGTGGATGGAAAACAATAATATGTCTGGGTTCCAACTTGCAGAACACAAAAAATTGGAAAGGTTTGGTGAACGAATGTGAAAAATGTGTGGCCAAAAAATATGTGGGGCTGTGCTACATTTGACATGGCAAGCGGGTAAATGCAAAGTTCAAGAAGGATTTTCTGTGTTTGTTTATTTATTGTTTTTTTTTTTTTTTTACTAAGAAAACATACATGCATTAAATACAACAGGATATTACTGTGTCCCACTTTATCTAGGGATTTCAAGCCTCTCAATATTGCATGACAATGCCAAAAACTGACAGGAACATGCAATGTTGAATCATTAAAATTTCGACAATGTGACACTCCAGGACGTTGAATTAGTCTTATTCATCAACATTTGCGAACTGTGCTCATCAATGAGGATTATATTAGGCTGCCACAGCTACTGCCAGAAAACCCATAAAGCTGTAGGTGCATGTGGCCATGTGCACATGCCTTTTGGAAGTTATGTACATGTGCGCAGACCTGCCTGGTACCCACTCAAAAGATAGCCAGCCAGCCTGGACCTAATCGTTTGCTAAGCCACAAGCCTAGAAATGATTAGCTGCATTTAAAGCCACAGGTGACCTGTCCTAGTACAACAGGTTGCCAGTCATAGTCTTAACACTGGCGTGTGTCCAAAACTATATACATGTACAAACATCCTGCATGCACTTCAAAATGTACTTTTGGTCCAGTTCAGTCAAACTGATCACATCGATGGCAATGTGTGTTGGACTGCCCACCTCAACATCACCACTCCTCCAGTTCTGTGAAACTTGGACATTCTATTGTACTCCAGACTTGAGGAAATTTTAATACATGTGTACCTCAAAATAATCACATGCGCAACTCCAAATGCAGCCCTATCTCTTCACAACCCCTCTGATTACAATGCAGATTCGGATATACCACTGTAATCCCATGACTTCTATGCTAGAAATCTCCATTAATAGGCAGATTTCTTTTAACAGGGTCCCCTCTGTAAACCCCCACCAGAATTATAATGAGGGAGCACTTAAATGGAAATGTTAGTGACTGGTGGACATGTTCTTTGTTGTGTTTGCCAATCAGTTATAGTCAAACAGTGAGTCAAGAGTGCCAACTGCCAGGACAACAGATTTGTTCATTTTATCAGGAATGTGATTAGTAATGCACCAGCCATACACCATAAACCACCAGATGAGGGAGTATGGCTGCTGGCAAATTGGAACCCTGATATTACAATAGAACACATGTAAACAATGAAGCCCAATCATACAATGAGGCTCCTATTGTTTGCCACTCAGAACTGATGCCTGCTGTGATTCGTTCGTTTATGGCTATTAGAACACAGATCCGTGATGAACTCCTTGGAACAAAGGCATGCCTTACCCGGGTCACCTGGGACACCAACAGTTCCCTTCCCCAGGGCGCAGCTCACAGAGGGGACGCTGACAGCAACGCCAAGCACTCAGGCGTCAAGCTTGCCTTAGTCAAACAAGGTCCAAACACCTTGTCCTTGTCTGTGCCACACTTGAGATACAGACTACCTAGGTGTCGTTTAACCTCCTAAAACAGGTGTTTTTACCATGCAGTGTTTCCTTGTTGTTAATAAAAACAAGAAAAATATTGCATGGTACAAAATAGAGACTTCACTTTTCCTTCACTGAAATAAAGTACCTCATCTTGGTGTACAGTGCTGCTGTGGAATCCTACCTTTGTTACGATGTCAAGTCTGGTAGCCACCAGGCAACATCCCACACACCCTTCATTTGTTTCATTTTATATTTATTTTGTAAGTGCTGAGGATACCCATGAGTCATATTTTTGACAAACACTTGTTTACCGTCTGGATCATAGTCAATTGTGCTGTCTGGCACCTTTTCTTAACAAGTGTACTTCCAAGCTTATATTGCAAAACACCATGAGCGAAAACCCCTGATTGCATGGTTAGGTCTTGTTTCATTTGGGTGAAAAGCCTTAAATTGGGCTGTGAAGTGCAACCAGAAGTTTCACAATGACATTTTAACAGTACTGGGGCCAATCTGTTATTAACAGTGGTCATTTACGTTACACAATGTCAATGGCAATGGACAGTTGAGCTCCATTTCCCATACATGAATTTCCCCACTGGAGCCCGCATGGAGAGTCGACAACCAAAGTCCAAACTTTGGAAACTGATGAAAATTCCAGCCATCCTTCTAAAGGCACTGCATTAATGTACATGGCTTGCAGTCTTTTAACTGTGCTATGTTCTGTAGTCAAGTTGAAACAATGTAAATTTTTGTCTTGCATCGACAACAGTTTGCTACTTTGAAATGGTAATTTGTCAACATTGTTGCTTGTCTCATTTGTGACTGCGGGGAGTTGTACATTCTGTTTGTCGCTTGTAAGTTTAAAAATATCCGATACGAAAGTCGTAATGTCTCCAGACCTGCATGTGTTCATGCCATGACAGACAAGCCTACGCATAAATGTGACGCAAGTCTGTTAATCACAAGTTTTATTTATTTTTTTCAACCTGAACGAACAATTAAGAAATACGCAGATGTATCAGTGACACACAACATTGTCAACAAGTGTACTGTCGACAATCTAATTCTCGCAACTTGTCCAGTGACAAATTGCATAAAGCTTTACTTAAGTCTACCAAACTAGAACTACCCTGAACCCGTCCTCTTGAACACTGAAATGACAACGTTCGAACTAACGTTTTCTTTATTCAGTTCAAAGCTGAGACAAGGAATCTCAGTGCAAAAGCCAAAACACGTTGGCATGACTATGAAGCCTATCAATGCATTTGTTTCACATTAAACAATTTTTGCTATTTTCTTGCGCCAGTGAATTTTCTCAACAAATTCAGCACCGACACTGTGCAGTTGTTGAAAAGACCACGCACTGTTTGATACCCGACTTGGCACACACAGCTTCACAAGCCAAGTTCCAGCAGTGTCGCTACTGCCCCTTTAAGAGGTCCATCGCGACAACCTGCTGCGTCGTGCGAACCCTGCAGCATCTTGAAATCTTCAACACTAACAGTGGAATAAATTCAACTATAACAAAATAGCCAAATGGACGTACCATATAGTCCAGTCACAGTTGTCACTGGTATACTGCCCCAGTGTACCGGCAAATCCAGCCACAAGTAACACCAAACAGAGAAGTATATCCTCCATCCCCACTGAGTTGACGGTCCAGAGTTCAGCCTCCGCTGGCGCTGTCCCTGACACCAGCACGGACAGAATCCACGGTCATCCGTGCGGTCTCCCCCCAATTAATCCAATGGCACACAAGTTGTAACGACCAAAACAATGATTGGTAACGTAATCCAAAGCCTCCTCCTACATTGCGCAGACACTTCTAACCTTTACTAAATATTTCCATTGTGATGAACTGGTGGTTAAACTTTGGAAGTGCGACCACCGTTCACTCACGAGTCAGGCTGCGTTCACGACACACCAGCGGCCGCTTGCCTCGCTACCAACCAATTGACATCAAGGTCTGTGAATGGCGTCGCCTGTTCAGCCCGTGTGACACACACCCCGAACCGTCAATGGCCAGTGCCTTGGAACAGTCCACTTTCCGGCAAGGGGTGATTCAAACTCAAGTTTCCCAGTACTGCGGAGAACGAAGCGATTGTGTTTTTTACGGGAGGGGAGGGGGGGGGGACTGTAGGTATAGTTTATTCTATAGCATACTTGACATTTGACATCTTTCTTACAGACGTCATTTTCTCATCGTGCCGGAAAAATGATGTCAGTTGCTGAATTCACAATGTGGCGTTTGGCGCACAAGGCACACACTATAGTATTTATCCAGGTTAGAAGTTAATTCAGATTGGCAGATCTGAAATATCAGTTAATCATGAAGAGTGTCGATGGGTCTCACCATGTAAGTTCTGGAACAAAATGCAAGACACAGATCGATAGTATTTTCGAATTATATCAATATACTTTCCTTTAAACTGATGTCTACGATTTCATAATAATCCATTATAATAAAATGAGAAGGTTTATTCCCGGTTTATTCTGAACATGGACTCTCGTGATTACATTGGTAAAATGGAGTTGGATATGATAGGTTCACTTACGGTTCACTTACAATGTCAGTGACAGTCAACCAGCTGAAATAAAATCATGTTTTCAAAAGACTCACAATGCGGCACCAACTTATAACGTAAGTTATATGCATCGCAGTTTTACCAGAGTTTCGGACCTCACAGATATGACATAAGGAGCCCAAACTAACTTTTTATTCCCCGGGTGACTAGTTCTACACGTTCCTCTTTTTATTCTGCTATAAAGGACTCTTACGGAAGACAGGCCGTAACCAGGTCAGAGTGGGAGGAGGAGGAGGAGGAGGAGGAGGGAGGGAGGGAGGGAGGGAGAGGGTTCAGAAAACGTGAAGGGGGAGCATTTAGCGACCGCGTGGGGGGCGGGGGGTTGGGAGGGTAGTGTACCCCCGCCCCACGGTATTTTTTTGTTTTAAATGACGCTTAAAATGGTGCATTTTTGAGAATCCTTCACCAAGTTATTCGGCTACATGTATGTTCCATTCTTTACTTCCTCTGCAATACACTTGCCAATACCTTGGAGTGGAGGGGGGTGGATGGAACTCTTTGCGGAACACTTTTTATTTTATATTTTTGGGGGTTAGCAGGGCTGGTGGGTGTGGAACTCTTTTGCAAAATACATTGTTCTTTTAACGTAGGTGGAACTCCTTGGTTAAATATTAAACTTTTAAGGGTGGAACTCCTTGTTCTTTTTTGGGGTGGGGGTGGGTGGTGGGTGGGAGTGAGAGGTGGAGTGGAGCTCTGCGAAATTTTTTTAGGGTGGGACCCTCGGGAAAATATCAAAGTTTCAAGGATGGAACTCCTGGTTTTTATTTTATATTTTTGGGGGTGGCAGGTCGGGTGGGGGTCCTTTTTAGCATGAGTGGAACTCCTTGGAAAAAATATTAAACTTTCAAGCGCGTGGAACTCCTTGGTTTCATTTTATTTATTTATTTATTTATTTATTTATTTATTTATTTATTTATTTATTTATTTATTTATTTATTTATTTATTTATTTATTTATTTACTTACTTACTTACTTACTTATTTATTTATTTATTTATTTATTTATTTATTTATTTATTTATTTATTTATTTATTTATTTTATTCATTCATTCATTCATTCATTCATTCATTCATTCATTTATTTATTTATTTATTTATTTATTTATTTATTTGATGGAACTCCTTTGCGAAACACATTATATCCTTTTTAGGGTGGAAATCATTGAGAAAAAATTAAGGATGGAACTCCTTGTTTTCATTTTTTATGTTTTTGGTTGTGTGTGAGTGGGGTGGAATTTCTTAGCGAAATACATTATATCCTTTTTCAGGACGGAAATCCTTGGAAAAATATTAAACTTTTAAGGGTGGAACTCTTGGGTTTTTATTTTATTGGGGAATGGAAGTGCTTTGCGAGATACGTTATAACATTCTTTTTAGGGTGGAATTCCTTGGAAAAATATCAAACTTTCCAGGCGGAACTCCTTGTTTTTATTTTATTTTATTTTATTTTATTTCATTTTTATTTTTATTGGGGGGGGGGGCGATTGGAACTCCTTTATTTGTACCTGCATATTTGATCCTGTTTATTGTTTTTCTCAACCTCTCTTCTATTTTTTTTCTTTTTCTTTCTTTTTTAATCTGTGTTTTTTTTTTAAGGTAGATTTTTTTTTGGTAGAGGCGGAACTCCTTAGCCGAGCGGGGTTATGCGCCTCTGTGATTAATTGACCACATTAAGACCATTGAACACATAGCGGCATTCAAGAAAGAAGTTCAGATGCACCTGTCTGAGAGAACTAAATAAAATATAGATTGCCGATCTCCTAGCTTAAGTCCGACCAATTTTAATATGAACAGGTCGGCATGGCGAAAGGGTTTGTAGAGTTTTATTTAACTGCGTTTCTACCAAGGATGTTTTAGTAGCATCTCTCTCTCTCTCTCTCTCTCTCTCTCTCTCTCTCTCTCTCTCTCTCTCTCTCTCTCTCTCTCTCAATGCAATTATGATACGTTGATAAAGACAGTGCGCCAGAACAAGAAGCGCCCTCTGTTGATTAAATTTAAAACTAAAATGAAACGTAATTCCCTCAGTCTCACCAAAAAAAGACGGATTTACTAAAAAGTCGTAGAATAATATTTGCAACAAATTGTGATGTATTATCAAGCGTTTGTAAAAAAATAATATGAAGATTTAAAGTTTAGTGTCAATACAACAAAAGTCGTATCCAAGTTTTGATCGATCAGTTTGTCCCTAGGTTGCACAAGAATACATGACCTAATCTGGCGACTGTGAACTGATTAGATTTCTGTGTCGCTATGACCTGTTCGTCTGAGTTGCACACATTAACATACATACATACATACATACATACATACATACATACATACATACATGACATGATTTTATGCGTTGGGAAAAATAATAGCTGGAGATTATTATTGAACGTCGTGTTTTATTTATTCGATGATCAGACTAGAAATATCTCTGAATGGAATTAAAGATATCTTAAAATATTTGAAGATATCTTTAGGTATTTAAATATATCTTTAGATAAATATTTGGCCTTCCAGATTTAGAGATATGTTCACGTGCATTTGAAGATATATTTAAATTAATTTAAGACATCTTTCAATATGGGCCTATTTAAAGATATCTTTAAATGTTTAAAGCTATCTTCAAATATTTTTGGATGTATAGATATGATGAAATCCATTTAAAGATATATCTAAATTTATTTAGAGATTCATATGGGGCACCCATATCAATAAGTCGAATTCTTGATACCAATAACCCATTTATTCATATCAAGAAATCGAATTTTTGACATCAAGAAATCTACTTGAATTATTGAAACCAAGAATTGGATTTATCGATATCAGGAATGGAAAAAAAAAACAATGACCGTATGTTCCCTCTTCATTCTCTGATCGCGACACGCTTATTGGACATTACTGATTTATAACTGCCGTCGAGTGAAGGATCCTTACTTTACTTTTATTCTTCTGTGTTAGTTTCTTTTTTTTCTTTTCTTTTCTTTTTTTGCTTTTTTTTTAAGTTTTGTTTTGTGTTTTGTTTTTTGCTTGTTTGTTTGTTTGTTTTTGTTTGTTTGTTTGGTGTTTTTTTGTTTTTTGGTTAATTCAACTGGTTACAACTTAGTGTTCATTTTCTCTGTCATTATTTAAATTGAGTTCAATTACCACGGGCTAAAATGACTAAAAATGATCACCTTCTGTCCGGTGATGAGAAGGACAATATACTGAAATTTGATCAGAAATCAATTTTGTCAGACAAAAGGTGCTGCCACATAGAGGATGTAGACAATACAATTGTTTGCACGCCCAGGATGCTGTCCATGTAACCCGCCATGATCGTCGAATGCGCGGCAATTCTATACGAGTTCAGCACCAAATTCTACCGGCCAGTCAGAAGTAGTACATTGACTCGGGACCCGGGTACCCGGGACCCCCCCCCCCCCCGTCAAAATGTCAAAAAGTTGGGTCCCAGATCCAAATTTTAATACCCGACTACTTTCGATATAAATAAACAAATTCTAGATCTATGTGTGTTTCTGCCTCTTCACCGTAATGTTCTATATTTATTTTTTTTCGCTCAAAAATAGACAACTTGTCGAATGGTGGAATGATTATACTGTACCTGAATAAAATCAAGTTAAACTAGAAAGCATTATTGGCTGCATAGCAAATCAGTGTGTGTGTGTGTTCAAAGCATATTGGTATGGCAATGTACAACTATTCCATAAAACAGGAGTAGACGTTGTAATGGCATCTCTATCTATTATAGCTTTGAAGTTATTCAAGATTTAAACTTTCTAATGGTGCTATTTAGCATTTTTTAAATTGCTACAACTTTCGTTTTTAATTCATTAGGCGCGCAATGGTCAACAACCATCTAGTAGAAGTTGGAATGACATCTCTATCTATTATAGTGTTGAAGATTTTCAAGATTGAAAATTTCGAATACTGCTAATTAGCATGATTGAAATTGCTACAACTTTTGTTTAAAATTCATCACATGCACAATGGTCAACTACCCCCCTAGTAGAATTTGAAATGACATCCCTAACTATTACAGTGTTGAAGATATGCAAGTTTTAAAATTCCAAATTCTGCTAATTAGCATAATTTAAAATGCTACAACTTTCGTTTTGAGGTCATTACATGCGCAATGGCAAATAACCCCCTTCTAGAAGTTGGAATGACATCTCTATCTGTTATATTTTTGAAGATATTCAAGATTTAAAATTTCAGATGCCCCTAATTTGCATAATTTAAACATCTTCATTCCTCTGTATAAAACTGTCCAACTCTTTGTATGGGAGGTACAACCATGTCAAGTTTGGAGTTTCTATATACAATAATGTCCGAAAAAAGTGTCGGACAAATTCAGTGGTAAAACAGAAAGAAGAAAGAAAGAAAGAAATTCAGGAAAAACAGAAAAGTGTGTGTTGACACACACACACACACACACACACACACACACACACACACTCACACACACACACACACTCACACTCACACACACACACACACACACACACACACTTAAAATATGTGTCTGTGTATCATTTTAGTTAGCGTTTTTGCCGCGGGTACCTGGGTCCCGGGTACCCGTTACGGATCCCGGATATTAAACATAATTATTTGCGGATCCCGGGACCCGACTTTTTCCCCTAAGTCAATGCGCTAGTCAGAAGTCCTGCTTCCCAGCGTACAAGGGAGCATTCGATGTGGACTACTATTTTGTATTTATTGATATCAATAAATCGAATTCTTGATATCTAAAAATAAATTATTGAAACAAGGATTTTGAATTCTTGACACATAGAAATGGTTGGGAATTATCGATGTCAATAAATCGATTTCTTGATATCAATAATTCATTTATTGATGTCAAGAATTCGAATTATTGATATCAAAAATTTGAATTATTAAGACCAAGAAATACGAAGAATTATTGATATCAATAAATCGATTTATTGATACCAAGGAATACCTAAAAAAATAGTAAAAGGGCGCCCCATACATATGTTTAAATTTATCTGAAGATATCTCTATATAATTAGAGATATGTCTGAATAAAACACGAAACGGCATATATGTAAACACACACACACACACACACACACACACACATATATATATATATATATATATATATATATATATATATATATATATATATATATATATGCATGTAAATCTGACAGTTTGGAAACATACCGGTTCCTCTGTAGGATTAAAAAAAGCCCACTTACTAACAACCTTCTTGGTGAACCAAGTGTTGATTTAGTTGTATTGTTGGTTTGTCATCATGTAAAAACTCATGCTATGCCAATAAGTTTGTAGAACATTTACTTTTGTTATAGCAAGCAACACAGTCCGTGTTGTTTAGCGGCATATGGTTTCATCTTAGTCGCCTAATAGGTTTGAGAACAGACTGGCTTACATCGGGTTTAAAACACCCATAGCTTGTGAAACACTCACTGATTTATTCGTACTATAGATTCGAATTAAAAACTCATACATGTAGATAGTTATAGTCAGGCCCTGGCATACTTGATGGTCCATATATTTGTACCTTTATTGGTTCTTCTTCTTCTTCTTCTTCTTCTTCTTCTTCTTCTTCTTCTTCTTCTTCTTCTTCTTCTTCTTCTTCTTCTTCTTCTTCTTCTTCTTCTTCTTCTTCTTCTTCTTCTTCTTCTTCTCCTTCTCCTTCTCCTCCTCCTCCTCCTCCTCCTCCTCCTCCTCCTCCTCCTCCTCCTCCTCCTCCTCCTCCTCTTCTTCTTTTTGTTTGTTTTTTGGGTTGTTTTTTTCTTTCTTTAAAGTAAATGGGGGGGGGGAGTGTACACATGTTTCAATAAAGTATATCTTAAGTTCAGTTCATGTTTCCATGAAACCTTTGTAACTTTTTGCACACTCATAAAGATCTCTTTCTACAAGACATGTAAGATAGCACTCTCATAACAACGACAATATCTACTGGCGATTATCAAAGTCTTGCATACAAAAACTACAGAAAAACGCCCATGCCAAATTTGATTTTTTGTCCTTGATGCAGAGATACCGATCTGAATATTTATACATGTACACATCTGGCTCCTACAGGGACTGGACACATCTGGCTCCTACAGGGACTGGACACATCTGGCTCCTCCAGGGACTGGATACAAGTATTCAACAGAACCACAGGTCAGAAATCACCCACGCCATGCTCAATGGCATCAGTGAAGTCAATGGGAAGATTCTCTGAAGTATGGTAGTGCCAATTGCCTTTTATATCAGTATCAATAATACTTGGAACTGAAAGTGTCAGCCTGATCGTGATTTTGTATTTTAAATGTTAAGATGAGATGTAGTAATGTTTATATATAGGAGAATTTTTTTTTCAAACCTGATTTTCGTTGTCAAATTACATTTAAAAAGCCGAGCGTAGCCAGGCGAAGATTTTCTTTTTTTGACTTTTTTGCTTCAACAGACCAGCTATTTTTTCCCCAATATTCTGTGAACAAACCTTTCCCCAGCCAGTTTTGTAAAACAGAATAATTGCTTGTCATTGATAGCTGAGCAAACATTTTTCAACAAATAAATAAATAAATAAATGAATGAATGAATGAATGAATGAATGAATGAATGAATAAATAAATAAATAAATAAATAAAAAACAAAATAAAAAATAGCCCCTCAAGCAAATGATTCGCCCCTAATTAATTATCGACTCTCATATGTATGTATGTATGTATGTATGTATGTATGTATGTATGTATGTATGTACGGTATGTATGTATTGATTGAGCATTGCTGATTTAATGGTCAATTAAAAAATTATATGCATATTGAATATATGCTTCGTCCAGTTGTGCCTCAAAAGCTATTCAAGGCTTTCCTCAACAGTCTCTAATAACAGACCCTCCTATAGATAAACCAACACCCTCCACCCACTGAACACACCCTCCACCCACTGAACACACCCGCCACCCACTGAATACACAAAGTTCCATGTATTATCCGCTCCACACAGGCAACTGTTAAAAAGAAAAAAATAAACCTTGTGTTCTTGGGTAGCATTAACGCAGAGAACCGAAATTTATTTAGTGGAAGTTGTCTCATAATAGCGAAAGTAATAAAACCAATATCAACCATCATCAACTCTGAAAATGAAGAAGGAAGTTTTTCCTGTCAACTAGCAAAATGTAGACTATTTGTGGCAAAATCAAATGTGTCGGTCCAAAGTTAAACCAAGTTCCGTGTTATCTCCACTACATTTGGTCTGTCCTTCTTTCACAGAATTTTATTTATAGCAAGGGAAACCAAAT